>JAECXP010000226.1:600000-1011185 GCA_018152965.1 Scaptomyza pallida
TTTTTCATTTGCTGTGCGCTTTTGTGTGTGTGTATGTGTGTGAATGCCACTTGGGCCGACTTTCAATTTGGCTTATGAAACATCACATCAAGTTCCGATCCAGGGACCAAAGCTTCAAAAGCTCCGTTGTACTTCTTGAAGGTGCCAGGCCAATATTTAATAGTGTGTTTGTATATGTGTGTGTGTGTGTATGTGTGGGTGGGTGTCCCGTTAGTAAATTGGGCACTTTAAATGGTTACGCCTACGCCGCACACACATACATGCATAAAACGGCTGTTATTTATAGGCGCTGGGCGCGGTTGCCTATCATCTAATAGCCAAGTAGCTCGTAAACGTGTACGTAAGTGTGTGTGACTCAGTGTGTGTGAGTATGCGCACGTTGTTATGTTGCTAAGGGCATCGGGTAACTTTTTGACGGGTGTCAAAATCGTCATTGTCGTCAACTAGCATTTGGCTTAAGCATATTTTACCTTAACTACAGCCTACTCCAAAAAAAATTTAAAAGAGCGCTCGTGTAGCACCTTTTCTGCCTATGTTAGTGCACGTGTGTGTGTGCTCGTGGGTTTGTGCTCGTGTGTGTGCCTGACACCTGACAGCTTTGTTTGGTTCACGATTTTGCGTGTGCTCTGAATCGGAAATTAGCTTCCGTTGTGTGTGTGTAAAAAATATTCGCACACACATTTTTCACTTGCATATAACAATTTTTTAAGTCCCAAGATCGTCAGCTTTTTCAGCTAAAATTGCTTCATAACGTCTGCTTAAGACGCTCAATAAAATATTTTAGTGTAGTTTTATTGTTAAACAAATTAAAAAAAATAACATGGATCAAAAAACTTTAGTTAGTTGAAGGGACTTACTGAAAATAATATTTTAAAATCTTAAACTTTGTTTTAGTTACATATCGTTTGACTGCAGTTAAAGTAAAAAGTAAAAGTACATTATTATTCGGTTATTCAGTTTCAGTTTTATACAGACTTTTGTAATGCTAAATAATCTGTCAATGTTTGATATTGTTTTATAAGGCACCAAAAAATGAGGGCTGTGATTAAAATAAATGCTTTTTGTTTTATTTTGTGCAAAAATTATAATTTATTGTTACCATTAGGTATCAACAAATTCTTGCCACGCAATAAATTGATGCTTGTAATTAATAATCTTTGACAATAAATATTTCTTCACTACATTAAGCTTCTGAATATTTTTAATGTTTGTTGTCTCAAATAGACAAACGACAGATATAAATTTTCAGTTGCTCGCAAAGGAATTCAGTTTGGCAATGACCTAAGCTCCTTGGGACAATGCTAAAGGCGTTCGGGAGAAATGAGTTGCAATTAACAAATGCTACTGGAGCGCTGCGGAATAATCGACCGGGAACAAAGTGCTCAACCAATCGTTGAGTTGAAACGAATCTCGATACAATTTAATGAGCCCATTACGAAAAAGCATTCCCAGCGGCTAGGATTATTAAATGACTTTGGCAGGCAAAGGCGGACAAACAAAAAGTTTGACTGGTACTTAATGGAGATGATCGCGTGATAAGCAGGATATGAATATTCAACGTCTAATGCATGGAACCTGTATTTTCTTTTAATAAAAGCACGAAACCATTGTTTTCGTGTCTTGACAGAAAGCACGACACGTGCTCAACTCTAGTTAAATGTACTAATTGGTCCTGCGGGCAGCTCAGCCACTTGACAGTTTATGTCCCACCAACTTTCTCGCCCTCTTTTCCTCTTCGTTGTTGTTGTTGTTAATAATTTGTTTGGCAAGTTTGGTAAAAATACGAAAAGGGGATGAGAGAGAACAAAGTTAATGCTAAGCGTATCAAATGGCCACCAACAGAACGAATGCCGCAAAGTTCCGGTTGGCCAAATATTTTTATGCAAGTGACACACCTTCCGACCATCTAGTTTTCTGTTTCAGAGCACTTGCTTACGTGGCTGGCGAGAATGCAAATAGGAATGACTTTGTATGGATGCTTTATGTTTTCGTGTATCTAAAACGAGAATATTGATTGTAACCAAAATAAACTAAACTTTTCCCTCATACATCTAGGCGGGATGTTTAAGAATTTGCACAAAGCTATTATACCTTTTGTGCGCAACAACATCCCGTTGGGCTTAAGTACCACAAAGGGAAGCGACCTCAAAAGAATTCCAAGATCCAACGACTAAACACCAAATTTATTGTAAAACTTTTTCCAAAAGTCATTAGGAAAGCCAGCTCACACTTAAGATTCAAAACATATTCGAAAAAAGTTCACCGTTAAGTCAACATTATGCAGTTAAACGTCATAAATTAGTGAGTTATTCAAATTATCTGACAATTGTTGCTGCCAAAGGAGCCCGAACAAAGCACATAAACAGCCAAAACAAGAGTTCAGAAGAAAACCCGTCATGAGTCTGTATTTATGTATGTATGTATGTACTTGTATATGGATGTATTGTGCAAATCTTTACTCACACGCGCAAATTGCCACACATAATTATGTAAACGAGTTTTCCAAACCAACAAAAGGGAGTAGAAACAAGCGGACAGACGAGCACATTTTAATTACCAGCAAAATGTTAATTAACCAAGCCACCTAAGACAACAGCCACAGCACAGCGCTGTACAAAACAGTACAGTCTGTTGGGGAAACGCACAGCAGCAGCATCAGAAGTTATAATGTGTATGTGTGCGAGTCTGTATGTATGCAAATGTATATGATGGAGGCTTTACAGCTATAAAGTATGCTACAAAAAACTTTTAACGCGCTGACTGCGCCTCTGTGATAAGTTTTTTCCAGCAGTTGGCAGTTGGCACAAAATGACACAGACGTTACGATAACAAATATGAATGTGAGCGTCGAAAGCGTTAAAAAGGGAAAAACTGTAAAATACCCTACAGCTATAACGTAGAAATAACGGAAAAAAGGCAACTACTTCATAACCCGTAGCCACTTTCCGGAATACATAGAGGTAAAAGCCGTTAAGTTGTATTCTGTGTTTTGGCACAATCTTATGTCGGCTTAATAAAGATAATACGCTGTGCATCGATGGACTGTGAAGCTCGCAGCTTAACAACTTTAAAAACAAGTTAACATAAAAAAAGTCAGTTTTCTTTAAAGCAGCTTTTAATGTTTCTAGGACGTCGGTATACGTCGAACAAATACACTGAAAGCTATCAAATATCTGAAAATCCTGACATAATGTAAAACATTTAAAAACGCCAGTTTTTTCGACGCGCAAAAATACATCACGAACACTTTTCAAATCAAAAATATCAAGAAATAATAAAAAAAAATATTTTTAGTGATTAATTCTTTAACATTTTATATTTTTGTACAAAACTTTACCTTCAAAATATTTTCAAGATGATCTTTAGCTCATATACGATTTTAATACTTATTTGGACCCCTATAAATCGACCCGCCTCTATATACCCTATCATTTGCAATTCCCATCAGTTGATTAATTGCAAAGCTTAAAGCCCCTTGAACGATGAATTGGCACGCGTTTCATACAAAGCCTCAGCTAAGCAACTTTAATACATTGGCTGCTTGCTGTTGGTGGTTGTGATAATTACCGCACCACACTCGCACACCTCATTGCCACGCTGACAATGTGTGCATGAGCGCACATACATACACACAAACGTGTGAACAGATGTGGCCAAGTTGGGTTGAGATTTGATGTTTACGGCTCATTTGAACCCTTAACATTTTTCTATGCTTAACAGTTTTCGGCCTTTGATACATTTTAATAGCTTGACATTTAACTTAATTGATGAACAAAAAACACAGATTATCACTACACTTACAAATTACAATTAGTCATTCTCTAAATAAGTAACTAGACCATTTATCAATGGTTTCTGACCTAATCCGTCTCAACTCCGATTTAACTTTTCACATTGTATTTAACCGGAAATGGATTAACTTCTACAATAAAACGAGTTTAAGGTGCTTTTATCAGTTATTCGACTTAAATATACCCTGCATTCAACCGCGCATTTTTACATTTGTTTATGTTTACTCTATAAATACAGAACACATCAGGTCTGCTGGACTTCTGCATTACATCAATATTTACATGATAGCTTTTTGGGCAAAATAAAAATATATTTTTTACATTTTTTAAGCCGTACAGGGTATAAAACAAAAAAAAAAGAAGCGCAACACATTGCGAACAGCGAGTGAATAATTTAATTTAATTAAGAGCTCACAGATACAAACATATTTGTATGTTCCAAAGGGGAGTGCTCAATATAAAGATACCTTGTAGATAAAGCTAACAAATACAGCACTGAAAAAGAATACTTATTAAACATGTATGTACATAGTTAGTTAACCCTTCTATTAATAGATATAAGAAATCAAGTAAAAGTATAAGTTCAGGGTATCAAACAACCATTGAACACTTTAAAATGTAAATTAAATGATTTATATGTAAGCGGCTTAAGTCATTAAATCAATTCAGCAATTTGGCACCAAAAACCGCAGAAAAAGCCAAAACAAAACACAATAAAAAAGAAGAACAGAACAGTATTTATAGGGTGAGGAGCGGTAGAGAGTAGTGGAAATTAAAATAGTACATTTATAGAAAAAACCACGCTTTATGCAACAATTTTTAATGAAAATTCTAATACAACATAAAATAATCTAAATAAGCCAATTAACATTCAAAGTCAACTTGTAAGGAAATGTAAAAAAATAGAACACAAAATAAAATAGAAAATCAATATTATGTTTGAATCGGCAGAGCATTGAATTGCGAAGGTCGAGCCAAAGCGAAATCAAACCCCATATTATAAAGTCAGCAACACCTAAGGATGCCTGAACAGCCAACAGTTTGTGCCTAATGTCACAGGCCAAATTGGTTGGCACTCAAAAGCAGCTGCACGAACATCCTGTGCATCCTGTGGAAGCTAAACAACATAACAATAACCATTCTCGTCTGACGGTCCCTGCTGTTCTACTGCTGCTTTAACCCCACTAAACTTCCACATAGAAAAACCCATTCTATTGTACTCTGTACACCAATTTGGACAGTGGGATAATCTCAATTTATATGCTATAAACTACTTTGTGGTATAGTTATGGCTCTCTTGTTCTATTTTTGTTTTTTAATATTTATACGATTTATTAAATACATACATTTAATTTATACCACTAAACTGTTGTTAGTTGTTGTAAAAATATCGGAAATATCAATAAATAATAAAAATGTGTTTTGTTAATATTAGGGCAACGTCGCCACCGTGCTGCGTTGCCTTGTGAACTGTGTAAAAATGGCAACGCCAGAAGCGTCTATCGAAAATTTGTTCAACAGTCAGCTTTTGTAATATAAAAGGATACTGAGTATTGTTGGTTACCTGTATATTTAGATACACATATGTGATCACGAATGTTTGTATATGTATTGCGAAACATTGTACCGATATTAAAACGAATAAAAAAAATTGTTCTTCATATCAATAGGTAGATTTTATAGTTGTTAGATAAATTAATTTAAGCCGTTGTCTATGTATTTTACGACAAAAATGTTGTTTAAAAGTTATGGAAAAGGGTATATAAATGAAAAAATATATTAAATCATAAAGTTTTACCTGTGTTTTTTTATGCACAGACTGATGTTGTTAAATCATTTTTGTAAACGGTTAACTAATATTTGGAATCTTAAAAAGGAATAGCTAAGAGCAACGAACTGTGAATTGTATATTTGTCTGTGTAAATTAGGTCCAAATTTAAGTATTCCTTTTTGTAAG
This sequence comes from Scaptomyza pallida, assembly GCA_018152965.1. Lineage (NCBI taxonomy): Eukaryota > Metazoa > Arthropoda > Insecta > Diptera > Drosophilidae > Scaptomyza > Scaptomyza pallida. Next base: position 605,749 of record JAECXP010000226.1, read on the forward strand.
TCTAGCACCCCAAACTTATGATTAAGTCTTTTTTTTCTCGGTGTTATTTATAGATCGGGTTATTTGTTGTAATATATAAATCACTTTAAGCGCAAAAGCCTAATGGGAATTAGAACACATAACCGAAAAGCTCGAGCCACGTCAAAAACATTCATTATCGTATTTTTTGAACGATTTAAAATGGTTTAATAGGTTCGCTTTGTTCTATCAAAAGTGTGGTTTCTAAACTAAATTTAAACATAAGAGTTTGAAAGGCTAAATAAATAACTCTGTCGTCATGCCTTCTAAGGGTATCGAAACAACAGTGCTTTTTTCCAGACACGGACAACGGCAATATGAAAGCATAAAAATCAATAGATAACAGGTGGTACAGAAGGTACAGGAAGCCCTCCATCCCTCAAGTGCTGAAATCGTCAGCGTTAAAAAAGCAACATATAAAAAAACGTCATAAAAATATTACATTTTTTATATGTATATGCAGGAGTCGTTGCCTGTGTGTGTCTGTGTTGACATTAAGTAAAAAGCGCCATTAGCTATAAAAATACTTAATATGGAAATATGCGCAATGCTTTGGGGTATTTTCGTAAGCAAAAAAAAAGAACGGTAAGAAAACAACTAAAGAAACTGTCGTCGCTGAAGTTGTCATGTTATTTCTTCCATAAAACTGGGACAGGGGCAGGGTCAGTGGCGCCACAAGCAGGCAAGCAACAGTCAACTGTTTAAACATTTGCACCTGCCGCAGCAACCCCACTCGTATACACGTGCGTATACGCAATATTTGTTGTGCGAACATTTCAGCAATGCTTGCTAGTAATTTGTGGACATAGGGCAAACAGCCAGTGGCAATAGTAAATATGTAACGGGTTGTGGCTTTCCAACAGCCACCAGCCACAAAATGCGCTCACTAAATCTGTAGACAAATCATGAACTCACAATCTTGAACGCTTGACCTATTTTCTATATTAGAGATGTATTGAGTTATTTCAATAAAATGTAATTAATTTATTACAGATAGATATAAAAGAGAATATTCCCTGTTGAAAGTGTGACATTGAAACGTATATTATTGAGTTTTGTTTAGGAATAAACCAAATAAAAAGACTTTCTGATCCACATGACCAAAAATTTCAGATTTCAATTACTTGGCATCATAATGAACCAAAACAATCTTGTCAGCTCGCGCTAAGCTTGCTGGGGATCAATTCAGACACCGTCCTTATTGCCACTAAGTCCCCTGAATTGGCAGAATCTTACCCACTTGGCTGTGGTTACATCACAATGACTGCATTTGCTTCACGTCACATGGACAATTACTTAGGCGTCAATGGGGATTATCTGTTAAAAATGTATGTGGGTGCCTCTCTCTGTGTGCGCGTGTGTGTGTGTTTGTGTGAGCCCGCAGGATATAATGCTGGGAAAACAAATACTGGCAGAGAAGAGCGTGAATTTGTGTACTGAAATGCATGGCTGAAATGCCATGAAACTAATTTAAATATTAAATAAATGTATTTATGCTAATGTGCCGACTGGCGCTCTGAGCATACAGAATTGCTCAATTGCCTTCAATTGCGCACACTTAGCGCCAGCCTGCATTGGACCATCTGCGGTTCTACGCGTCAAACGGAGAGCTGTGCTATGAACTCTCCGTATACTCTATACCACAGATACGACTATTTGCTACGCGTGTGCTGGTTTGTTTGCCTGTCTACCAGTGTCCCCAGTGACCCAAACCATGCAGCAGTTCCAATTAAACTTTTCGCGTTGCTTTTAATAACTTGAAAATTGTTTAAGGCCTTCGAATTGAATTTCAAGCGCTTTCCTGTTGATGTAGGTTTCAATTCAAATGCTTCACATGTTATGTCTGCCTCCAAACACTTTGTACTAGTACCAAAAGCCACAATGAGCTTTTCAAGTTCAGATATTCTCATCTGACAACTGCTGACTTGGCACTCTTCCCTTGCCTTGTTGTGGTGAGAATGCGCAGTATGGTCCACAGCATCTCACTTGTACATGTGCATGTGTTTGAAACTACACTTAACAAAAGTACGCTGTTAGTTTTTGCAAAAAGAATTACCAATAATATTTTGTATTAAAAAAAAAAAACATGTTTGTAATGTGAGCTATAATTTAAATGAATATTTTACAGTTTATTTATGTTCTAAAATTTTTCAATTTAAATTTAAAACTTAACATATTTATTATTGGCTAATATTTATATATGCATGTACATATATTGTAAGCCATTTAAAAGAATAACGAGCCTAATCATTTTTAATAATACAAAATGGGTCACATAACGGGATTTTATAATGAAGATAATCAACTTACAAAAAAAATAAACAAACATTAATTTTGAGACAACTAAAAAATCTCGACTGGGTAAAGGGATTTTGATAATTATTTTTTTCAATCAAAGACTATGCCATCCTTAAAGTCCCTTTTTAGCTTAGTCCAGTTCTAAGAGTGGAATCCACGAAAAACCCAAATAAGTCTTAAAATGAACTGGCATGGCATTTAATAGCAATTACTTCCTTTTTTAGTCACAGCTCAACTATTAAAAAATAACTTGAAGATGAATTTAAAGATTTTCCTAATATTGTAATGTTATTTGGCACTTTAATTGCTATCAAAACATAAAGTTAATGAGGGCAAACTAAATGAAACAGAAACAGAAAATTGAGAGAGAGGGATAGAGAGTTCAACAGATAATCAACTAAATCTGTTGCATGCATTCAAGGCAACATAGTCGGGTGACTTTAGTGCAACTTATAAAACCATTAAAAACGACAGCAATTGCGTTAAGGCCAGAACAGCTTAGACCGAGAAGCGTTCTGTGGCCAGTTGCAGCTGCAACTTGGGGCAACTTAAACAGTCAGCCGCAAGGCAAGCACCTGGCCGCGTGCCACACTCGACATGATACAAACACACATACATATACACGTATGTATGTAGTGCATGTAGCTTGTGCATAACTGTAACACGATGCGCCTTGTTATCCCGGGCATTAAACTGTTTTACAGAAATGCCTGCAGCTCTCAGCCAGCCTATTCACATGATAACAATGACAAGAGCGTCAACAGGGCTTAGATACTTAAATATATATAATGCACGGCTATTACAAGCAGTGTGTGTTCTCGCATTTACATAAACGCGTTGCAGAGGCTTATATTTTATAGTCCATTAGCGATTCAATAGTATCTCATACGGTTGACTAACTATGCAAATTCGTCGTTAAACAAGTAAAAGTGTTAATAACTAATGAAACATAGTTGTATAACAGATGAAGTTAAACATCAAATATCTCTAACAAGCTAAAGCTATTCTGCTGCGGGCGTTTGAGCTTCTTGGTTTATCAGTCTCTTATTCGACTTAAAAAAGTATCCTTTGCCAATCGGGTTAATTAACACCAATCAAAAGTAAACATCGTGGCTGCTTTAATGTAATCCAAACTAATACAAAGAAGGGTGAGAAAAAAAAGTGACAAATACAATAAGTTAGTTTGTGTTTTCATTGGCAACAAATGCACCAAAAAATTCGATTCAACCTAATCAAATCTTCTGCTTTGTAGAGCGTAGAAGCAAGACACTTTTGTCAATATGTTGGCCAGAGCAAAGCACAAGATAACAACAAAAACAATGTAGTCTACAAAAACAACAAGAAGCACAGTGTGCAAAGTAAAGGAAAGCGACAACAAAAGAGAAAACAATGCCAAATTGAAAGGTAAATGTGAAAATCGTGTTTTAAATGTTTGAATGTCAGCCAGAGCCAGGGACAAACACTGAACTGAAGTCTGAAGGCTGAGCAACATTCTCAACTTTGGTAATGGTTGTGGTTGTTGTTGTTGTTGTTGTGGGGAAAAAAGTTGAATATGGTTTTAAGACTGAGAACTGCCAGGCACTTTGGCATTTATCAAGTTTATGCAGCTGACGACTATTAAAATTTGTTTTAGGCCAGCTGATTGAAACGTTTGCCCGTTCAACGTGGCGTATGCGCAATGTGCAGATTGTCGAGTTGTTCCTTCCAGCTAATTAGCCACATGTGAGAGCAGTTTGCAGCTTATAAAGACGAGCAAAGTTTAATAATTGTTATGGTTCTTATGTCGAAAACTGTGTGATTACTACAAAATGGGTTTTCCTTAGAAAATGTTATTACAGTCTTTAATAGTCTTCACCCAAATGTCGCTATGGCTGCTCACACTTTTGTTGGTTTTAGTGTAATTGTTGTACACAAATGCGATGCTCATGAGTGTGGAAATGTGCTTAAATGCAAATTTAACCATTTACCCCCCATACATCCCCCTGTACACTATCGGCTGAGGCAACACCAGCTGTTGTCCAGTATCTTCTATTGCACTCACCAATAAATTATGCATGGGTCTGGGACTATGGGGTATCATCACCATCATTGGCATCGTCATCATTGTTCGGCTTGCGGCTGACCGCCTCTCTCTCTTTATCTTTGTTTATATAGAGCACGGATGGTTTGTGAGTGAGTGAAGGGGAAGGGGAAAGCAGGTGAGTGGGGTGCCCGTGTTGTTGATGTTGGCGCTGCTGGCGAAGTGTTTGTTATTGTTTTCCTAATAGCTGAAAGCGTTGACTCTGTTGATGCAAGGGTGGAGGGGTTTGCCATTATAATATGCAGCACCTACAACAAACGCAAACGCAAAACGCAAAAAAAGAAGTGAGATGCCAAGCATCATTGTTCACTGTCGGCGGCTGTTGTTGATGTTGCCATTGCTGCGATGCTGCGATATGGATTTGCATTTCAAAACATGACTTGACTTTGAGTCAAGACTAGGCCAACGACAACTATATGTATATATGCATAAACAGATACAGTTTCAAAATTATCAAACATATTTTGTGCATTTTTGGTTGATCATTAAGTAATTTACTACCTTAGTTCATTAGCACTAAAATCTCTTCCAATGTAACATATTTAATCTGAATTGAGCTGAATTTAACCTTAAAAATTATCTAAATCACAATTGGATAGCATAAAAAGTTTATAATGCACAATAAAATTTGATTATCGATTTTCATGATGGAAAGCTTTAACATTTTTGTAAAAACAAATTCAATACTCGGTTTAAAAACTAAACAGTCGGTAATTGATTGCAATTTGGTATAAGCGAAACTTTTTACTCACAACATTTATCCAACAATGGAACCTGTAAGACCAACTGATTTCGCATTCAAATATATGGTAATGTAGCCAGAGCTCTATGCCTGGCAGCACTTTAACTGCATCCACTGTGCTTACCCACCGCTCCCCCACATTTTCCTCAGCTGCACCCTAATGTATGCAATGCTGACGACAACGGCACATTTGCACCAAGCTACAATTAGCGTGATTTTTGCGGGACAGGAAAGCACAAAGAACTAGGTCGACAGATAAATATCCTTTTTTAGGATTTTGGCATCCAACAATAAAGAAAAATCATAAGTTTTTCCCAAATAGAATTGATGTCTCATATATGCACATATATATTTGTCTTTATACAAATATTGAATATCTTCCTATATTGTCGTTACAGATTTAATTACCTATCGAATATACCCTATGATTATGTGCAGTAGTCTCTTGATGGCAAAGTCAACGTCATCGCCAGTTGGTTCGCAATTTGTATGCGCTGCACAAACAAAAAAAAAAAATGCACGAAATCAATTTGTCTCGAGGGCGGCAGCTCCAGACGCGACACACCCAGAACGGAGGGCCGACAGTTAGACGAACTGGGGGGGAAATGTCACATCGGCTTTGACGGGACCAAACAGATCCGAAGGCACAAACAGATCACGTAGAATACGAGTGGCAAGGCCATATCCTGTGCTGCATGTAGTAGATGACACCAACAACATTGTTGTTACTTGATTCAGTTATCTGTTGTTATTCTTTTTCATTTTCTTGTTTTTTTTTTTTTTTTTTTTGTTGTTTGCTTTTATTCAGGTTGCACCTGTTTCTGTCAAACTGTCCGTCTATTTGTTCTCTGTTTCTGTTGCGTTTCTGTAGCAGATGCACAAGTTAAACTTTCTTTGGCTAAAGTTTTATGCGCACGATTTGACAAGTCAGGACAAGTCTACCAGTTCTCTATCTAATTATACCCTGTAGCGTTAAGGCTCCAAAGATGGGTATTAGGTATTACATTGTATTAACTACTCATTAATATAAAAAAAAATATCTTATGGCAATAGATATATACATATACCAGTTAGCTAAAACTAAGATAAATAACTAAAAATCCCGATGATTTTTAAAGTAAGTGCAAAAGTACTGATAATAAGTACTAATAGTATTAAGAATTTCGTTCCATGGTTAGGAAATTCCGACTCTAGGCATCTTCCGACATTACTGGGGGGCATTTTAAGAACTAATAATATCAATATAGCTTATTCGAATCTTCATCTGACTTAACCAAATATTCCCTCCATTCACTCAATCTAGTTTCGAAACCAGAGTATGAACAGGATATCTCGAATTTGTTCATCGGTGACTAATACCATTGAGAATTTCTTGCGTGCGGTCACAAAAACGCGACAAAACCGGAACTTAACCCACGCTCTGTACATGTAGTAACACGTTTTGTGTGTTTGTGTGTTACGTGTGCGCATATCACGGTTGTCCGTGTGACCATTTGGTGTAATGAGTGTGAAAAGTTCATTAAATTTGCACGTGTGAAGCGATATATGTATGTGTGTAGTATGTACACGTACATTAAACACACACATTCCAACACATATGTATTTGCAATTTTAAGTGCATGACTTGGCCAACACAATCCCCAATATTGCACTTAATATTGGTGGAATACATGTATGTGTGTGATAATGGCTGACAGCGCTTTAGTCATTATATTCTCATTAGCTTGTATATTATTTAACTGCTCCAAAATCAGGCAAACTGCAAGGGCTCATCCATATTTTATGTTGTTTCAAGGGAAAACAATTATGCCATTTAGGTGAATTAAAGGTCAACATAAAGTTGAGTACAAAACAAATACGTTTGGAATGGTATCCTTTCATTTCATATGATTGTGTATGACTGATTGTATCAATTGTGGTGTCTTTATGTGTGCATGTGTTGAGAAAATGTCTCGGATCTCAATGTATAATATATGTATGTATGATATATTCATTCCCTTATTGAATCCCATCTCCAAATCGATAAGGTGTAACACGCTTATTTATTTGTTTGCCTTGTGGGCTAATGAGTCCAAATGCGAATCCAGGCATGCATTACCTTTAACTTTTATGAGTTTCCGACTTTTGAAGAATAAAAGGTATTTCCCAGAGTATCTCCCACGCGATATTTATTTTTGCAAATGCCTTTCAACTCAATCGTGCAATAAATCAAGATTAGTCTTGTCTAGGCTTTTTTTGTATTCACCTGACATAAGTTACACACAATCCGTATATATCAATTAGGGCCAACTCAACACCCTGAAAACGTGTCTAACTGAAGCAATTATGGTAATAAACACGTTAACATTCGCAGTGCCCCCCATGTCCTGCTTTGATGCACGTCGCACAAAATAACAAAAGTCACGCGGTGGCACCCATCCCTTTCGATCCCGTTTCCTTCCTCTGAGCCTGGTCATCAGGCTGTTAACTTGTTGCTTGCAAATCAACTGGGATTTTCGGTTCAATGGAGAAAATGCCAATAAAAATGGACAAAATGGAAAAAATTCGAAAGAAAAATCGGTAGGTGACATCGACTAAACTGTCATTGACACTTACAAATTGAATTCTTGATAGCAAGGGAGAGCCGGGGCAACCCTCCTCTTTTGAAAACACAGGCAACTTCCCTGGTGTGACACACACAATTATCAGAGGAGGCAGAAACAACGTTTTAAACGAGATCTTTGATAAATAATGCGGCATGTAAATAACAACAAATCAATTTTTAAATAGACAGCCTGCTAGACAGAGTGGCAGACAGGCAAACATTCCTTGGCTAGGACCGAACCCAATGTCAAGCACCGCACCGACAACAATGAACCCTATTCAAATGCCATCCACACAGTTCTTATGAGTGTGTGGGTGTGTGTGTGTTCAGAGTGCTATTGTGTGTGTGTTTAAAGTGTTATTGAGGTAACAAGATAGCAGATAACATGGCCAGATAATTGCTGGCATTTCTAAATTGAGTTCTCTTTGTAGGATTAGGAAATTGATTAATTGCTTACTTGTTGGCACTCTGCTAAAATGTTTTATTTTCAAAAGGTTATCTATAATTAGCATTCTGTTTTTTTTAGCATGTTGTTTTGAATATCATTTGCAATTATAATGAAGAATAAAGAAGGGTTTTTATTTGATATTTGTATACCCTGAACTTATTTCGTGAAAAAAATCAAAGCAATTGATATTGTTTAAAGTAAATTTAATGCAAAACTGACCTCATTAAGCATACATTTTAATTGTGTCAAATTAACACAGCAAGGACTAATATGTTACTTCTTCTGTTAAAGTAAATATTAACTTTGAATATATTACAAAAGATATTAAAATTGTTTAAAAGTCATAATATTATAATTAATATATTATCACACACCCTACAATTGGATAATGTTTCAAAATACATATGCACTATTTTTAATTTTATAAAACATAGTGCAAGTGTATAAAAACATATATTTTTATTAAATCCAAGTAGTTACAAAGCTTTCAGCTTTGATCACCTTTGTATTTCCTTATGCGTCACATTAAGCTATAACTTTTTCGACAATCCTGTTGACAAAAAGCAAGCTTTTAATGTTATAGTAAAACTAGACTAACTGTCTTGAGCATTTTAAAATTTTATTTTTAAAGTTTGTACGTAAAAAAATGGATTTTCTGTGTGTTTGCATCGCCGCCTTCATGCAGGTAACGGGCTACTCTGTGTTCATTAAACAGTCGGAGGATGAATGCTCAGAGGCACCACCACTCGGAAGCTTTCTTTTCCTATTTGCGACAATGTGTTTCCTTTGGGACATCAACATCTATCCGTGTCGTTTTCGGCACATGGGCAAAGCCTGGCTGCGGCTTTTTGAGCTTGCGGCCTGCATATTCCTGGCCGAAGTTGCAACTCTTGTCATTTGGTGTGGGGTGGAACGAATTATCTACCGGCTAACGGAGCGTCTGATCAAAGCCTTGGTTTGGGAGAACTGTGATTTGGTGAACTTTAATTACTGGATGCATGGTCTCACATCCACTATAGTGGGTGGAATTCCCCTCTGCTTTATGATCGGAGCTACGCAATGCAGGTTCGGATTTCCCTGGAAGCAGTTGTTTCGCATGTTGGGCAACATTTGGCGAATGGATAGCTGCGCTAGACGACGCACTTTAAGGGCCTGCCAGCTGGCCATGTTTCCGCCACAACGACAGTGTGATACCGATGAGGAAGAGGAGGAGGAGGAGAGTGATTGCGACTAAATTGGTTGGGTCTGCCACTAAACAAATCATTGCCTCGCATTTCCGTGTTATTCCAATTTAGTGTGTGTTTTATCTATTCAGAATTTATATTGCGAATGCACATTTCGACGTGATTTTTTATGCTCCAAACAACGGAAATTTACTTTCCTTCATTCCCGTTTCGCACACCCCATTTCCAACTGCTCTACAATATTTCTTTTTGGCTATCTGTAACAATAAATTTCGTTGCGAACATATAAAAGATATTTTTATACATTTATATATATATTGCCATTAAATAGCTACTTTACTGTCTTCTTGTTTTGCTCGATCTGTGTAGCAACAGATGTTGGGCTAAAAATTTGTCTCTAGGCTCGAAATTGGTGAAATAAGACTATTAACTAGCAAATATCGTTAATATTAATGATCTACTTTACCCCAGCTAATTTAGGATTTAATAATCAGACATGACATTAGCTGTTCTAATTGCATCCATTTATGTTATAATAAGTGTTTGTGAATATGTGAACAAAATTGAGTACCAATTACTTTTTAAATCCAACTCTCAACGCTTTAGCTGTGAAACCCTCAACTAGCGAGTACAGGAGTAACATTTACATAAATGCAAGTATTACTCACTTCCTCAATCAAGTATGAAATTCAAATGTATTATTGAATTTAGATTCTATAAACTAGGCCTTTTAAAAGTAGATTTCCTAGCTTTGTGTACGTCAAGATAGTCATCCAAACAGTTGGTTCTCTAATGAAAGGCTGTTGCAGGTGTCATCGTTGTTGTTATTGTTTTTTTTTTATATTTGCAGTTACGTTCAATCACCATCAATCATCGTTAGTTATAGCACACAGCCATGTGAGATGTGCTTGCCGCACAACACTTCAAAAACAATCGAAAAATACGTAAAAAGAAAAACAAAAGCACAGATTGTACTCCATTTCGAAGCAACTCAAGCGAAAAGGTCGCATCTGCTAACTTTGATTACCCGGCTAAATTTGGTTGTAAAACAAAAAAGCACCGTATTTGATTTGCAAAGGGAACGTACGTGGCTGACAAATAAATAGAAAACTGGATGCGTCAGGATTTATTAGCTTGAGAAAAATACGAAAGCTTCTTTGACTCGCAATGTTGATTTTCTGCATCCAAGCAAATTAGATGCTGTCACCTTTTCCTTCATGAAATTATCAGGCTGCTGAAAAGCAGATTTTTGTGAATTTTCTCAACCAATACTTGTGTATTCGAAACGTATTATTCTGAACTTCTAACATAGCTTTACGCAGTTCTTAAAATCTATCTATATATATAAAAATGAAACCCGTTTCGCGTTGTCATGGCATCACGTGTGAACGGCTGAACCGATTTCGATAATTCTTTTTTTTAAATGTTCGTTGGAGTTTAAGGATGGTTATTACGGCGAGAAACATTCGAATAATTGCCGGAAAAACCCTTTAAACAGCCATGTTAGAGTTGAGCCAGACCTAGAGCTGTGTTTTTCAAAATCTTAGTAGGCTACATTTAAAATAAGCTGTGTTTTTCAAAATCTTAGTAGGCTACATTTAAAATTCAGTAGGAAAAATAATTCTATTCAACGTATAAATGAAATTATTTAGTTATCCGGAGCGCGTTGCTTCGCCAACAACTCAAATAAATAAAAAAATTTTGTTAAAAAACAAAAAATATTAGCTTCTGAATCAAAACTGTTTTTTTTTACTATTTAAAATCGTACATTTTTAAAATGCCAGCAATACGCAGAGGAGCTACCATAAAATCTAACCTCAACAACGCGAGCAGCTATGGGTCACGACGCAAACGTGTTGAAAGAGCCCAGCAATTACCAGAACAAATCGAAACAAGAAATGCAGCTCAAATGATCAGGACTGCAGAAAGTCGTGCACAAGAATCTCAAGAACAGCGTGACGAACGTCTGCAACAGAATATTACGAGAAAAAGAGCGGCACGAGAACGAAACATAGTTACAGTACGAGTACTAGATCGACAAAGGCAACGGATCAGCCGCTCATTAACACGTGCATCATTCGTTCGGCTTGCCTTTGAATATGCACCAGATATTAACTATTCAGCGCATTCAAAAATTGCTATTGGTGGAATGGATAAAGTATTTCAATATTGTCAGGCATTGAAATTTCGGAATGAAGCAGCCGGCATGTGTTGCGCATCAGGAAAAGTTGTGCTGTCACCTCTACCCGCTCCGTCGGAGCCTTTATTATCCCTTCTTACTGGCAAATTAAATTATGCACAGAATGTTGGCAGAACAACTATTCTCCCTGCAACATACGTCGGAAGTCCGCGACATATGCATGAATATGCTCAAGATGCTATGTCCTATATTTTGTTTTGTATTTAATAAAATAAGGCGGTACGAAGTTCGCCGGGTCAGCTAGTTCTATATAAATCTACTTTCCAGTTCACTTTCATAATTCATTTTATTCAATCACTTAAGTAATTTGTGTTTCCGAGAAATAAGCATCTTTCAGACTTTGTTTAAACAATTTTAACCTGGTTGAGATTTGAGTAGCCAAAAACCCCCCTAAAAAAACCATATGCGAATGGTTTTCAAAGTGAATTATGCCAAATAATTTGTCTGTAGGCAGGTGCTGCTCATTAATCTTGTTCCTGCTTCTGGGCCACCCTTCTCATTGTGCACCTCAGCCTCGTTATTCACCACACGCCTGAGGTCGTGCCCATGCACACACAGCCAAACACACGCACACACAAATGGCCACATAGATAAGCTTCGCACTTTTTTTTCAGCTTTTTCGCCTACCTACCCGACGGCATTATGCCTATTGGATTTGCGCTTTGATGTGCAAACGGTTTAGTCCGTATTAACCTAGTGCAAAGGTGCGTTGGTATGCGTGAGTCTGTATTTTCGTGTGTGTGTGTGTGTGCTTAAGTGTCTGCATTAGAGGCCATCACTAGCAGTCGTCAGCGATTTTTGGCCCATTTCCCACTTCACACAAGCCAACAATGTGGCGTCCATAAATTTGTTTCAAAATGGCCATATATGGGGCCATAATTTCGTGGCTGATTCAGTGTTAATGGCCAAAATGGTGGCAGATGTGTGTTTGCTTTCAAAATTAACAAGAAAGAATGGCCACAAATTTGGCGTAAGAATAGATACCCTTAGATATAGATAAGTACTAAATTGTATTTAAAACCCTGAAAAATACGAATATATAGCTTGTACGTGTTTTGGTAAAGCATAAATGATAAAACTTGAAATGCCATGATTTTTTTTGTATATTCAAAGAAATTTTACTTTTATTTTTTTAAAATTGGAAATTTTGTGTGTCGCAAACACGCCACAATTTGTTAATTTGTTTAAATGTAAATTGTGTTGGTATTAACATTTAAAAATTTGCACCAATGTTGGGCTTTTGTAAACATTTTTCATACATGTATATTCTATTTAATTACAATTCGGTAATGGCATTTTTATGGAAATACAGATTTTGAGTTCTTATCTTTGTTCCGTTCCACGATTTAATCAAATTCAAAATGTCATATGAAGAGATTTGTTAAGTTATAATATACACTAAAAATGAGTTTTTACATTTTATGATTTATAAAGTTTTAATCATTTATATATGCAATACATATATATTATTTATTCACCTGGTTTCGAATGAGCTACCATACATGTTGATGGAGAGTTTTTTAGTTTTATTCAAATTACATAGTTAATACTTTTTTAATTTAATCAAATTAAATTGTTTGCTATGCAATAACGCATTAAAATTATGTATTTTTTTATATACCTAATAATAATAAAATTGTACATTAACAATGAACAAAATTTATGAAACATTTTTAATTTTAAAGTTTTTGCCATATATTATTTAAATATTTTTAATTAGTTTCTAGCGAAGTGTTTGTGATTTTTGGCTGATAAAATCAAAAGGGAAATTAAAGCTTAATTTTTATGAGTTTTTTTTATAATTTTTTAGAATCATTTTATTTTTAAACACTTGATTTATTAGATAAACAATTATAATTTCTTAACTCTACATATTGTAACTAACGTTCTTTTAGTATGTTATAATAAAATTCTTCACTTGCAACGAGATTTTGAGCCTTTATACTCATTTGTTCACTTAGCTACTTACAATAAATTCTATGACTCTTCTATGGAATTTCATTTAGAATTAAATACACACACATATACTCACGTTGTTATCTTATACTTTCAAAGGTTTAGTGCTCACATCAAAAAACATTAAGTATTGGACCAAAAATTACGTTTGAACCTCAGATAAGTTTTTTCTGTTTGGACATGCGATGTTTAAATTTCATCCCGACACCCAGCTAAAATAAAATATAACCTGCTATTTACATGAAGCTATTCTTCTTATGTTCTTAACACAATCAATTATTATTTTTAAATATGAACCACAATATTTTAAATAGTTAAATCTACCACACATCAGTGGCAAAATAGAAAACCAAATATGTGTGCTTATATTCTGTACAACAATACATTTGTATATGTATGTATGCATTTGGAAGTGTGTGTAGCTTTGTAGCCATGCCGTCGTCAGTGCCAAAGCAACAATGGAAGAGAAGACAGCAAGCTTTCTAAAGGGTCGAATTAAATGAAATTCGGCGCCATTTACTTTAAGCTTTGGACGCCATTGTGTCGAGAAAGTATTTATACCCTGTTGCAATATGCACTAGAAGGGTATATAGAAAAGTATACTACCTACAAGTATTTTTAATATACCTAATTATTCTCAAGATGTTCCAAACATATCAAAACATCAAAACAAAACTCACTAAATTTATTGAAGATAATTTTAGAAATATAAAGGGTTTCTTAAAGGCGACTAGTTTATAGTAATAAGACCTTACAAGAAACTCGTGCAAGTTCATTGAAACGGTGGAAGTCAATGCGCCCGATAAACATTCCAGATTGACACTTTTCATTTGAACTTTTTGTGGGCGTGAAACTAAATAATCGAACGGAATAAGAGAAAGCGTAAGAAAAAGGTGAAGCTCATTCAAGTGTTAAAATTTATAGTTGCATGTTTACAGCTACCAAAGATACCATATACAATAAACACCTTGGCGTGTCAAGCATACTCACCAGGGATCTTGGAGGAGGGTCAGGAAAACTATCTCAGCTTTCTCCCCCCCGCAAAACCGACGAGTTAGTGGACACGTTTATATGGATGATATGTTTGCTTTGTCCGCTTTGTCCGTTCGTCTCTATGTATGTGTGTGTGTGTTGTGTTGTGTTGTCTTGGCATGAAAATAGCCATTCCCCTGCCGGATGCACAGATACATATATCTCTGTCAATGACAGTTGTCAACATGACAGTTATAAGGACAACACAAATGTAACGGAAGTTTGACTCCATGCCCAAGACATATTTAGCCAGTCCAAGTCTGGGGCGTTACACAAAACGTACATATATTTATTAAACTTGATTTCCTTAACATGGGAGTACGAAAAAAGGGCAAGCACTTATGTTTTTTCTATACCCTTGTTGAATTTGTTTGTTATGAAATGTAATTGTCGCTTGTTAAAGTTAAGAACAAAATAATCCAATAACTAATATGAATGTATTTGGTCCAAGTATGAGATGTTAAAATTCTGCATAAGTTTTAATTTATTTGAAATCCTATTAATAATTAAATGATTTCAACACCATGGATATAAAAAACTGCTATCCCATTTAGTATTTGAGTGCGATAATTGTCTAAATGATCTTTTACAATATCAAGAGTTCACAACATTTTCAGGACGACTATTTTCACTCGCTTTTGGCAGGGTATAGCTTAGAGTGAAGACAAGTGAATAATTCATTGTTTCGCACCAACTAAGCATGGCCACACATTTAAATATACAAATACACTTTCACAAAAACATAAACACACACATACATACATGCATTTGTGAATATGAATGTTTTGAAATCTAAGCCGACGTACGTTTAACATGGAAATTCCCATTGAATGGCCGAAAATCAATGGGTGGGTCCAATGTAGATGCCACCCAAACTTTCGCAGCAATCGTCAGCCGTGGCGCTTTCCTGCTCTATTTCCTGATTCATGCAGGAGCCATTGTTGTTGCTGGCCTCGTACGTATCGCTGTCGTCCACAAGACAGCACTCGCCGCAGTCATCCGTTGAGGAATTAATCTCATCGCTCAGATCGTCCAGCAGCGTCACCTTGGGCGCAATCAACTCCTCCGAGCTGCAGCCAACAGCTGCGCCGGCCACTGAGATTTTGATATTGCACGAGTCGACTCCTCCGCTTGACCTGGACGCAGCTAGATGCTGATACTGCTGCGGTATGGGCTGCTGGATGGGCGCATGAATTGCGCGATAGCTCAGATTTGGGGTGCGCTGACCCATGCTGGCCATGCCTGGCGGCATTTGAGTGTGCGTCATGCTGATTGTTGGCGGCACACTCAGCACGGTGCTGCCTGCCTTTGCTCCTACGTGTGCATGGCTGGCATACAGCTGATGGGTGTCCGAGGCCAAGTTGTGGGCGGTCAGCTGCAGCGGATGTTGGTCCTTGCGTTCTGAAATAACGAAAATAAAGTGTTTTTACGTCAATGTTATATTTTCACCCGGTCATATCTTATATTCATTTGATCCAATTTGTTTTTACTGACAAAATGCGGAATTATCATCGCACAACCCAAACCATTTTCTAGTACATAGGTAAACACTTAAAAAGGCTTTTTGAAAATTGTTATGTTTTATTATTTAAAATATATATCAAAGATACGAAATGAATTTAGGATGGCGATGGTAAGACTACATAAATCAGTTTGTAGCTATTTTAATTCAAGTGCGAAGAGCAATGACGGAGGCAGTGTCGTTTTTTCGAACCTGCGGAAACGGAAGTGAAAGCGCATGTCAGCGCATTTGGGTTATCGTTTGGTACAATGTGCAGGCAGTCTCTATGTGCCCAATGCACAGTGTGGCAATATTAAGGCAAACGTTCGTTATCAGTGGAAACTATGGCACAGGACAAGCGGACCAACAACCCCGGAGACAGCCGGGGCCACCACGATGCAGAAGCGCTGCATTTTGAGAACGAGCCTTTGTTCGTTTCACTTTCAAATGCCATTTCCACAATGGCATTCAGAAGTAGTTGGTTCAGTGCCCCGGGGTGAATGTATGAATGTGGCATGTGGCCACAAGTGGTAGCTTAACTATGCAACCACGCATTCTCCGGCACCACACAGTGCCTTTTAATGCAATTATCTATCAAAAAGTTGTTGATCTACTCACCCAGTGGCGGAAGAAGTTTGGGCTGCAGCGGCAACATAAAATCATGTCCAGTGGTCGCCGCTCTTGGTTGCAAGCTCTGCACCGCCGGCACACTTAAGTAGTCCGCTAAAAAGGCAACCAGGATAATATTTGAGTTGAGTTGAGTTGAGCGACGCCAAATGTAAACAATGTAACGCAGGCGCAAAGTTATAGTAAAAGTTTACCCAAAAAAAGTACAAAAAATACAAAAAAAGAACGCAACAAGGAACGTAAAGGAAGTGCAAACAATCACAAAGTCTTTCGTGGCCATGCGAAAACTTTAAAAAGCAATTTTTATACTTTTTTATGTACTTATTTCGTACAGTATTTTGATAAAAAGTTTTACAAAAAAAAAAGAAGGAATGTGAAAAAGTTATGAAATCATTTTTGTATTCTTTTCCGCTTCATTGATATACTTGTATGTTATATGTAAAAATATGCAAAAACAAATTTTTATCACAAGACTAAACTTTTCACTGGTGAAGTGAAAATGTGCATAATTTTCACGATAAGTGTGCAATTAAAAGTCAAGCTAAATGTTAGTGAAAACTTTTTTTTTCTTTGTTTAACAATTAAAGCAAATACTTAAGAATATAAATGCAAAGTACAAAATGTTAAGGAAAATACCAAATATATCTATACAAAATGCAGCAAACAAAAAAGAATGTTTCTGTTTCGTTTTGAAAATTAGCTTACGTATAGAATACATTTTTTATTATTTATAGTTCTATGGGCATTTGCTTCCGTGCTGCAATAAGGCATAACATTTATATTTGCGCCCATTACATTTTTCATTCCAACAATATTTCATTGCAATTTCGTTTCCAGCCCTGCTGGCCATTAAATATTTAAAAGCTGCTGTGAAAAAAAATGAGCAAGCTCGCAAAGCAAGTGTAATATTATTTCACTTTACAGTTTTCGCGGCAAACTCAAACATTTAAAATATGTACTTATGACAAGAAAGTGCGATTAGTTTAAGACACCGACATCCAGATACCCTGGGCTCTGTAAGCGAATAGATCTCAGTTCTTTATGGAATTGATGACTAAAAAAAGCCGGATATTTTGACTTGAAAATAATTTTGGTTAAACATTAAACTGCCTGGTTAAGTGTTACAAATTCAGTTAGCATATTCAACTGCTTTCCAATTTAGGGTGTGTAAATTAATTTGTTCTGTAGCCAACGGCAGGCAACACGCACCCTAACACGCCCAAAAATAAATAGAGGCATCAGAGGCCAGTTTTGTTGACCCCCTGTGTTGGTTTAATTGCAAAATGCCTTAGGGTGTTCTTTAATGTTACGTTTTGAGCTTGACTACGTCCGGAGCTGACGCAGTTGCATTTGCGCCATGCTGTGAGTACATATGTATGTACCGCACTGCGTATACGTGCTATGTACGCCACAATAGTAGCGCATTGCCCGTTTTTAATGACCACTAGAAGTTGGCAGCAACCTTGCCACACTTTCACGCCCCCCCACCAGCCCAACAGGCCAAGCAACTTTGCCTGCTAATGATTTACTTGCTATTTTTATGCTCTTTGAAGTTGCAGTCGCTGCCTGCGAAATGGGGTTGTTCTTCTTCTTCTTCTGTATTCAGTTAAGTTAACATGCAAGAAGTGAGCTTCAAACTTGTGCCAACTACTCGTGGCGGCAACACGTACTTACTGTGGCATTTCCGGTCACATAGAAATCAAATTTTTCACAGCTGCCTTTGAAAGGATGTAACACAGTTTTACCTCTAGCGGAAAGTGCGAAGAGGAAACGGAAGTGTTTGAAGTTGTAGAAACAATTAAGTTACAGTTACATTTCACCTCGAAGTCTAAAATATTTTTTCAGAAAGCCAATTTGTCCTAAAAGCCATGTACATTTTTCTTTTGAAGTTAAAACCAAAAAAAATCACAATTTGAACGAGAAGATTTTCGTAATATTTAGTTTGCCTTAAACAGTTTATTAAAATTGTTCATTTAATGTTTCGGTCGTATCATCATTAGAACTGCCTTCAAAGTGGTATATTGACCACCCCATCCTATCCAGAAGATGCCGTTACCTTGTGTAGTGTTAGGTTTATCGTATTTGCCATTTAAATTGCTTAAAATGTAAACGAATAAGATATATTTGGAATTATATGAAAATCATAATAATGCTACCTGTAGGTGCAAGCTTTATGCCACCAAGCTTGGAATTTATTCGCACAGTTGTCTGTAAGCTCGTCATTATCTCGGTCATAGGTTGAGAACTTCATGAGCCGATTGTAGCTCAAAGAATCGCCAGCATTACCATAATATTTACCCAAATCGCTTAAGGCGTATCCCTCTTCGCCGCTGCCTATGGCAAAACTATCGTAATGCGCAAAACGTTTCTGATTTTGATAATCTTCTAGAACAATGTACAGTTCATGCTTCTGATGTTTTGTTATTTGATGTATTCTTTCAAGACCGATAAAGAATTCGCCATCGAAGTTGCCAAAGCCATCTTTGTATTCGGTCCAGCTGCGATTAAAGTCGACACTTCCATCCATGCGCCTCTGTATTACCATCCATGCAAAATACTTTCCCCAAATTCCTTTCTCACATCGAACTAATATTGGTTCCATGCCATTTATTTGTATAAACTGTACTTCTCCCGCAGAATATAAACACTTTCTTGGCAAATGTGCATGTTGCTGTCGGTATGTGCTTAAATAATACTTATCATTTGCAAGTTGTTTTTCTTGCATTTGCACGACGACTTGTAATTCGGCAATACGATCTGACTGGCTTTTGGCATCTGTTTGGCATTCTTTAAGACTTTGGCTTAAATTGGAAACTTGCCATTCACTAAATTCATTAATATTGTTGTCGGCAAAAGTGTACAATTGTTTGTTTATTTCAGCTTCCAACTCAGATAATTGCTTTTCGTTCATTTTAATATTTTCCTCATGTGCCAGAATCAGTTCATCTATCTGGTTAGCATTTAACTCGATACCTTCTTCAAAACTCACAGCAAACTCTTTAAATGCCATTAAAAATATTATAAACAGCATCAAATACTTTGACATTTTGCAATACTCGTGTTACGCGCTCAACTCGTCGGTATGAATGAAATAAATATTGAAATTTAATATTCACAGGCGGCTTTTATAGCTCGTATTGCTTTTATACCCTTTCTTTAAGTATATTGTTACTTGGACAAATTAATATTTTAATTTTTGAAAGTGCTAGCAAACTTGTTATTTGCACATCCAAACATTATAAATAAGTTTACAGATGAAAAAAGGAAAAAAACATTTTCTGATAATTTACTAATATAATTGATAAAAAGTGTATAACATTTTGTATATAACTCAGAGAGCTTTTATAATTCGTTATCAGTTTTACAATACTTCTAAGAATCTTTTTTAATAAAAAAATAAAATAAAAAAGGTTGTTGACACGATCTGAAATAAATGACACGTCATTGACCGTTCGACGCCTTATCAGTTATTCAGCAGAGTTTTCTATTATACGAATAATTTATTCTGATTTAATACGAAATTTGATTAACGAGATGAAAGTTTCGCACTTTAACACATTTCAAGTTAAGCAGCGACAGCGCAAAGTTCTTAAAGCGTCAAGGAAGTAAGGAAAACTTGGGAAAACACTTTACGCTTGACTTGCGATGCAGTTCTTAAGTCCTTTAATTAAAATGCACATTGAGCGATTTTGTGGAGCTTAAATTTTTGGACACGTTTTTACGTTGGGCGAGCGTACGTACAAATTTTTGCTCCTTTCGTTTCGGGCAGTTTTTCCATAGCTTTACTGGACGAGCAAATGGAAAAAGTTTTTCAATTTGTTTGACGGTAAATGAACTTTTCAATGCTGCAAAACCTTTTTGGCTCTGTGTGCTCGTGTGTGTGTATGTGTGCGGCAGAACGAAAATGGCCATTTGAATTATGGCATAAAAAGGCATTTTGCTATCATAATAAAATTGTAATTAAAATTAAATGCAGAATTGGGCAAAAAACGGTTACTTTGAAAGGAATATGTGCACGAAAAATGTAAGGAAAATGCTCACAAAATGTTAAAGAAACATAAAAAGAAAGTTTGTGCTTTCCTCTTTTATTGACTCAATGTGAGAGGCTTCAAGTGACAAAATTATAGCACTCAAATTTATATAGCATGCGATAAATTTTAACAAGCCCCCACGTCAAGCATGCTCTTTGTACAACTAATTGTGTGAAACGGGGTGTGGGGGTGTGTGGCACATAAAAGTTTTTCACCCGGCCATTAAAATAAAATTTCGAATGGCTTTGGAAATTATACAAAACATTTTCATTCCCGGTGCAAGGATGCATGCGAATTGTATGGGATTGTGAACAAATGGATACGTGGAGTAAGTGCGAGAAGCGGTAGAAGGGGGACAACACAAGACAAGACAAGACAAGCACTTACAACTGATGTACGAGGGACCCGAAGTGGACGACAGCAGCGATGGCGGTAGAAGCGTCGTCGGTGTTGTCGTTGTCGTTGTCGTCGTGACGTCATAATGACCATGAATCGGAGCTTGGCCATGATTGTGTGCGTATGTTGTTGTCGTGCTCATATTGGGGATGGTGTTGGTGGAGTGACAGTTGGCCGCGCAGGTCGTTACCGTCGCCCTGTGCAGATGCAGGCCAATGACATTCACGCCATTCGCATTGCCTGATACACACACAAGCACACATACATACATAACAGTTACAGTTACAGTTATGGGTTACAGTTACAGTTAGTGGTTGCCAGTTTCAGTTCACCATTCACACACACATTCGATTGCACAGTAGGGTTAGGTAGTGAAGTTTCAAACAAACAAAAAAAATTTATAAACAACATTAAACGATTCCAAGGATACACACAACAATAAAGAAATTCAATGCACATAATACACACAAATCATGAACGCATACACAAATACACTCAAAATCTGGGAGTCTAAGTGTGGCAGTGTGTGTGTGTGCTAAGTGAATTAATGCGTTGAAACTTCGTGAGAATATTTTAAATTCTTGACTTTTAAACTAATATCTGGCTTACTAATCTAATTCTTATCCCCAAATACTGATACAGCTGGGATTTTCTGCGTTTTTTTTTTCCAAATGCTCCTAATTTGGAACAATTTTAACTTTTTTGGGAACATCCTCTACAAAATTAATGAAATTGTAATAAAAGTTTATCCTTTTTTAAAGTTTCAAAAATAACTTCTTCAAATGTTGGGTTTAAGAGATAGCTATGAAGTGTGAACATTGAAAACAGGAATTGAAATAAAGGATTTTGCAAGTATTTAGATTAAGCCTTACGAAACCGAGCCCATTATCGTCGATAAGACTAGTTTTTTCTGTACAAACCCCTTATTTATAATAAATAAAATAAAAAACAATTCTTGTTGACATTAGTTTTAGGTTTAAGTAATTGCATTTTTGGTTACCTCTTGCATAATAATCTTTTTGCCTACACATTTTTCAATTCATCTTATAAAAAACAAATTCTTAAAACAATAACAACATAAAATACGAAAAACTTGGTAACTATTAAGTAGTTTTAAAGCCTGGCTTAAGGCCAACTAAACGCTTTTGCCTTAAAATAACTAAATAGCTGCTTATACCGCACATAGTAATGCGCTTCTATATATATCTTGAATGAATCTTTGAAACAAACAGCAGCTGCATATATTTCCATACTAAGCGTAAGATACCCGCAGGGCCAAAGCGACACATGGCCAAATGGGAGCAGCTGAGTTGTACTCTGTGGAGATTGCATAAATAATAAAATAATTAAACAATAAATTGAAAGAAATTAGTATGGCTTCAATGGAGAATCTCAGCATTCATGTGTGGTGTATGTATGTAAATGTGTGTGTGTTTGCGTTTTTGTGGTTTCCCTGTGTACACTCAGAGAAAAACATAGTATAAATAAACATAATCGTGATAAATTTAACCTTTAACGTTTAAGATTAATCATCAATAGCTAATATGCGTATACGTAATATTAAAATAAAGCTTAAGAACGGTTTAAGCCCGTTTTTTTTTTTCTGAGTGTACTTTAATTGTGTCTGGCTGTATGCGTGTGAGTGAGCGTTGATGAAGTTGAGTTAGAGTTTGAGGCTATTTGTTCTGTTTGTTCTGTTGTCTGTTGAATGTTGAATGTTGGCCTGTAGTATGTTTGTGTTTGGCTGTTGTGGACTGCTGAGAGTGTTGCCTGATGGCTATTCATTGTATTTTGGCTGCTTGTTTTTTTTTTTTTAGACAGCTGCACACACAAAAGAAGCAACAACGAAAGAAAAAAATAAACAACAACAACAACAAATGATAAACAACTTTTAGCAACAATAACACCAACAACAACACAAAGTGTGTGACTGAGTTATACATACATATGTATATAGTAAAAGCAAAGCGAAAAAGAGCCAAGAATAAGAAAAACAAAAACAAAAAATAGCATTGAGCTCTGCTTACCAATTTTGGCACTGCCAAAAGCGTCCTTAAACATGGGCGTGGGCGCCTGCACAGTGGTATGGGCGTGAGCACCAACAACACCCGGCACCGTGGGCGTCGTCTGTTTAATGGCATTCGTCCGGCCGCGATGCGGCGCCGGTGGCTCCCGTTTGCGTCGCGGCTGCTCCACGGGCAGAACGCGTCGACGTTTTTTCGGCAACTTGGAGCGTGCCTGTAAGTAAACAGCGTGCATTTATAATTAAGTTACAACTTCCTTCAACACACTAAAATGAGTGCCTTCATTCAATTAGCATAGCTCGACAAAGAGCTTTTCTGCATCCAACATTAAGGGCATCATCTAAAAAAAAAACAAGTATATTGGGGGCGGTACCCAATGGAAGATAACCTGAGCCCAAGTTCGTAACTCTTAAAGTCGATAAAACAAGAAATTTAAATACATTTCTACATAAGATTACACATTTTGTCTACCAATTTTATTTAAAATTTGTTAAATGTTCTGGGTTTTCGCATTATTTTGATTAAGCTTTAAACTATCCTGAAGTCAGTTTTTTCTATTTTGCTTAAACTTTGATAAGTTTTTTCCCCAATGAGATACACTCTTTTTCATTAAAGATTTCAATCGAAAACACAGAAGATATCTGTTTTACTGAAGTACGCAGGGTATTTCCTAGTTAAGCTTTGTCGATTATTGAGATACTATAAGGCTTTTATGTATAAATAATTTCAATATTTATCAACTTTAAGCAATAAAGTTATCTTTAAACATCTTATATACTTTAATGTAATGCTTTTATGCAAAAATTTACAAGCTATGCTCTACATATATGCAAATAAATTAAAATTGTTTTATCCTTATAATATTAAAGAATCAAAGCAAAATTTTGTGTTTATGTACTCACCTGTGTGTGCGAATAAAACATTGAGAAATTGCTAACGATAACAGGTACGGGGAGTGCGATGGTCAGGACACCAGCTAATGCGCACAATGCGCCAACGAACATGCCCGGATAGGTCTTGGGCGCCACATCACCATAGCCCACTGTGGTCATGGTTACGATTGCCCACCATAATCCCAATGGTATGCTCTTGAATTGGTTATCTGGATTGTCCTGCAAACGAGAATTGAGAGTGTTTAAGAACGACGAAAAAAATGTAGTATTTATATTTATGCTGATTCATTAAAAGGCTCCCTTTAATATATTTTAGATGATTATCAACTTAAATTTTATACAACCTTATGTACTAAACCTAAGAAGCTTTACAAAATAAGTTAGTATAATTCGCTATGTCCCAGCCTATTTTACTTAACAAAATATTAAGCAACAATCCGAATATGTACTTATGGTATGTACATCCATTTACATAAATCTAAATCAAGGTATCATACCTGTAACTTTTCGGCATAGTATGCCAGGCTGGCAAAGAACACAATGCCGAGCACAAGGAAGAACACGAGTAGAGTCAATTCCTTGGCCGACGCCTTAAACGTATGTATAAGTATACGAAGTCCTGGCGAGTGACGTGTTAGCTTAAAGAGTCGCATGATGCGCACAATGGAGAAGGCCTCCAACAAACCCGTATACTCGCCCATTCGCTGCATCACATCCGTATAAAAGCTGAGCGTTGCCGTAAAGTCAATAATGTTTACGGGCGACTTGATAAACTGCCACAGATTTGGTGAAACCTAGCAGGGATAGTAAGAGTATTGATTTTGTTAGCAAAACATTTTGTCTTTTCTATAGAATATTTAAAACTAAAACCATACTTATTTCAAGTAAAAGCTCACTTACAATTAACCTGATGACGACTTCGATGAAGAACCAAACATTACACACGAGCTCAACATAAAAGAAGGCCTTGTGCGGCTGGCCATAGGTCTCAATCCAGCCATGCTGCTTATGCTCAGTGTGGCTCTTTATCTCATGTTCAAGAAACTCATTCAGAATGCTTTCGTTTTGATCCCGTTTCAGTCGCTGCCGCTGATGCTGTGTACCCTTCATTGTGGCAATGGGTGTGGCTTGGGCGGCACTTAGGTTGCCGCTGCTGTAGCTCGTGTAGTTCGTGACACGAAAAGTGGGACCGATGCTGCCGCTAGGTGGCGTTATGCTGTGCTGGTGGTATTGATGCTGCTGATGTTGCGATGGATGCTGAGGTAAGGGCGGCGCAAGCGGATTGTGGCCAGGCATTGGCGAGCCTGCGCCGTAGCTGGTGGGCAGGTCCACGCGAAAACCAGGATGGGTTTTCAGGCAGAATGATATCACAGAAACAAATATAAAGAATACCGACATGCCAGCAACAAACTGCAAAACAAAAAAAGAAGATAAACTTATGTAGAAAACAATATTAAAGTGTAGAAGTATTATCAAAAATCTTGTGCGCTATCGAAAACTTACCTTTGCGCCCGTCGAACTTGATGGTTCATCGAACATGGCCCAGATTTTGGGTTTTAAACGTTGCCAGCAGTTAAGCTCGCCGTTGCTTAATGCCTCCTCGAAGCCAAACAGACGTGCTATTTGCTCCTCCGTTGGTTTCTCATTTTCAATATCTAGTTTATCTAATATGGCTAAAGTGTTCTGCAATTAAGTTAAACACCATATTATACTTTTCTCTTGGGCCCTGCTATATCTTGTACTCACTTGCGTATCGCGATGTATGCTATAAGTTGACCAGCAGCATGGTTCTACTTGATTTGAGTCAAGTCCCCAGAACTCTAGCTCCTCTTCAAACAGAGGGCCACAGACGTCAGTCGGATAATGCAGCTTGCCAGTTCTGCAAAAAGGGAATACGAAACAAAATATTGTGAACTTTTTATAATGCAAATGCAACTAATGATAAATAAGCCAACAGATAAATACTTGTGTAAAGTATTCCTGCCAATAAAACGAAGGTAATTAACTTCAAGTAAGCTAGGACACGAGTATCAACTCAATGACAATGCCGCACCACATGCAAATGCATGTCAGATAAATTCGTAGTTACAGTTTTACGGCTCTTGTCAAAAAAGAGACGCCTTTGTTTTATTATGGCTGTTATGCAGGTGAAAAAAAAAAAATGCATTGGAGCTTTGTTTTTCGTGTGCCAATTGCGGCAAAATGCGTGAGCTATGATGAATAACGTGTGGGCAGGAAGGAGAGGGGCTGGTTTGCAGGAATTGGGTTACCAAGGACATGGACTTGTCCGCATTGCTGTCCAAGCTGTAATATCAGCATATCAGCTGTTGGGACAGCCGTGCGGCGACAATTCCAAATAAAAGTATACGCATCACCCGCAACTCCCCCTACTTGCTGTCCTTCTGTCTGACAGCCATATGTGGCTTATGTCCGCCACATGTGCATTGTGTCCATCTCTTTTATTTTTTTTTTTTTTTTTTTTTTGCATATTTTATGCAACTTTTCTTTAGTAGCCTCTTTTGTTGGTGCTGCGTTTTTGCAAGCTTCAAATCGTTTCGTGCCCCGCATGGTAAATGGTAAATTGCGACTACCACCTACCAAAAAGTAAAAACAAAAACAAACAGAACAAAAACACACACAAAAAACAAGCTAAAATCCCAGCACTGGCCCATGCGGATGCTCAAGGTCATTTCAAATGCGGGTGGACATAAGAGTTGTGGGTTTTATTATGCGTATCACATCGTGCACCTCCTCTCCACTCATATACGATTGCACCCTTCATATCCTTCACCATAGCCTCCACATAGCTCAAAAAATAATACAAAAATATTTTCCCTTTTTCTGTCAGTTGGCAGTACATGTTTTTGATTTAATAGGTAGCGCGATTGGTCCAGCAATTTAACACTTATCAGTTGTACATACAAATATTTTCTATGAATGTCGATGAACTAAGAAACCGTTCTTTTAAGTGGTATTATACTTAAGTAAAATAAATATACATAGTAAAAAGCATAGCTCTAAATGTACAGAAGTTTAATTAGTTTACTAAATTTAGTTTGAAAATTCTCTAAATCATTTTGTAGTTTTTCATCAGAGAGAAGAGTTGCAGCCGACATGCGATAATTGACATCATCAGCTTAGATTACATGGGAGGATCCTTTATAGGCAGTGAAAGTAATGAAAAGACTGGGTGTCTGCCTTATGATACATCAAAAGTAAATTGAACCGCCTGGGAGGCACTGATTGTTTGAAAATCCCAAAAGGGCTTTGATTTAAAAGGTATTAATATACAGAGTTTTATTGTCTTTGGGGTAACTTTACTTAAAGCCACTTCTCAGTTCAATCAGTTGACGTTAAAAAACAGTGAAATAGTAATGGTTTAGAGTTAAACTGTTACTTTTTGCACTAGCCAGTTAAAGCCCTCAAAAAGCGCTCATATTTGTTATTTTTAAAGTATTTATATTTTTTAATAAACTTTATTTTTGATATTTTTCTTGTAAGTTTAATTTAATTTTTATATTGGTCTTAGTATTTATCAAGTAACCAAAAAAAATATAAATAAGTATTGCATTGCCAATTTGATAAAGATAAACGTAGAAAATTTCTTAGCTTCATTTATTGCGTGAAGTATGGAAAATTCCTTAAAATTCAGTTGCATTTGTGTCGAAGTTCAATCCATAAAATCTGCATGAATAAAATCCGAATAAAGAAAAACAAAATTGCTTTGTAAATTGCAAAAAGCTTCTGGCGTAATTCGATTGCTCAACCGTTAGATTATCGACCAATGCATGTACATTGTAAGTTGTGTGGGGATGTCCTGCAGCCTTTGTTGTTGCACAAATATATTCAACGCTTTTTGTTATTGCTTCTTTGGTCCTGGCCAATGAGTTGGAAAAGCAGTGTCCCAGGGTCAACGATTTAAATAGGGATGCATGGCAATAATCAATAATCGGCTGACCCCTTACATTTGGTACAAATATGTATCTCAGATTCATAGTCTAGTTTGTGGATTGTAATTGGCAATGGCTTATCTTCTATTTTTAAACGAAATTAAACTCAAATAACTTTATAACTTAAGCTTGGTGATGCAATTCCGTAACGACTAGTTACAAGACTTTATATATTTAAATGAGATATTTGTAGCAAACTATTTGCTTTTGCATCAGGTGGTGTAATAGAAAGGATGAGAGTATATCTACCAAACTGTCATTAATCTTAAGTAACTTAAGTCATCGAGAACTAAGGACGCTAACTTTCCATTAATCTTTGCCGTCTAACGAGCGCGCTTTGAATTTTTTTTACTGACATTTTGCTAAAACTTTAGAGCCAAAAAAGTTAAGATTTATGACAACGAGTACATAATTAAAATAAAAGCTTGTTTGTTTTCTGGTCCAAGGTGCTCAAGAAGGAACAGCTAAAGATTAATTAGAATGGCGAAAGTTATGCTAATTAAATTACTTCGTAGATAGTTTTAGCTGTAGAGGGATGCGATTAAAAAATGATTAAAATAAAATAATATTCAAAAAAATACTTTATAAAGAAACCAACTGAAAACACTTTGGAACAAGTTCAAAATAAAATCAAACTGGTAAAGCAATTATTTTGTAAATATTCTTTATGTCAAATATTTTCCCTAACATTTTATCTGAATAATTGCATCGATCCTCGTTCGTTACATTCTTAACACTCATATGAGCTTATACTAATTTCAAGACAAAAATATATGACAATTTAGTTTAAGAAATAAATGTATGATGGGTTATTAAAAAACAATAATAACACGCATAAAACAATAAATCGATGAAACCGCAGATGGTTGCAAGGGCGTCGCCAGGGGGAGGGGGAGCTTTACAAAAATTAAATTAAATTTTTTTGTTAAAATTCATTATTCATAAGCAAAATAATAAAATTTTTCGCAGTGTTTGCTCATTGCTTGTTATCGACATTCACATCGAAACTTGCGTCTGATAATTTCGATAAATATGTATTAGGCATGTCATATTTATCGATGAAATGTTATTATTTAAATATTTATTAATAAAATATTATTTAAATAAACACAAACCCACTACCAGTACCTTACAAGCCTTCGTTTTTGCTTTCTAAAAAATTTTTTTCCCCCTTCCTAGATTCTGGTACGCCTTGATGGTTGCATTTTTTTAAGAATATTGACCTAACGGCAAAGTTGAAAACAGCTATTTATTTAGGATAAATTTTGGGACATTCTGATTAAATAGAAACTTTAAAACACAGCACACAGGCTGATAAATTAATAGCTTTGTTTACGAAGATAACGTTCGACTAGCTTACCTGTAGTAATTAAGTATTTGGGTAAAAACACCGGGATGTCGATCAAAGAAATACTCATTAAGCACCGGATCATAGTTGGCCAGGGCTTCGGTGAGGCGTGAGAGTCGCGTTGCGGGTATTTTCTTAAGTGTTGCCTTATAGGTTTCGTATCTAGAAAAAGAGAGAGAGAGAGAGAGAGAAAGAGAGAGATAATAAATGAAAGTGGATTTGCATACAAATTAGCTGCATTACGCATACGCCCAGTTGGCCCCATTCGACACTGACGTTTAAGCCATAATAACTTTACAAATTACCATTGCCATAACTCTTTTATATGTCTTGTATGTTTTTGCTTGACCCTTACGCTTGAGCCATTAAATCGAGCCACAAAAAAATTGTTTATCTAATATGGTTCAGTTTGGGGCTCCTTCCCCAAAGTGAGTGATAAAAAAATGCACAGGGGTGGCAAAAAGCGCAAGGACGAGTTGCCAAGTGTAAGTATATTCAGCCATAAGCCATTTGCATACATTTCGACTTTTTTGCTGATCTTTTTTTCGCCATCATAGATGTTGCTTTTTATACTCCCCACTCTACAAAAAACCACAACATGAAGGGTATAATGGAAGGGAAGGCAAAATGTTATAGTACTTAGGGATGATATTTATATTTTTAACGAAATTTTATTTGAAATTTCATTAAAAAAAAATTTGAAACCTCTTTTAATCCATGAATTGAAAACATTTATGGCAATTGTTAATCTTTTAAGCATATAATTTTTAAAATAAATAGTAAAAAGGGTATCTTCCAATCGCTAATATATCCACCTTACCTCTTTTTCATCCATCTATTTATATAACCTATAGAACACTTAAATGCAGGCACACGTTTATGTATATACATATATATATATACGCAAAATGTATTTAGCCCCAATCCATTCCCTTGCCCAAAAAATATACAAAGTATATTTTACGTAATGTTTTCTTTGGCGCCAGCTTTGTATATGCATATACAAATGTATGTGTATACCTCTAATTAAAACCATAATTTGTTAATATTGATTTTTGGTTGTGAAGGTGGGAAATATCAAATTCAAAGCCAATAAACACTTAAATGTAGTCACAAAAACTATGATACAGTAGACAAATTAAAGGTCACGTATTACAAGATTATTTTTAATTTGGAAACACTTTAAATGAGACTTAGACTTTTATTAAATATTAAAAATATTATTCAAAATATGAATATATTTTCAAAATGACTAATTTTTTGTTGGCTGTCATTATATTCTTTTTGTGTGTAATAGAATAATACAGTGGCTTCCTTTTTCAATCTTTGATCACTTATGTCAATAAATATTGCCCCATTAGCGAAGTCCCAAAATTAAATTTCCGACTTACACACATACACATACAGGGAATTAAATTGAATTCAATTAACGTAATTTGCGACAATTTATTTTAAATGTAATTTCACATTTATGGCCAAGTGAAGCCCCAACACTCATCCTGGCCATTCATTCTGCTGTATATTCAATTTTTATACACGTTGACATTTTGCGTCCTTTCTGGCATTTTCACGTGCAATACATTCTTTATGTCAAACTGTTTGCATTGGATAAATTAAATAATTCATGGCAACAGCAACAACAACAGCAGCAAGTAAGAAGCAACAACATTTTCCGCATTCAGGTTATTGAAGGTTACTTGATTACGGCCAATTATGGTTTATAAATAGACATGCGTCAAAAGGAAATATATATATTATGTAAGTGTTCTGAGTGATTGAAAAATATTTATTTTACACCTGCAGTGTCATTAGGTAAACCTCAAATTCCTGCATAAAGAGTAGTGCACAAAGCCAATATACTTAGATACCTTTGGTATCAGAGTATAATGCCTATTTAAATATCAATAAAAACCACTGGCCAGAATAACCCAGCAACTGCAACAACACAAACTAATTCAAACACTAGCCTACAAAATCACAAAAAGTTTAATTTATTTAATTCTGTTTGATACGAAAGAGACAACGAATCTGCTTAAAAATGGTAAGCGACAACTAAGAGTAAATTGCTGATCAGCAGCTGATTTTGTTATGGCATTCAGCACTCTCACTCGCATAGACATATGTATGTATGTATGTACGACTGTGTTTATTCGACTCGCAACTTTTGCTAAGCTGCGGAGCAGTGTCGCCAGAATTAAAGGGGTTAAAATAGCCAAATTGGTTAAGAAAAATATGTAACCAAATAACCTGTTGACACTTTTGGAATCATTGTGTTGCTAAACTTCCGTCCAAGCTATCGAAACTCTTAAAGTGCTTAAATAGCCAGGAATCCTAGCTAATAGTTTTCAATAAAGTGCTAAAGTTTTTGCAGTTTTAAAATGGCTAGGTCTAGCTATAAAATAGCTAAAATGCCAACACTACTGCGGAGAGTTTCTGTTCTGTGAGTGGCGGCATGCTATCTCTTAAAACATTTATTAGTGGTGGGGCGTTGAGTAGCATGATTTTGCTCAGTTGCTTGCCGGCGGTTGAGCAATTTGCACGCGTTGTCTTTCCAGATTTCTTGTATAATCTGTTGCCTGTTGTTGTTGTGAATATATTTTGTATTGCCTATATTAATACAATATGTTGCGTGTTTTAAGAGCCAGCAAATTGTTGCGTGCAGAATGCAAAAATATTGCTGCTGCTGCATCTTATTCGGCAATGCCGCAACCACAGACAACTCCGGACGTGCTCTACACTGGGGTAAGTACATAGAACAATAGATATACATACATACATATGTATACTTTTGTGTCTTTTTGATATTGATATATTGATTATTTGTTATAAAAAGCGTTTTTGTCTTCTTTACGCGCTCTTCTTTGCTTGACCTTGATAGAGAGCACTGCTGCCCTTTTTATTTGAGCAATCCTATATGCCGCTACTCAGAAAACACTCATATGTATGTTTGTCTGTATGTGTACTTAGAGCACAAAAAGTGCAAGCAGCGATAATAAAGTGAAATGGCAAATGCCACAATATTTATGTATGTATGTATGTATGTATGTATGTATGTATGCACGCATTTCTTAATGCCTTTTGCCAAAATAGGTTCAGCGATAATTTCGTTTATAATTAATACTAATTTTCAAGCTTTTAGTCTCAAAGTTGCTTCAAGATAAACACGCAAAATAAAGACATAAGCACATATGTACATACATATGTATTTATGTATGTATGTATACGTGTTTTTGTATCAGCTTGCCTTTCAAACAAAGAAAAACCAGCCGGCGAATAGTCAAAGCAAAGCAGAAAAAAACTTGCTGTTTACTGCCGGCTATTGTTGTTGTTTTGTGTTTTTTTCTGCGCTTTGTCGTGTGCGCTGACGCTCTTGCTGTTATATCACAATCAGCGCTCTTACGCTCAGCTCTCTTAATACACAAAAGTTTAGATGTCGTTAAACGAATTGTTAAAATTTGTTTAACGTTTTAAGCTTCCATTGTGCATACAAATTGCCTTGTATACGAATAAATCTATCTAAAGTTTATTTCAATTTGTCTTTACTAATCTTCTAGTATTTTAATATACTTTTGCAGTGTATACATGTAGTACATATTTTGTACATACATATGTATGTAGGTGTATTGTGTTTATGTTTATTTAGATCCCACTGATATTATTAGCTGATAAGTATGTTTGCTTTGCACTCTGATTAAATGTATGGATTTGTATATATAAATATTGTACATTCATTTTATTATCGGACCCCAAAAAGTTAAAAAAAAAAATTCACAGTAAATCGTGGCAGTTTTATACATATTTTTTATCAATATCTTAATCGCAAGCATTGACAATAATACTTTTTTTTTCATATAAAGCTTTCTAGTTTTTGTTGCTTATCAGCAGGCCAAGTTACCCACTGAAACTGATAAGCAAAAAAAATGCATTTATTCTGTAGCTATCATAATAAACAAGAAATAACTACTTTAGTTTCCCCTACTCACAATTAACCCAATAAAGCCCCCCTTGCAAAAGCAGACAGGCTTTTGCTTATAGAGAGAATAGATGTTTGTTTTCTATGCTGCTATTTTGTTTTGATAAACTAATCAAACCAGATTATCCCACACTAAGACACGTGTCGTCCCACAAGAGTTCATTTGGCTCTTAACGTCTGGGGAAAAGTTTGCCTGAATTTTATCATTTATGCCAGTCATGATGAGATTTGATAATAAACAAATTTGCAACTTGAGAGCTTGTTGTGTTATGCTTTGAGTACTTATTATTTAAAACAAAGCATTCAAGTGTTTCTGTTTAACAGAAGCTGAATAGCAACACTTCCATTTAAATTATGAAGTTTAAAAGAGCATAATCAGATTTTTCGAATGGTTTGCATTACAATTTTAAATAAATTTGAGTTTTAACTTAATTTACCTAAATTAAGTATACCCATCTTAAAAATAATGTGCTTGGAAGTTGTTATACACAGATATTTCCTTGATTGTATATGTGGAACTCGTTAGAAATTTTTCGCATATATGTATCTCTACTATTAATCAGACTTGTCAGATAGAGTTAAGGCTTTTGGGATAGAGTAATCAAAAACTTACGAATACCCCAATCAAGAATAAACTAAAATTCATTAAATTTTATATAACTTGAATGCGTTTTGTTGCAGTTGTTCATCAACAATGAGTGGCACAAGAGTAAATCGGGCAAAACTTTTGGAACCATTAATCCAACCACTGAGCAGACAATTGCCGAGATTCAAGCTGGTGGCAAGGAGGACATTGACATAGCCGTCAAGGCAGCACGTCAGGCATTCAAGTAAGACCTTAGAGTATAGCTGACAGTATAGTCGATCACTATATCAAATATTCAAAATAGATTGGGCTCTCCTTGGCGCCGCATGGATGCTTCGCAACGTGGTCGCCTACTCTATCGTCTGGCTGATCTGATGGAACGTGATCAGGTTTATTTGGCGGTAAGTGAGCTTTAAATAACCTAACAAATAAAAATTTTACACTTTCACTCTCTTTCTAGAGCTTGGAGACATTGGATAATGGCAAGCCATATAGCATGTCGTATAATGTGGATTTGCCGATGTCAATCAAGAATTTGCGTTACTTTGCCGGCTGGGCAGACAAGACGCATGGCAAAACCATTCCCATGGATGGTGACTTCTTTACTTACACACGTCATGAGCCTGTTGGTGTGTGCGGTCAGATTATACCCTGGAATTTCCCCATATTAATGATGGCCTGGAAACTGGGTCCAGCTTTGGCCACAGGCAATACAATTATCCTCAAGCCCGCAGAGCAAACCAGCCTCACAGCCCTCTATATTGCTCAACTGGTTAAGGAGGCTGGCTTCCCTGAGGGTGTGGTCAATGTGGTGCCTGGCTTTGGCGATGCTGGCGCAGCATTGGCAAACCACTCGGATGTCGACAAGGTAGCCTTCACAGGCTCCACAGATGTGGGCAAACTGATTCAGCTGGCCTCCGGCAATACGAATCTGAAGCGTGTGACTCTCGAGCTGGGCGGCAAGTCTCCCAACATTATCTTGGCCGATTCGGATTTGGACTATGCTGTGGAAACGGCACACTTTGGACTCTTCTTCAATATGGGTCAGTGCTGTTGTGCGGGTTCGCGCACCTTTGTCGAGGACAAGATCTATGATGAGTTTGTGGAGCGCAGTGCGGAGCGTGCCAAGAAGCGCACCATTGGCAATCCCTTCGATTTGAACACCGAACAGGGACCCCAAGTCAATCAGGAGCAAATGGATAAGATCTTGGGTCTTATCCAGACGGGTAAGCAGCAGGGTGCCAAACTAGTTGCTGGTGGCAATCGTCCAGATGGTCTGCCCGGCTATTTTGTTCAGCCCACTGTCTTTGCCGATGTTCAGGACAACATGACAATTGCCCGCGAAGAGATCTTTGGACCCGTGCAGCAATTGATACGCTTCAAGAAGCTTGACGAAGTCATCGAACGTGCCAATAACTCTGATTACGGCCTGGCTGCAGCTGTCTTCACCAAGGATCTGGACAAAGCCAACTATATTGTGGGCGGTCTGCGCGCTGGCACCGTTTGGGTCAACACCTATAATGCACTTTCGGCTCAGGCACCCTTCGGTGGTTACAAAATGTCTGGACATGGACGTGAGAACGGCGAATACGCGCTCTCCAACTACACAGAGGTGAAGAGTGTCATTGTCAAGGTGGCACAGAAGAACTCTTAAGCTTGAGGCTTAATAGAGATTATCCAGTTTGTCGGAACAAATCAGAAATAAATTCCATGATTGTGCATCACTCGTCAATGTCATTGCTGTGTATTTTCCACATGATCAACATTAAGTTAAAAACAATCTTATGATAATAATATTTCTTCTGCATTTTATAGTTATGAACCAGTGAATTGAAATAAAGGAAAGCCATAAATTAAACTTTGTCGAGAATGAACCAAATTCCTTTAAATGATCAATAAAGTTTTTAAGATAAGGCTAAGTGTTCGCTTAATAGTTTTTACATAGTTTCTTGTTAAAAAAGATGTTTTTTAAGCAACTGTAGTTATTTAAGGATTGCATTGAACCTTAGAAATGCTCACATCTTAGTTCAATAGAGTGAAATCTGAGGGAAAGTAATGACGATTACCCTAAGAGGAGACTTCTTTTCAAATTTACAAAGATTATTCAAATAATATTGTTATATTACGTATACGGATGTAGGTAAAGTTCGTAGAATTAGTAAAAATTACAAAAGTCTCAAACAATTTTTTACTAATCAAAATTTAAAAATTTTAATTTTCTTTAAATTTTTTAAACAATTTTTTGTTGCAAACCACAAAGTTGCACAAATTGTTTCTTTGCAAAGTATTTCTACTATGTGCAAATCCTAAAAAATAAATAGGGAAATGTTGTAAGTGATTGAAATTTATTTATTTTCGATTACTCCTTTAAGAACCGCTTTATACTTATGGAAAGTTGTTAGTTGTCTTTATATTAGGAGCATCTAAAACAAAATATTGTAGGGTCTGATGATTTTCTAACTTAAAACAACAAGACTCTGTATATGCGCAACTGAATTTTGACCGATTGTTCGTATAGTACCTTGAGGAGGCAGTCAGGGCTTAGGGTATCAGCTAGTCGAATCTTTTCGATCTTTTTGTATGCCCTATTTTGATAAGTTGCTTTTACCACACTCAAAGTAATACATACACCAGAGCAACACATACACACCCGCACATGAGTTGCTTCAACAACTGCAAGTAAAAGTAGGTAAAATGGTTGAAGGACGAGGTAGAAGTAGGAGTGAGAAAAGGTTTTCCATCTATCTTTGGACAACAGTTGAGCGTGTCAAGTGCATTGCGGTCAGTGCAAAGTTGAAGCTTATTTTATTTTACTCTTGTTGCCATTGAAGCTGTTTGTCGTTGTTGTTGTATTTGAAATTAAATAAAAGCATTTGTTTGCAATTTATTTTAAATATATTTTTTTTATATATATGTATATACATACAGTATATGCGTCGGTAAATTGCATTTTGCTTGGCCCGGATACAATTATTCGAAAATGCCAAAGTGCTTTCGGGCTATTTGATTTATTTATAAGATAACTTGCAGGTGCTTCAAAAATTGCCTTTTGCATTTTAAGTGGTTTTCTTTTTTGAAATGTATTTTGTTCAAGCGAAATTAATGATTGAAAAAGAGATTTTGAACAACGCTTGTTTATTGTTGTGTGAAAAAGGTTTCATATTTAAGTACAAAATAAGCAAATACATGCTAAATACTCTGTAATTTGGAAACCTAAAGTGTAGCAGGCTACATAGTGCATATCTACAAAAATAAAAATGAGCAAAGGCAGTTTACATTTAATATGTAATTATGAGAAATAAAGTTTACTTTATCGTTATTTATAGGATATCTGATAGTCAACTGCATCTAGATATTGGCAATTCTTTTCACTTCGATACGTTTTTATATACCGCTTGTGACCCATTCCCCGCGCACATGGCGTATACGAAATTGTTTTATGGCAGCATTTCAAATTGATTTTCACAATGCCAATTTCATGCATATTCAAATACGAAACAGTATAAACCATAAACTTGAAAAGCGAAAAGAAACAAAATACATGCAGGACAACAAAATACTACGAAAATTGTAAATGATGCCAAATGGTGCACGGTAAAGAAGGGTAAGTGAGGGAGGTGTAAGTTAAAGGGAACTGCAAACTGCCAAATGTGCAGCCGTGCGCAATGAATCGAGTGCACAGGTATATGCAGACTTAGAGACATAGATGGAGGAACAGAGAGCGTTATGGATTGTCGTGACCAGCCAAAAACAAGGACTCAGAGGAGCGCAAAGCATAATTGAAAATCATTTTTTCCGAATAACATCGTCTAATGCGCACTAAATGTGTCAAATCTAACGACAACGTACCAAAAGGGGGAAATATAACGGGAAGGATCAGTGAAGCTGCAAGATTCCACTGAACAAGTCTAAACTGCAATTGCAAACTGATGACCCGATTTTGCGCATGAAATAAAACTTTTATCTTGGCAGATAGCTATTTAATACACTCAGAGAAAGTAAGCATTTGAGCATTTAAGGTAAAAGAATTCTGTTAAATAACATACGCTTTTTCATAAACTTTTTTTTCTTCATTTTATTGTAACTTTTTGACTAGACTTTTGTCAGTATAAAACAATTCTTTTACTTTATCAAATACATTATTAATAATATTTTTCTTCCATTTCATGTCAGTCATCAAAAACCAAGCATAATGGTCAGTTTTCATGGCTTTGTGCGCCTGGCTTTATCGTTGTCCGTCGACAATAAACAGAGTACTGTAAGACTTCATATAGGGCCAATTACAATTATGATGCCCATGGACCGCAACTATAACTAAGCATTTGGCACATCATTAGACCATAAAGGCGGATTGAAAAGAAAAAGAGAGCAAGAGCGAAGGACGAATGGAGCGTAAAAAAGAGAAAAGTTGGCCAATTTGTCGGCACATTTTTTTCGGTTTCTTTCGCCTTGGACTGGCATTAAGTGCCAAGCAATTCGACTTTATCGCATTGTATACACTCGATTACATTGTTATGGCTCTGCCAAAAGGTCTAAATGAGAAAATGAGACAGGCACTGGCAGCGAGAACATAGAGAAAATAGCTCCAAATCATCATCCATTAGCCACCTACCTGCCTAGTCCAAGGGCGCGAGGGGGGTGTTAACGGACAAAAGGGCAAACAGTCCGACTTTGATCATCATTAGCCGGGCAAATGGCCAGGGATGTGCTGCAAATAAGCGCGAAAGAAGATAGCAAACACAAAGAGCAAACTGCGATAACATAGCTCCAAAAAAAACTTCCCATCTTAACAAAGGCTTAGACGCTGTCCCAGCGGATACCACCCACGGGGATTAAGTGTGTAAAAGTAATGCAGATCAAGAAAATTTCTTATTCCTTCCTTCCGCAATCGCAATCATCGTCTCGGACGTCTTAAGTTGCAACATCATTTATATTTTAAGGTTTCCTAAAAGCTTGCCCAAACACACATTCATAATTCATGACACAATAAGTCGAATTTATGAAATGGTTATTGTAAATTCTTAACTCAGTTTAAGGAAAAGCGTTCAGTTTTATAGCAACATTCATATAAAATAAAAGTTTAATTAATAAATTGTTTGATTTTAATTTTCAAGAGCTTTAGTTGACCTAAAACTATATCACAGAGAAATGCTGTTTAAATTTGTGGCACACACATTCACACATGCTTTTTGTATGTGCTATGTTGGCAGACACACAAGTGCAACACACTTAACCCAAAACATACATATGTATATTTAAAAGTGCATATCGATGCGCCTCCCTAAATGCATCCCAATAACAGCTGTCACCCGTTTATGAGCACACTCTTGACACTTTTTAAACCTAATGCAGCATTTTATGGCCCGATAACCTAATTCTGATCAATGTGCAAGACATAAATTGGGGCATGTTCAGAATAAAAACAAACACAGCTGCTAAAAGACCAACACAAAATATTGCAAAAAGCTTGAAAAATAATCGCATAAAACACACCTAAAAGCTTTCAGATATTTACATAAAATATAATTCGAATATTCAAATTATTGATTTCAATCTCGAAATGTAGATTTTTCATTGTATAATATTTGTTATGCATCAGCCATTTTAAACCCAATTTTTTTTTTGTAAAAATAAAGCAGTGAAAAATTGAAAAACAAATGAAAACGTTGATGGGAAACACATTCGATTGCAGAGTACTCTAATACCAGATTAGAAACGTGCTTTAAGGGACCCTGCTTACAAAGAGGAGAATCAAGATAATTCCACCAAATAAGGTGACTTTAACTCAAAAGTTGTGGTTGATACGAATATGAAGTCGGGGATATACGTGGGCATCAAGACTATTGCGATTCCGATTTAAAAAAAAAAGACAAAGAATAAAAGCATGGCCAATATTATCGATTTACGCAGTTTAAGAAAAAGTCTACAAAAACTTTCCATTAATCAAATCACAAATGTCACACGTTGCAACTGAAATCAGATCTACCCTTCTTTTGTAAGGGAAATAAAGATAGTGGCAGTAAGTAAGTGCAACCAGACAAGTAGATGGCGACATGATGCTAACGAATTTTGATGCCACTGGGAAATGTAAACGCAAAATGCAACGATCCGAGCTCATTTTTTTTTTTTTTTTTTTTTGTGTGTGTTCTTTGCTCGGTGTTGTTTTTCAGCCTTTGTAGATGTTTACACATGTCGCAAATGCACGCGCCATTTGACGGATGCGGATACGGAAATGCGAACAAAGCGAAAGTGAAGGACGCGTTGTTGTATGGCTGGCTGGATGGATGGATATATGGATGTGGGGTGGCGTGGTGTGGCGTGGCGTGAGCAACTTGGAGGTAGGTTTGAAGAATCTTGCCTCAGGACAGGCAGCCAGGCTAGACGCATAGCCTGCTGATGAGTTGGCATTGCAATGCTCTTGGCTATTAACTGTTGCAAATATTTGCATAAGCACAAAGCAAACAAGGCACACAACATAGTACATACATAGTAGTGGCATGCTGCAGGAGGCAATCATGCATTAGCATCAGCATCAGCAACAGCAACATCAACAAGCAACCAGAACAGTAACACCATGAGCAGCATCATGACTTTATACGATGAGCACTCAAGCCAACGGTATGTAACACTACAACGCAGTGATGGTATAAGCCAATTTTTTATAATTTATAGAAACTTGACAGTACGAACAAATATGCTCTTGGGCTTATATTAGTGACTAATGGTATATACAATAAAATGCATGTAAGCAAATGTGATTATTATATCGGGTACTGCTAAAATATCTTATGATTAAACCTTTATGAAACTTGGATTGAGTTTTGAAGCTATTTAGGGAGCAACAT
Source organism: Scaptomyza pallida (assembly GCA_018152965.1). Lineage (NCBI taxonomy): Eukaryota > Metazoa > Arthropoda > Insecta > Diptera > Drosophilidae > Scaptomyza > Scaptomyza pallida. Next base: position 646,465 of record JAECXP010000226.1, read on the forward strand.
GTTACTAATCCGATTGATTTTTTGATGAGCAATACCCTATTTAATGTATTACTTTAATGCTTTTAATTTAAAAACTTGTCTCTTTTCTTTTGCAAACTAACCATTTATAGTGATAAGATTGTTGTTCACATTAAACAAAAACATTTTACGAAAAAATTTTTACGAAAATATTATATTTTTTTTATAAAGAATAACAAGCTGCTCACTAAACCTAACGAGAAGCGGAAAGAATTGTGATGAGGAAACTCAAAGGACTGTCAGAGCTGCTTTACTTTCCGTTTTCCGTTTATAATTTGGCATTCTCTTTGATTTTGTCAAACAAGTGTGCAAAATGCTAGCATGTACATTAAAGAGCTCCCTTCCCAATGCATTTTGGATGCCTTTTGGGGTTCCATTTGCAGGTCGTTAGCTTATGACTTTAAGGTTAATGAACATGGAAGGAATGCCAAATTATTACATTTTAATTATCCTTAATATCCAAAAAAAAAAAAAAAAAACCAAACCTTTTCCTTTTTTATACATTCTTGCCCCTTATTTTATCAAAGTTGTTTAGCTTGCGCCAAACGATTTAAGATTTTATTTAATTTCAGCTGACAACAATTTTTCACTAATTTTGTAATGCAGTCAAACTTTAATCTGTCGAGTAAAAAACCATTTTCAATATAAACGCATTTTTAAATGGAATTTCGAATGTAAAACGTTTTAATTGAAATTCTTTTTAAATGTTGTCCAACAAGTGTAAATGAGGCTTTACATCCTTTCCAGTTACAACATGCAATAAACAAGTAGACCTTCAAGGAAAAATCTCATTACAAGAATATTATCACAGATTGACAATACTTGTATTCGTGTGAGTGTGTGTTTGTGTCGGTTGTAAGCTTTATGTTACAATTGACAACAAAGGTGCTTTCACGCACACATAACTCTCGCTTTTGGGTGTTCTCACATTGAATTACAGAAAAATGTATATACGTTTATGTGAAGGGGCATTCGGGAAACCCTTTTTTAATTAACTCGCACACAAAACTCGCGAACAAAAGATGCGCAAAATACAACACGCAAAAAAGAGCTTGTACGCAATTTTTCTTTGGTTGCTTGGCAGCGGGACATGGTTAAGAGTTCAACCCACTGTTGGGCCCTAAACCAAAAAAAAAACCTTTACTCAGTCCGACTTGTGAGTAGAAAGTATTCTTGTATTCTGTATTATTTTGTTGTTGTTGTTGTTGTTGCCACCGCTGAGTTTTGCTTTGGTTTACAAATTGTATTCAACGGTTTTTGCGCTTCATTAAAATTGCTGTTAAAATAACACACGCACAAGCGTAAGCAAGCAAAAGTTGTGGGTGAAAGCAAAATGGATGCTTGCGGGGTAAGAGGAAGAGCGGCACATGAGCCAGGACTTGGGGAATGTGGCAACACTGGCGCAAGGACGCCAGGCGACATGCATGTGTGCGCCAGCTGACAAGGCTTACAACATGATTTTGCGGCTTTGGAGCTTTTGTTATTCGCCTTTGTGCGTAGCAAAAAATCCAAAAAATAACAGCACAAAAAAAACTCATCATAATAACATGGCTCAGACAACTGCTGCGCCCGAAAGCAATCTACTATAGAACAAAAAAAATGCGTTAGTTGTGCCTAACTTTACTTAAAAAATAATGTAAGCTTTCGGACATAAACACCAAGCTTTAATTTATGTCTTTTAGGAATTATCTATGCTGGAAGAAGAAAACTTAAAGACTGCATAGCTAAGCCATGTTCAAACTATTTTAAATATTCAAAGATTATATTCAAATTAATGTTATTATATATTAAATTCCCTAAATAATCTTAAAAATACTCTGGTCAATATATATTCGTCTCTTTGTCACGTTTAATGCCAAAATTGTTTTCCAATTTCAACCACAAATATGTTGCCGACCTTACCACTTACCACCACCATCTACCAACCCCCTGTTGCCAACGCAACTAATGGGGTTTAAGGAACCTACTGATAGAGTGACAACAGGCCGGAAAATACGCAACGGAAATGCGAGAGGAAAGTATATTAAATAACATGAAGTTAATGAAGCGTGAGAAGCACATTGACAGCAACAGCAACACGGGAAGAATGTGGTGTAAACATTTAGAAGGCCGAAAGGAAACCACAATAAAGAATATAAAAAAAAAAAAAACATTCAAAGAAACAGCAAAGTTATTTATTACTTATATTCGCGCCTACATTCTAGGATCCTGTTGGTTTTTTTAACTTCTCAAATACCCTATACATCTACGATTGTCAGAAGGATAGACTACTCTATAAAAAGAGCTCAAATCCCAAAAAATTAAATCGAAGCTTTGCCAATCTTAATTTCATTACTTTTACTTTAAGATGGCGTCTTTGCATTTTTGTGCACTTTAGCAAATTTCTTTATTGTCACAGGATATAATGAAGTCCATTCGCTTTCAAGTTTGAGATAGTTCCTTGTTTCTTTTGTTACATTTTGTAGAATAAAATGCGCAGCTGTTGATTTTATATTGTGCCCCGTGTTGCCTTCCTTGTTGCCTGCGGTTTTGTTGGTTCTGTTCCTGTTACAAACAGTTCCTCTCTACCTTACTTCTCCAGCTCGTATTTAAAGTCAGGCGCGGTCGCTTTGTTGCTGCTTTCGGGCATTGTTTTTTGGAGCGCCTCTGCCTTGCGCCATTGTTTCTGACACTTGGCTCTAAGCGGCTGCTTCACCGCTTAAAATGCCACAAATTTTACTTGTCTTCTTCTTGTTTTGTATTCTCTGCTTTTTCATTCATTTTTTTTGTGATATATTTTGCCGCGCCAGCGAATCTTTTAACGAAAAATATATATATTGTCTAGTGGGGCGTGGAAAAAGTTTGATTCTAACAAAATACTTTTAGTTACATAAAAGGTAAACTTCTGTCTTAATTTAAAAGTTGTGTCAGATATAATAAAGAAAAATAAATTTAAACTTTTAATGTAAAACCCAATTATAAATAACTTTCTCACATACAAAATCAATACAACATTTGAAGATAAAATGCTTTATTTTTGAGAGCTAATTGCAAAACAAGTTGACATCAAATTGAATACAAACAGCGCCAGAGTCAACAGTTTAGAATTCGATGTAACAGACAGAACTTTGTTTTAGACAAGCAAACGCGATTCAGGAAGCACTTCGTGCTATCCGTGGGGCTTCCTCTTTTATTTATTGACTGTTAAACTTTTCATTAGCCATTTCGTTTAATTCGCACACAATATCAAAGATTTAAAGGCAAGGCAGGCAAAGTCGACTATGGCACAGCAAAGGACAGCTGGAACGAAAAAAAAAAATAGCAATGGCAAAATGGAGCAACAACAACAACAACAGCAACAAACCAAAGGCACTAAGTATAATGTATACCACAGCAGAAACTTTATTGCCTGTGGATGTGTGTGTGCGTGTGTGTGTGTGCTCTACCACAGATACAATCAGAGCGCAATTGTCTGCGTTGATGAGCGAAGCAATGAAGCGCCCATCATGTATGCCTTTTCCCCCTATCCCCCTCTCTCTGGCTCTATCTCGCTCTTTTCCAGTTGGTACCTACACCCGTCCCCCAGCTTCACCATCAAACGTAAGCGCCCATTCATTGTGCTTTTTTTATGACAAAGAGAGCACCACGTAATCACAATGATAAGAATCACGCATCCAGACACAGACTTACTGACAGCTACATTGTGAATGACAAAAACCGGAATAATTTTTTACGTATGACAAAAATGTGAATTATTTATATATATATATTTCCCTCTTTATTTTTTGTGTAATGATTAAGTGAAAGTTTTGCCACAACAGCAAAAAAAAAATTAAGCTTCACTTGAAAACCAAATTTTATTATACGAAAAAATGTCAGAATATCTTGAGTTTATTTGAATGAAATAGTTATTAAACAGAAAGGTTTAGTATGTCGAGACTAATTGGCAATCAACTTGAAACCCAAACAGTAAGAGATAGAATGTTGAATTTACTGCACAAGATAACTGAAGAAGATAACTAAATTTTACCTTGATATGAATAAATCACAAATTCTTAATAAATTAATATTGTAAGTTTTATTGAAAGAATTTGTATGTTTTGAATAAAACTATAAATTGCCAGTAAAGTCCATGAATTTATGCAAATAAGTTGAAGTTTGTATGCAAATAACGTAGATTGAAATGTTATTTACTTTGAAAATATGAATTCTTTTTTAAATAGAAATTCAAAATTCCACCCCAACTGATGTATTTGACAAAACCAAAAGCAGATAAATTTATCATAAGTCCAAGGAAAACGGATAAGCTGCTTTAAGTGCTTACTTTTACATAGATTTCATGAGAAACGCCCTTTGTTAAAATAAATAAGCAACCCACATGTGTCTACTTCAGCTTAAAGCGAAAACTTTTATTCAATGTGAAAACTTTAACAAATAGCAAACAACTTGTAGCGAAAAATATACACAAAGGAACTACTAGCTGTGCCATGTTACTGTGATGCTATACACATTATATATATACTATATACACATACACACACATATATATTTGTAGCGGTCTGTGATTGTGTGTGTGTGTGTGTATTATTTGTGCTAAAAACATCTACGATGTGACAGCATGATGTCGCATGCAGCCAGCCAAAGAGTCGGCCAGCTTTGACCCGTATAAGTATGCTACAAAAGTACGCGGCTCTGTTAAGTTACTTCCCCTTGGCCCTCTGCTCAGCTCCACAATACAACAGCATGCTTCTGCGTGGAAGCCAAAGTCTCAGACACGTAGTCATTCCTTCCGTCTACTTTGGCCACACTGTGCAGCCGTAGAGTTGTGAGTGCACAATGCATAAACAAACATTCGAGTGGTGTGACACATACATATTGCAGCACTTACCCGAACCCTGCCCACCCGGAACCACGACAAAAGCCCACATAATGCTTAGTTGCTCCACTTAAGCAGAGTGAAACGCCACGTGAGGCGATTTTCATGCTCAAGTCAATATCGTCAACCTTTATTCGAGTTAAAGTAAAGCACAAACGAAAGCAATTTACCAAAGTCATACTTTGACTTGTTCATTTCAATACTTGTTTCAACAAGCGTATACGGTTTTGGGTGTATTAAAACTATTATAAAGTTAAAGAGTATCTTATAGTCTATAGTTTTCAATAGCAACGCATAAAACATTATTTTAAATGTTATGTTTTTAAAATCTGTCCATTTTATGGCCACAAAAAAGGGAAAATTTATTGCAGCAATTGCTTTTGTGTTCACTTTATTATTACTTTTTTTTGTGGTCATTTTTGCTGGTGGCACAACTTTTAAATGTTCTATCAGCTGGAAACACAGAAAAAAAAAATGGCAAATACATGCAAATCAATGTAGTTAATTTTTTCTGTGCGGTTGGCCAAATTATGTTCCTAGCTTCACAAAAAAAAGACAGCAAAAAAAAAATGTTATTTAATGTAAATAAAACTACTGAATTGTTAAGCTTAAGCACTTAAATGAAAAATTATTAGGCTTAAACAATTTTTATTTTTTGCTTCAGTCTATTGAATTTCATTATTTTTGTATTGTGGTACTATTGTGTTCATATTTAATCAAGTTTATGGATTTTGCACTCACCTGATGCCGCCCACATTTAATATAATCCGATTTTCGCCATCCATGTTGCATGCAACAGTTGTGGTAACAGCAGCCGCATGCCCAAATTGATTTCAGCTAAGCCAATCCTCAACTCGTTTAACTATTCAATTATATTCATAAGCAAACTATGCATACTAAATCATAACAATATTGTTTGTGTACTAGTACATATATATAAAACTAATATTTATGAAAGTTTTATCTATTCTATGCACTTTCTTAAACACTTGCACAAAACACAAAACACAACGCGAAATGCTTTTTAATTAATGTTGAGTCCACACAGCCTCTGCGGCAGCTCCTCTTCGTCCTTTGGTTTGCTTTGCATATCCATTTGGGCCTTTAACTGCAAAGAGAATGAAAAAGTTGGTTTTGGCGTTAGTTGTGGTTTGTTTTTTTGCTGTAAGAGTTAAAATGCATCAGCAGAAATTGCGTTATAATCCAAAGTAATGTATGTGTGTGTGTGCTTAAAAATGAGTGCAACTTGTATATACTATATGTTGGACCAAAAGTTATCTCAATTTGGACGAATGTTGATTTTGAAATCATTGGTGCGAAAAAGCAATTTTAATGCCGAAATATAAACAAGTTGATGATGCAAGCCCTCAACGGATTTGTGATTTATGATGGACAAAATATTTGAATAGTCTTAAGTATTAAATATGTGTTTCTCATATATACATTAAATGTAAAAATTCATATACTAAATAGATATTCAAGCCTTGATTTTACTCTGCAAGTTGGTTTGTTCAAAAATCAAAAATTCCTTAAACCAATACAAAGACAATTTTGTCAATAAAGATATAAAGTCGACAAAAAGTTCGCCTAGAACTCAATATGTTAGAATATTCTTTACTTGTGTTTTGCTTTCTTCTCTTCACACATTTTACCCTAATGTTTCGAGATGCGTGAAGCACAACTCTGGGAGGAGAAGCTAAGGCTGCCGTCAATTCAATAAACTCGAGAGTAATGTCACGTGAATTTGACTTCGACATTCCATTAATTTAATATATACAAGAGGGTATTGTCTGAATCAAATACATGATTTGACTTGAAAGGCAAGACCGCAAATATGTAAATATGACATCTGCTTCGAAAGTTCTATGTTGCTGAGGGCAAATTTAAAGGGAATTCTTCCATTTCTTCTGCAGTTCACATGCCTAAAAGTTTCTGTTTGCGTGTGTGGGTGTGTGTGAGGGGTGAGGAATCGGTAAAACTTTTGTTGTCTCAGATTGTGCTGATTGATAGTCATAGAAGTGAGAAAAAGTTGTGGTAAAAATAAACAGCTCACACCCTTAGATGCAAAACTGACAAATGACCTCTTGAAAGACAAAGAGAAGAATTTTTATACTCTCTTATGTCAAAACTTTCTTTGTTTGTGCGCAGTTGAATATAATAAATTGTTGCTTAAGAAATTGTAGTGTTGCCTTCGATGCAGACTTTAAAATTGTAATATTTAGTTTTAAGGCATGAAATTTAAAACGCGATGTGAATTGATTTTCCACATGATACATGAAAAATAGTATATTGGTTTTGCGTCCGTACGTCCTCAATAATGTGTTAAAAAGCCAACTGCAGGGCTAGAATATATGGTAAATCTATTACTGATAATGGGAAAAATTTTAAACATACATATTTCTTACAATCTAACAGCAAGCGCCTCAAAACTAGGTGCCATACTCTTGCTTCTCACAAGCTCCCTTCAAACAGACTGATTTTATCTTATGTAAATAAAAGTTTTTAAGTGATATTTCATTACAATTTTTATTCAATTTATGGTACAAGTAATGGTTCATAAAAAGGAAGCAAGTTAAACGTAAGGCTTTCAAATTCAGCTAAAGATTCTTTAAAAAGACGCAACCGAAATAATTTCAGGAAACCAAGCAGGGCCATCAAGAAAAAGTAAAAGAATAATGCTTATTGAGTGCAAGCGTTTACAGCGCACTCACACACACTTACACACAAGTATAGATTTATCCAGCGTGGAATATATCACGTCGTTGCGGCATTTTTATGGCAAACAGTCGAATGGGCTTCGTTTGCCACTTGCAGCGCATTTAACGATAATATTTTTGGTTTGACTGGGATTTTTTTTGGTATGCAAATTTTTTACTTGGACGCACACTTGTGCACAGTCGGGTAATAACATTGAAGCCAAGTTAGGCCACTGCCATATGCCCACTGTCAAAATAACAAAATGCCAGTTAAGTGCGCCGAGCTTGACGACAAAGTCTGTGAACAGACCACTCAACTGACGTTTAATCAACTGTAGTCATTGACTAGACTATGTCAGTGTGTTCGAAAGTGTGTGTATGTGTGAATGAGCAAGAGAACTCAAACTCAACTCTGTGCTCTAACATGCAATTGAGTCCAGGCAACTGAAGCTGGCATAGCTTCAAGTGCGTCATCAATCTGTGCTGCGTGGCAAATTTCCATTCATTGGCTGCGCCAATAAAGATACTCGGTGAATGCGGATGGCGCAAAGGGAATATGGACAGAAGACAGAGACAGAGAGAGGGTGGGAGAGAGTGAGGTTGATACTCGAATGCTGAGTGCTTTCAGTTCGCGCTTTGTCTTAGTCCTCTCATTGTGCACCGCCTGTTAGTGGCACTTTCGGCCTCAACGTTCAGTTCAGTCATTCAATCAGCAGCTCGTTGAAGCACTTCTCAAATGCCACTTTAAGGAGTGACGAAATTTTGATTTAAGCTGATTTACATATGGCGTTTTGTGAGTTATATTAAACTCTACTCCAACTTAAGTACATACTATATGTATGCAAGCTTCACATGATTTTCTTTCTTAAAAACTGCAAAATCACTCTACTTTCATACAAACAAAGAACATGGGAATATGCCAGATGTCCGACTGAAAAGTCAAACGAAACATCGTTAAGTGAAACTTAAAAAGTGAAAAGAGCAATGCCAACTCGGATCTGTTGGAGCATACAGAACCAGACCAAACAGACGTAAATATACCAGTTTGCATCTCGGATTGTTTGGCTTCCAGATAACAGCCAAAATCAATGGCCAGGAAGTCTACAAGGAGAAAGCACAGACCAAGGTCAAAACGCAGTTGTCCAACAACAGCAAGAACAACAGCAACAGTAGCAACAACGCCAGATGCAACCCCATAAACAAAGCGAATCTGGCTGTTGGTCGATATCGAAGGACAGCAAAGAAAAATAATGATTATGCGACGGTTTGTAAAATGCACAAGGCAAACGGCAAACTGCAAACTAACCGATTTGCCTCAAGGCAAGGAAAGACTGAAGCCAAACAAACTGCTACAAATAAATATTTTACTGATTGCAACTTGCAATATGAATCATGTACTTTTAATGGCCTGAGGCGTATACTTATTAGAGTATTAATAAAACTTAAAATCGATTTGTCAAGTTGTATACATGCAATACTTATTACAAAAGATAAAACAAAGCTCTTTGATTAAGAGGTAAAGAGGAGGCATGGACAAACTTATGCTTAAAGTCTAAATACATCGTTGTACAACATTTTAGACCTGATAATAATGGCAAAGAAATACATAATTCATAGCCGAATGTGCCTTAGCATAATCGCATAGATATTGGACAAGTCGCTTGTTGTGGCAAGACGAGATAAGTGAGCCCCAGAAACCAAATCAAATTATGAATGAATAAAAAACAAGCCAAATAAGAAGGCGCATTAGAAATCATTGGCTGTTGCCAAATGCGATTATAAATGTAATTGTACTATTCATGTTTTTGGCCTTCTTTTGATTACTACTTGGCAGATGCTAAAACTTTCATGTGGCTCTTTGAGGATTCCAAACTGTTGGGCAAACATTTATGCGTACATAAAATTAAATTGTGTCTTATGCAAATAATAACATCATTTTTTTTGGCCGCTCTGTCATTGCAATGTTTGATGTTTTAAAAACATTTATGTTTAATATGTTTAGCTCATGCGTAAAGCAATTAATTAATCATTAAAATAAAAACATTGATAATGTTCGTTTAATTACTCGCTTTCATATTTGCGCATAATTATTCTTCTTTAATTGATTTATGCTCGTACAGGAGGCAAAAAACCCCTTAATGAAAACTGTACAGTATTTTTCTGTATGTTTGTATATGAGTGTATGTGTAAAAAAGCATTCTAACTAAACTTCAATCCACAATACGTCCCATATAGTCGAACATTTTAAAGCTCACTTTTTTATATCGACTACAAGTAAAGTTTGGAATTAATCGATAAGTAAAAATCAAAAAAACATCTTTTTGGGAATCTCCTATACCCTGACACCAATTAATCCCTAAGCGCTTAAAGGCAATAAACTGTCTAATGCACCTGAAATTAACATAAACATGTACCTTCAAACACAAAATGAGCATAAAATGAGTGAAAGTAAATTTGTATTTGAAAGACGCATATAAAAACACTATATTACATACAATTTGTGTAAACAGGTAAACATTGGATCCTCGTTCTTTTCCGCCCAGAAATTAAACAAACAATGTTGCGGCAGTTGTTTTTAGCTTGGTATCGTAAAAACCTTTGCTTTATAGCCATGGAAATGTTTGTGTTTGTGGTTTTGCTAACTGAAAAGCAAACATATTTGCTTTTAATTAAAGCCCCATGCTAGCTGACTAAATGTATGTGCCAATTCTTAGCAAATACACATACATATTTTCGATTGAGGCTCATGCTAAATGCAATGCAATTAAATATTTTCCAATAAGCACAGATACCCAAGAGAAGTGATAGCAATATTTAAAATCAATACCGATTGAGCAAACATTCCACAATGAGTAAAATGGAAATATGATGATAGTCTTCCGTTCAAGTCCTTTAAGCTAAATAAGAAAACAGCATAAACTTAGATTTGAAACAAGGAACAAAAAATGCTTACTTAGATAGAATTGGAGATACCCTTACATATTGACATTTGATAGACAGCGTAATATGGTCAAAAGTGTGATATTTTCCGTAATTCTTCGACGATCTTTATGAAATTTTTATAGGTTATCAATACAATCTACAGTATTATAGATGAAATCTGTAAATACTGTGAGATGTGAGATTTGTGGCAGTCAATTCGGAGAAGTGAAACCGAATAGGACAAGAAGAAACTTATAAGTTTTTGAACCCTGTCGAAACTATAACAAAAAACACATTATTTAGAGTATGTTAAAACTATGCTTGGATTAAGTTTTTCCAAGAAAACTTGTTAGCACACACACACACATACATACAGTTGAAATACACATGCAAATCTTTAGTTTTCCACAGCAATGTGTGATAAGTGCTTGTCGGCATGCATTTGCAAAAGGTAGATGAAAAGAAAATAGTTCCTTAGACGGCCTGCCAATGCCATATTCCAGCTACAAGTGCCTTTATATACAACCAGGGAAAAAAAACACATATTCCGTTTTGCCTTCGCATATATAGCACAAGGCAGAAGAGGAGATGAGCTAAGCAATTTCTGATTTATGCCGCAACCAAAGAGGAAACTGCGGAAAAGTAAGCACTAAAATAAGTTATATAAGTAGTTACGTACAAACATGCGTCTAGTATATTTATATGTACTATTTGTGCTCGGATAAGTGTGTGTTGCAGGATGTGCAGTTAAATGTTTTCATGGCTTTGCTCGCAGTTCAAGCGATTCTTAAAAGTTTTTGCATATGCTGCTGTGAAATTTGAATGTGATAAATGGCTATGGTTAAGGCACAGCCCAACTGCCAACGGATTGATAGAAACGCTAGATTGATATTGATTTAAACAACTGAGAGCTAATAAATTTTTATAAAGTGAAGACAAACGAAGGTAACTTTTTATAAGTAATATTTTTTCTTTCTTCGCTTTGCCTTTTTTCTCGGAGTTTTAAATAGGCATTCCAATCGATACTTGTCTTGCATCGAATGGTGAACGATTCTTTGAATCAAGCGATAACTTTTCGTGTTTTAATATTTGTATAGAGAAGTGAGATATGTTTTAATTAAGATTCCATTTTGTTCTGATAAAGAATCTATCAAAAAGTATAAACACACGTTTAATTTATGGTTGATTGTCGTTATCATTGTGATAATATCGTTGAATCAAAATGAGTCACAAAAAAAACTAGTAATCAATTATCAACATTATATAAACACAATCAGAAACTGCAATGTTTTTCATTTTTTTTAAACAAATATATATGCAAATTTGTTATTCATGGGCGAATAAATATATTAAAAAAGTGTTTAACAATCCAAAAGCATAATACGCGAATTACAGAAAATGTAAACTAATATTGTTGAAATGTTTTAATCAAAAATGTATACATATAACAAGCAAGTATTTACTTTAAGCTTTGTGTAAATCACATATATATTAAAGGGGTATATATTTTACAACCAAGCCATGCCCATATGGATAACATATTAGTTGCAGCCAGTATGAGCATGTGGGACGTTGACGTCATGCTCTATGTATGTATGTGCTGGAGGCAGAGGCATGCAGCTTGTTTAATTTAATTTGCAAAGTATTTTTCTTGTAGTTAATTCTGTCAACTGCATTGCATGCAGACGACGTCGACGACGAGAATAAGGATGACGATGACGATGAGTCTGGCGGATTTATGGTGAGCACCAAGCATGCAGGACGTGGCCAGAAGCGCTGCTTCCATGCAGTTGCTACCTGTGCTTTTACTCCGGAAAGTGGGCTACGCTCCCAAGTCAGTAGGTCACATGGCCTGCGAGTAGACAGTGGCTGTCAACGCGTAGAGTTGTATGCCTAAAGCCAAACACAACTGAAACGGAACGTAACGGAACTGAATACTACGGTCCGCATCCGTAGTACGGGCAACACCCTGGAGAATGTAAGGACAAGTCAAGCCTCTTGCCCAAGGCGTTCAACGGTGTGCTGTTTGTTTTTGCTGTTGATGTCTTTTTTGATGAAACATTGAAGTCCTTGAGTTCGTAAGGAATTTTTCATAATTTTTCAGGGGCTTCATCTTTAATATTTTTGTTTAAGTTAAACGCAAAAGAAGGCAAAGCTCAACTAATATAACTTTTTCCACAACTTTGTAAATCATTCATAATTATGTGATTCAAGGGAAAAGCTTGGCTGCAAATTGGCGAAGAAACTGTTTTCAAACTTTAAACTATAATTATAAGTGGCAATAACCATTGCTGCTCATTACAAATTTAAATAATTTGCGAACTTTTTTTATAGTTAATTTCTTCAGTTAACGAGTTGAATGTGCTCGTGCATTACGCTGTTATTTTGAAAAAATTAGGGTTAGAGACGCCAATAAATGTTGTTTGAAATATTTTCTTGATGACATAATTTGATGTCTGAAGGTCTATAAGGCTTTAAGAACAATATTTCATGCATACATATTTTTTATTACTAATTTAGGAATGGAGGACATTTGAGTTTGTTGACGATTAAGAAAGCTTGGTAAGTTGCTCGAAGAAAATTTTAGAATTGGCAGTAATAAATTTCGTCCTTAATTGATGCTAATTTCATAAATTTGTAAATTAATCGATTTGAAACTTTTCTACGAAACAAATAAATCGGCAAAAAAAACTGTTGAAAATGGTTTAGAAAGCCTTTATATATATTTAAACATGAATAGAAACTATATAAACTTTTACAAATATTTAAAACAATATTTTAATAAAAAAAACATTTCTTTAAAGATTTTTAGCTTTGTTAGTTTTTGTTTAAAAAAAAAAAAAAAAAAAAAAAAAAAAAACCCCCATATTTCTGTTTTTTCACGTTGAATCTTACATTTTTGATATCCCATCCATAAAAAATAATATATGTTGTACATGTGTAAGATGGTTTTGGTTAAAATGGCTAGGCTGTGAAGTTATAAAGTTTTTCAATAAGATAAACTTTTCCTTCCTTTTAAACTTTTTTGTTTAAATACACCCAACTCTTTTTTTACACGGTAGATACGTTCCTCAGAAATCCGTGTAAAAAAAAAATAATAAGAGGTTTTTGTAGGAAAAGGGGGTGTTCCATGTGTTTTGAAAGCCGTGTAAGATCAAATAAAAACTAAATTTTCTTCGAAAAACAAAAATAAAGTTGATTTCAATAAAATTTAGTAATGATACAAATTGTATGTTCATATGGCATTTTAATGTGCACTTAAACTTAAAATACATAATTCATACTGGTAAAAGTCAGAGAAACAAAAGAAATATGTTAATCCAAATTCGAGAAAATTAGAATAGATATTTGTAAAGGGTTATCGAATGGGATTTCCCAATTCGACTATGTTGTTCATTTCGCAATGGTGCCAAGTGTTGTAAATCGAGCATAATTACAAATTCGTACTAGTAAAAAAAAAAAAAAGGAAATTTTTCAACCGTGTAACTTCAAACCGTTGAAAAAACTTTTTGTAATAAAGTTGGGTGTATATAATTAAGGTTTTCACTAACTTAGACTTTTTTAATAAAACACATCTTTAAGTGTCTGCTCTTGACTTCACAGCTTTTACGAATACTAAACAATAAAATTTACACTCATTTAGATATTGTATTTTGTGAATAATTTGAAATATAAGCCGTATTACAAAAAAATTAGTTAGTGATTGCATTTTCCTTTTCTGTTTTCCTGTTTTTGTGTTTGACAGCTTTAGTTTTTCGTTTTCTTTCTTATTAAACTCTCATTTGAAAGAACACTTAGTTTATATATATATTTATGTGGTAATTTTAAGCAAAGTGTCCGTAAAATCCCCAACAATAGCCAGGTCCAATTATATTTTAAGTGTCTGCTGCATTGCAATTTGCCATGTGTCTTTATTAAAATTGCTGCGTAAATGACAAAACAATATGCAGAACAAGTTAACTATTGTTGCCCGTCATTTTCGGAATTATCAAATTAAATATGCATATTGCGCATACGCCCCATTGCACTGCGTCGTGACGACGCATTCACAATTTGATTACCAATTGCAATGGCGAGACAGCAAAAATCCTTTTTGTACAATATTAGACGCCACAGCGATTCTAGCATAGTATTTAGACTTCTGTTGCCGTACGGTAAGTGAACCTCCCCATTAGGGGCAACACAACAACCCCAAGCAGCAATTCAAACACGCACACACATGTATGAGAACTTGGAGTCGGTCGTAAAGCTTGCGACGTGTGCAATTGTAGTAGATGTTTCTGTTGTTGCTGTTGTTGTTGTTGGCCAACATTGGCGCCAAAGTTGAAAACGTGTTTTATGACTCAACTGCACTGAACTGAACTGAACCTTAATTACATTCGCCACCGCGTCGTTTCAATCAGTCGCATTCCCAGACTCCACTCTACCGTATGCAAAAGTGCAGTGCAGCCATCAAGTGTCTGAGGCTGTTTAACTTATGGCCTTGCCTTGCGTCCTGCCCATCCATAAGGCAAAGTCGTAACTCAATTATGGCATAGCAGCGCTAAACGGATTTCGGCCCCGATTTTGAATTGCGCACGTCACGTCAACCATTACAAAAAAAGGAAAAAAAAGTTTGATAAATGCAAAAGAACCTTGCCTAAACCAGCTTGCTTCTTAAGCTGAAGACGGCAAGACGGAAGGAGAGAGAGAGATAGAAGGAGAGCAAGTCCTTTAGTAGTTGGCACTCTTTGACTATGTTGTGTTTATGTCTCGGTGCCACATAAAAAGTGACAAAAGTTGACAACACCGAAAAGTTTTGTGTGTATGTGTTTGTGTGTGTGTCCCATTGGGCTGTGTGCTTGGGAATGAATGGTTTTTGGCGAAGGTCCCCGGCCAATCTGAGGCACCATAAATTAAACCCTTTTTTTGTGAGCCTCACACCAAAAGCGACACAAAATATCTCAACGCATTAGATGCAAACTAACAACTTTTTTTTAGCAGCAAATGGCAAACTGATACAAAAAGAACCGTTGGCTAACAATGAAATGCAAAGCTTTATTCTTTCACAAAATATTCAAAACCTATAAAAAATAAAAATTTAGTACAAAGGAAAACAGTTCCTTAAATATAAATTGTTTTTATGACACTTAATATTGAATTTTTTGATAAAATTAATATAGAGTACTTAAGTTGTAAACAGTAATTAGCAAATTGCTTTAATAACGCTTTTTATTGATGTTTGGCGAAAGTTTTCAATAGATGACTTTCAATAAAATTGTTTGAGACGGCAATTGTGGTAACTATTTTTATCTTTTTCTCTCTCTCTCCCTCTTTCTCAGTCTCCCCCTGTATGTATGTCTTTTATTATATTTCCCCCTTTCTGTTTTTCTTACTGTCTCTGTATTTCTGAACCTCTTTATGTATCTTTATCATTACTTACTAACATCTGGTTTAAATGGCTTTGGATTGTAATTGCGACAAATTTTGGATGATTCTCAATAAATAACAAACAACACAAAATATAAAATATATATAAATAAAATTGTATTGCATAAATTTATTTCAAATTTTGTAATTATATTTACAATGAATATTTTTTAATAAATCTTTTACTCCCAGTAATAATTATTCCCATAAAATTTACGCATGTCTTCACGATTTGCATCTACTTTCGTTAGTAATTAATTAAAGTTATTTATTTATTCAAATTGTAGTTTTAAAAATGGTTAGTTAACAACAACCGTCGCTTATAAATCTATCTAAATGAACTTATTCAAGTGTATTAAAATTAATATGGTGAAAGCAAAGTTTGGCTTAACCACAACTTTATCATGCCCAAAGTGCAGATGAATTATTGATATCCCTAAAAGCCATTTCGAGTCTTTCTAGCCATATGTTATCTTTGTCGGAACCAATTCAAAGTTACTTTTCTTGACTCCGGTTGCAAAGGAGGACGGAACCCCAGACATATAAATTGAGGCTGACATACGAGGGGTTATCTTACCGTTGGCTGCCTTATTTTATAGCTCCCTAGGCAGCACACGCAAAAATATACATGTACAAGAAAAATAATAAAATAACATGAGAGCCGTATGAAACACAGTTAGACGAATTTAAGGCAAGACCCAAACAAATTAAGCTACAAAAGTTGGCCAGAACGAAAAGCTTACCTCGGCCAATGCGAGATGCTTTAATCCTTTAAGCAAACTCTTTGTCTGGCAGTACAGCAAAATCCTTAATGCTTGAAACGCTCCTAAGTATTCCGTAATAATTTGTTTGGTCACACTTTATCACACTCACACACATACACACCGAATACACTTCACAAGGCAACCGCTCGTCCAGTTGTCCAAGCCACTTTTGGCACCTGCTTAAACTTCGCGCACAACACGGCCGGCTTCACTCCGAGACACTCGCTGGCTTATTAGCCCTTTTCTGCTTCTTGGCCACTTGGCAGGCTCCGCACCGTAGCCAGTAGCAGTGTTTTTTTGTGGCCAGCGCGTCAACGTTGTTTTGCAGGCCCTGGGTCGAAGTGCTCAAAATGTTGCTGCCGCACGCACGCCTAAATACGAACTGAATTCTGAACGCAGCCTGCGAAAAGGACATGCCATTAACTACCTCTGTCGCTGGTGACGTTGACGTCGCCACCGCTGCTGTTGCTGTTGCTGTCTTTGACGATGTCGCATTACTCCAGCCGACTAACGGGATGCTGCAACTTGAAGTTGCTGACACAACGAGAGATTGAGAGCGAGAGAGAAATGCGAGAGTGAAAGCTCCAGCATCTGTGTGTGTTGGTGTGCGTGTGTGTGGTGAATAACGCTGAATTCTACACTGAGCAAAATAAAGACGTAAGCTGTATACAATAAAACTTTTTTCTGAGTTTTTTTTTTATGTTTTTATGTAATCAAGTAAGTGGAAAGTTTGTAAAAGATTCAATTTTTTTGCATTAGGAACATTTCAGTACAAATATATGTTGAATTGATTTGTTCTATATGATGATGTTGCTTTGTGTTATGCCTTAGAGATGTGCAACATGTCAGTCTTACTTAAACTTTTTGGCTTTGTTATGATAGCTACAACTATCACACTTAAATTTAACCCCCCAACTCATCCGTATATACTTTTTAAATGAATATCCAACATCAACTTTAGCATTATCATTGATTTAAAAACCCAATTAGCTTATGTCAACAAAAGCATGCAAACAATTTTGTAATAATCAGATTGCAAAGTAACTGAGACACGTGAGTGAAGGACACGAAGCAATAAGAATGTAAGCAACATGGAGACCACTTTACATAGAACATCAAAAGCAAACCAATCAAAAACTAACAGAACGCAAATGAGCAAATGACAAGTTTTAATAAAAGCGGACAGACAAAGTCATAGAGACAGGTGACAGATAGATACGTATGCGATTCTAATCAATTGGTATGTTGTTTAGTAGGGAAACACAGTCGGCAGCTTCTTACAACACGGTTAACATGCGTCCAATGATGAAAGATCAACAGAGCTCTGTTAAAGCACTAACATTGCTCGTAGGCCAA
This sequence comes from Scaptomyza pallida, assembly GCA_018152965.1. NCBI lineage: Eukaryota > Metazoa > Arthropoda > Insecta > Diptera > Drosophilidae > Scaptomyza > Scaptomyza pallida. The sequence continues at coordinate 664,485 of JAECXP010000226.1, forward strand.
TGTCAACAGTCGTGGAAGCGAAACAAGTGCACATAATTAATAACAACTGAACGCTCATAACGAAACTCTCTCGCTCTCTCACACAACCAACCGAGCGATCGTTGCCGAACGAACGAACGAACGTCGTAACTTGAACTGTTATCAGCGTGCCAACGATGACTGCAGCCGTATGGTAGCAATAAAAAAGGCTAAAAGCAATTTTGTAGTTTTTAGCGCGTTTTGGAATCTTCAAAAACGCCTTTGTCGCATTCAAATTGAGTTAGTTGCGATTTTAAAGGCGGCTCGCGCGCATCCACATCGGTTCCACAAAGTTGGTAGTGTACCTTTTACCTTATTGCTGAACGGTATTCAGTGCATGTCAAACCTTTTTTGTTCAGAGGCCAACACTTTAACGAAGATCAACCAGTGAAAAATCTGTTCATTGCCATTCCCACAGCTCTAATCTAAATACAATAAAGCTGTTGACGGCTGTGTTTAACAAAATCTTATGCGATCATATTATTATTCCCTTTTGACGTGACGTGATAAGTAAAAGTTGTGTGTGTACTACAATTTCTTGTGAGCAGACAATTCCGGGCGGAATGCATAATAATTATCTGTGACTCGTATACTTTATATAAGCTCCATGGACACGCCAGTGAGAACAAGTAAGTAAATGCAAGACGCGTGTAAAGTATATACAAAAATATGGTGTATTTTTAGATTAAATGCTTGGTTTTTAGTGGTACGTTATAAAGCACAATTTGTTATTTGTTTTGTTAACTAAACCCACAAAAAAGTATGTTTAGTCTTAACGAATAAACATAATTTCATCATATTGCTATGCTCATTCATGAATTTAATACGATAAGCGTAATTTAAAGTGTGTTAGGAGTTTAACTAAGTCTCAAAAATAGTTACAGCTTTCTTTTTAAATAAAGGAAACAAGTTGCCTAGTTTAAAGATCTAAACTTATTTTTTCCTTGCATGTCTTTAAAAAAATTTTCACATTTCTGAGAAAAATATTTCCCCAAAAAAATTAATTATCTGAAACAATAAAATTATTTCTTCATTATTTTTTTAAGAACATTTAATTTTTGCATTTTGTATAGTAACTACATATTCGAAGATTGCTCCAATCTAACATTAAGTGATTATAATTTCATATTCTTTTAATTTTTTTAAAATCTTCCATATGTTAAGAATGAAAAATGCATCCAACCAAAAAATTTAAAATCGTATTCTTCTCATTCTTTAACATTTTGAGCATTGAAAAATCAAAGTTCAATTTGAATATGAAATAAAAATAATAATAAAAGCTTTGTTCAGACACGCCAAAAAAAAAAAAAAAAACCAGTAACATAACTGATAAGCTGCCTGACGCTTGGCACGTAACTTGGCTTACAATTAGTGGCCAGTAGCCAGTAGCCAAGGTCCAAACAAACATAATGTTAAAGTTCGAGTTATTATTTAATGTTTGTTTTGCTCTTGAATTTCCGTTGATCGAAGCGATGGATTTGTTTTGATTATAACACATACATATGTATATGTACAAGTATTTATGTGTGTAGCTTCAACCGGATTCGTGGAGTTGTGTGTTTTACAGAGCATGAATCAAAATGATACAACCATTAATTGGACAATGTTGAACGCGGAATTCCCAAGAACAGACAGAGCCCAACACAAATACGTAACAAAGGCGAATACCTGTTACACTGCATTCGTCATGTAACTTGAAACTAGATTTAAAAAGACCTCAGATAAGTTTTCGGATAACAAGAAGACTTTTTTAAAAATCAAAAAGACCTTGATTCAATAACTTTATTAACTCATTATACAATTTAAGTCCATTGTGATTAGGTTATTACAAAAGAGTAGGAGCATGAGCCTATCACTAGACTTGTTTTCAATTATTAAATACTTTTATGACAGAATTCTTGGTTGATACGCAATTCATATGCAAGTCTTTACAAGAGCTTCGCAGAATAGACATCAAAAAAGAATGCGTAAGCTGGGGGCTTTCCCGACTCAATCGACCCGGACAAGCAGCTGCCCAGCTCCTAAAAATAGTCAAACTCCACACACACACCCCACATAGGAAACATATAAATACACACCGCATTTTTCACATCGTTAAGCAGCTTAAAAAATCTTCCACTCTTTGCGTAGCGTTTTTTTTCTGTTTTATTTTCATTTCTCAACCTAGCCCAACAAAACTCGCTGACTGGCCAATAAAAAAAAAATGCGGCCAACTGACGCATCTGAATAATTGAAATGCCGTCTTGTTCAAATTAACGAGCCAAAAAAAAAAAACATAAAAAATAAATAATCATCAATAAATCAAAATTAAACCTGCACTCAACACAATAAACAACATAATTACATACATATATAAATATATAATTCACATATGTGTTAAACGTGAAACTTAAAGATGCTGACAAATTGCGTTATGCAAGTCAAAGCTCTACAAAATGTTACTATTTGCATAACTTTTTGTCATAAAAAAAATGAAATTAAAGAAAGAAAATTCACGTCTGAGAAAGTGTAATGTTTATTTTGTAGCATTCAGCTTTAACATTTGTTAGTATAATAGATAAACATATATTTGGAGCTTAAAGAAATGATTTCCATATGAATATGCATAATGATCTAAGATTTATGTTCATTTCAAATATTTGCATGCACGACCTATAGCCCACCTGAACTTCTAGGCAAGATTTGCACTCAATTTAATTATACGTAGGTGGTAATATGTTAATAGAACAGCCTATTGTTCTTATCGTGTGCAGGATTTGATGATCTCATATGATCTATACAGACAGTCTATATCATTTACATATGCCATCTGGCTGTCAACGAGTGCAGTCAGTCGTTATAATGAATTAACTATGTATCACTTTAAGTTGATACATATGATATTAATTTACTTTCCCATCGTCATAAATAGCACATATTACTAATAGGGAACTTTGAGTGTGCGGTCAACCAAAGCAACCAATCCAAATAATACAAGACAGTTCGCGTAGTAGAACGTCAATGTGAATTCCATAAATGTAATTCAGCTCAAATACTAAAAAATCTGTGTGAATTACAGGAAATACCCCCTATTGCTCATATTCGCTAATCAGATTTGTGTGATTTTTTTTATATACAATTTAGAACTCCAGACAGAATGTTTTGAAAGGGAAGTCAGTCACCCACCAAGTGTAGACAACGTGACTTAAAAGGCATCTATTTGTAGTCATGTTAATCAAAATGATTGTCAGTCACTTCAATTAACAAGTTCGCAGCCGGACAAGCGGCAGGCAGGCAGGCGTTTAATTAAGCATTTAGTCATGGTTGAAAGGAAAAAATCACAAACAGTTCACATAGATGCAAACTGATAATTAAACCAGGTACTTTTTATACTTGTTTTATTTATACAAGGTTAAGCAAAATATAAAAAGAAAAAAATGTACAAGAATAGAATAGGGTATTTAATATTCGAACAGGATGAGCCTAGTTTGTATAAATAGCTGCGAAATGTAATGTAGCTGGTTGTAAAAATCGGTCTAGAAGGTTGAATGTACATTTGATTATCGTTAATTGTTTGCAACAGTCTTGACAATCCATCAATACAACCCGGAGATAATTACATATGTATCTTGGCAACAAGGTTTTCGAAGCCTAACGTCATCTTTAAAAATTCTAAACACATTCGATGTTATAAATATTTTATGACTATCAGACACTTAGAAACTTAGATTCTTAAGTGTGGGAAAAAAGTACCTTGCAATAATTACAAAAGTCTTGTTATATTAAATACTTTGCTGGTTTAACTAACTACAGATGTTTGCAGGGTAGTTTTCCATCTGGTTGCCCTTGACAACACTATGGTCATTATTTTTTTTATTATACCAGAACTAGAATATATTTACATTTTGGCGTACAAAATATTTGTTATTAGCAAAGTTATGCAAATCCCCTATGACGCGGTTTCTTGTAAACTAGCCTTAACTATGTTATTTGTATATAATTTGCCAGTGTTGTGAAATCATTTACGTTTATGCATATTCATATATCTTATGTAGTTAATGAAGTGCCACCTTATTTCTAATTAACGCAAGAGTATTTTGGCCTCTGAGCTTCTGGCTAGAACATCAATCTTTAAGACGCTTTAAGTGTTGCCAACTAAATATATATATGTGTGCCAGTGGGCCAAGAAGGAAGCGCACAAACAAAAAGCACGCTTTATCCAATTTTTATGTTTACTAGCTGTTTTTTTGCACTTGTCTTTTTTTTGTATTTTTTGGCTTCCTTTTGCTGTTGCTTTTCTTTCATAATTTATGCTCTGTTCTCTTGATATGCTTCGTGTTGTGGGTGCGTAAAACGTTGGGGGCAAACGAAAAAGAAGCTCGAGCATAAGTTGGTGGGCAATTTTTGGTCCACCACCAGTTGCCATTTACAGCTTCAAGTTCGTCTCTATGTCCGTTTCCGCCCTTCGTCTCCAGCATCCAAACATGCATTGACGAACGTGACGGTTGGAATCTGTCTGTGTGTTTGTGTTTTTGGAAGAACAGAGTGCTAATTAATTAAATTTGTACGTGCATTGCGTGTGGGCCAACTTGACTTGCTGGCCATGTGCTGATAGAGCCAACAATTGCCTAGCCTAGACCTTTATGGGCCTTGTTGTTTTTGGCCCAACTGGGCATATGGGCCATACACGCATTAACTGGCAACCGTAAATCATACTTAAATAAAAATACAATCAATGTCTGTTTTGCCAGCGGCTAAACCCAAACCTCCCTCTATAATAAATATTGAGCGAAAAGGCTAAAATTGCTAGCATCTTGGCCAAGTCGAAAAGTTATGTTTGGGATTACTTAAAGAGTGAGTTAAAGATAAGGAACTAAGATATTGGTATTTAGGTGTAGGGTGAACTAAGATCAATAAACAGTTTAAAGTGAGTTAGATGAAGATATTATTAAGTAGTTATTTGCTTAAATAAGGTTTAAAAGTAGTAATTCACATGCAAATGAATGCCAGCAGCTATTAAATATGGAATTATGTACAATTAGTTCAAGCAATAAGCTTATAAATTATGTATCGTCTATAATTACAATCATTTCTACCGATGCTAATTACAAACAATGTTAGTTTAACTTACAGACAATTTGGAATTTTTACGATACCAAACAAACAACAACAGCTGTAGTTCGTGGTACTGCGAACTTGCGGAAACAACATTATTTGGTACCAGCAAAAAGTAAAAACCAAGTGAAATAAACACAAATCATAATTATGACAAAATGAGCACAACAACAACAAAATCAACAGAGAGACAACATACTAACTTAACGAAGACCTACAACCATAACAAAATGCTACATAACAGAAGCTGTAACATTACAGCAATGCTGCTGTTAACGCTCTTACAGCTTTCTGTAAGCAACGCCAGTGGCTTAAGAAACGAAACTACAGGTGAGTTTTTCTTTAATAAGAATATTATTATTATAAGTTTAAAAAAAGCTATAAATTTGTTATGACTATTATGAAGCAAAAATGTTTCATATTAATAAGCCTGCAAAAATGGCAAGTAGATACTAACAGCTGTTGCTGCTGACCTTGGCCAATATTGCTGCTGAGTTAGCATAAATGTTAATTGCAAATATGTTTGTATGTATAATGTTAATAAAGCTTGGCTACAACTTGACGCTGGCATGCGAATTTGCGTAAGTACTTACACGCTAACATACATATCACACAATAAGTGCTTAACGCTTAAATCATAATAATGGCCATAACGAGCCAATAAATATGTGTGAACATAAGAAGTCAATAAAAGCCACGTTTATGACCAAATGTCCAACACCCGGGCAAACAATCAGCAGTGCTAACAATACACTTATTGTTAAAGTCGCAGTTATGCAAATATTCATTTGTATGCGTACATGATTTAAACATGTATGTATATGTTTATGCCAAACATCTGACTTCTGACCATAAATGACTAATAAGTACAAACAAGAAGTCGGTTCGTTGCAAAGCCTGTGTGGGGATATAGTAAAAAAAAAATAATGTGAACTGTACAATTTTTATTCAGATAGGTTACCCTACCACAAAAAAATAATACACACTGCCTCAGTTTATTAAAATCATTAAAGATAAACCAATCGCTTTAATTTTGACCTTTAAGATATTTTCCAACTTCCTATATAATTTGTTTCATACACATTCATTCTGACAATCGGTTTGGATTTACAATGGCCCTAAAACACGATAAAGTTAAACAGTGTCTGAAATTGCAATCAACAACGAGCTTATCAGATTGTGGTTTGTTGAATCTTGATATCATGTGTATCATAAACATAATCACTTTTTAATGGTCAAATATTTCTTAAGTTGCGAAATTGATTTTTTAATTGCACTCGTGTTGAAGTACAGTAAACAACCGATTTGGTGCGAAACTCTACAAAAGATTCACATATTAAGGTTTGTAGATGAGAGAACTTAATATATACAATACATCGAAATAAAATTAAAGTCAAGAATAATACATAGTTATATATTTTAATTAATGAATGCTTTTATGTTGTGTACAACTCATTTTCACAATAAAATACATGCAACCTGATCCTACACTTTGAGTCAAAAGGTGTAGGAAAAATTCTTTCCGGAAAAATTCTTTTCCCTTTTCCATAACTCTGACGCGAGTGTTTGATTACAGAAGATTTAACAATTTGTGTGACTTTTTTGTTATGATTATTATTATTTTAACGTTGCTTTGATAAAGACATTTGTTTTTATAGCAAAGAGGGCCAGCTGCGGTGTCTTTGTTGAACTTGCGTTACAAAACTACATTAACTGTTATTTATTTACACACCTTAACAGTTGAAAACTTTCCGTACCTCCAGACGATCCAATCTAACATACCACGAACGAATACAAAGGGCACAAAATGCTTGTAAAAAAATGTAAATAAATAAGAGTGAGAATTATCTCCGACCATATAAAGTGTATACTATATTAATTCTTAATTGGCCATTCATTAAAATCTGTTTGTTTGATCACAGTCTGTTTCATCGTTTACTTAATGACAACCATAATCTGAAAGATATTTAAGGCTTAACACATTTCTTAAATTATGATTCACAAATACTGTAGGAAAAATTAAACAAAACGAAATTTCAAAGTAAAATCAATAATACCTGCGAATTAGTCAAATATAAATATAAATTAGCTAATTTAAGTTGTCGAAAAATACTTTAGCTGTTTTTTATTTACTGATTTATTCAGATTCAAAAGCTACATTTTTTCAGGATTTTAATTTTTTTAAATATATGCATTTTTAAATTCAATATGGTTTGACCTTAAATTCAGCATGGCATTTAGTCTTCAGGTTAACGTACTCTGATTAAAATCTGTTATATATTCATTTTATTTTTAAACTATGATCTTAAATAAACCAAATTTTGCAATAGCATATTTAAATGTTGAAGTGTTCAATTACGAGTGATAAATTTAAAAGTTTTTATTTTATTCGTTTGATTTTTTTATCTGAGTAAAAAAATTTCAGTTGGTTCAAGTGGTTTAAAAAGGCAACAAGAAACTTTTTTTTGAAAACATGATAATATCATATACAATATTTATATTTCAATCATTTAGTCAAAAACAATGAAAATGATGCCATTGACTGTTGCCAAAAAAAAAATTTCCTTAAGCAATGAACTGCTTTTTTTATTTAATTATTTACCTTTGTGCCTTATCGTGTGTACACAGTTTTATTATTCATTAATTAGCATCTGTTGATCAAATAAGCAGTACATGGCATAAAAGACTGGTCAAGTGATAGAATTTTAAGTACCCTATACTTCGATTTTACTCATGTAAGTATTATTTTCATTCCCAATATTTTACTATTTAGATGGTGACTCCTATTTATTGAATAAACCCTTTAAGCACGTTCCAATAAATCTAGGGTACAAAAACACGTGCATGAGAAACTTTTCGGTTGGCTAAACAAAATGCTTTAGGGTGCCAGATTATTAAATTTGCATACTTATTATTCAAATATTACAAGCTGAAGAAAAGTTAATTTTTCGGATGCACTTTAACTTTTAATTTACTAGTTAACTTAAGGCTTCAAAATCAAAAATATAAAAGAAGCAGACAAAATTTAATTAATCTTTAGCCCGAACATATTATTTAAATGGAAGTGAAAAATATTTATATGTTTTAGCATTTTCAAGCGTTTGCGTACGTAAAACGAATAAGAAATTCAGTTTTTTGACCAATCTTTAATGAATTTGCCTTTTAAATTGCAGAAAGCACATACTGCGAATATGTAGAGCGAAATATAACGCATCAGAAGGAGCAGGGCTCGGTTTGGTTTGATGCTCAGGATAAATGTTTGGTTTACTCGTGTGCCGCAGGAGTTGGCATAAAGCCACAGGCACACATCGTTGTCACGCAGATTGACTGCAACGAGTTCTACTGCGATGTGGTAAGTATTCAAATATCAGTTATCACTGATTTTCAGACATTAAAGTTAAGGTTATATCATGGACGAAAACAGTTCGATTAGTCATAAATTTATTTATACGAATTTCTCTGCGTGATTAAGTAAAGATTAGCAGTTGCTTTAATTTTGTCATCCAAGCTAAATCCACACATTTGGTTTTAATATGAAAAGTCAAAACATATTAATGTGATTTTTGCAGGGCACCGAGCTGCGGAAAACTGCCAACAGCTGTTGTGGCGAATGCGTGAGGACACATTGTCAGCACAATAATACGCTGTATGCGGTGGGCGAGTCCTGGCACAATGATGCCGACTGCACGCTACTCGAGTGCGTACGCCGTGACAACAATGGCGAGATAGCCATCAATAGCTATAAGCGCAGCTGTCCACCAATTGATCCCAGCTGTCCGCCCGAGCGAATATATCGCAACAGTTGTTGCTTCGTCTGTCGACCGCTGGCAATGCCACGTATCGAGGAACTGGACGATGCAGAGATGTCGGAGGACATCTGGACAGCTGAGTGGTATCGCACGCATCCGTGCGTGCGCGAGTGTCAGCCGGATGGCACACCCATGACATGTCACTATAGATTTGTTGTCGAATGGTATCAGACCTTCTCGAAGGCCTGCTTCGACTGTCCGCTCAATCTGACGGACTGTGGGCGGCCGCATTGCATCATGGGCGATGGATTGCAACGGAGCATAACTGTTGTAAATCGCATGATGCCCGGCCCAGCGATTGAGGTGTGCGAGGGCGATCAGATCATAGTCGATGTGAAGAATAATCTGTTGGGCGAGAGTACGACGATACACTGGCATGGACTTCACCAGAAGAAGACACCCTATATGGATGGTGTGCCGCACATAACACAATGCCCCATTTCGCCGCATGCCACGTTTCGCTATAGCTTTCCGGCGGATAACTCGGGCACACATTTCTGGCACTCGCACACCGGCATGCAGCGCGGCGATGGCGTCTTTGGAGCATTGATCATACGTCGTCCGAGAAGCTCGGAGCCGCATGGTGGTCTCTACGATTTTGATTTGAGTGAGCATGTGCTGGTCGTGCAGGATTGGATACACGAGCCGGGTGCAAGTATCTTTGCCTTTCATCATCACTCACGCGGCGACAATAAGCCGCACAATATACTTATCAATGGACGTGGTCGTTACTACAATCGCATTTGGGCCGACATGAAGAGACAGCATCGAATGGCAGTGGAGAAATCGCCAGCTGAAGGCGCAGCACAGCCGTTGAAGCTGAATCTTGCAACAAGCTTAAATTATACAGATCTGCATTTACCTAAATCTCGACTCGCTGTAGAGCCTCCCACAAATGACTCTACAAATAAAGGTGTGTATATTTTAAGAGTTCGTTAACGCCTCAGTCTTGAATTCACATAATCCATATAAGTAAGAATAGTTTTAAAAATATTTGTATAGTTTACCTTCCTTTTTCTGGGAATGACATCCTAAGGGCCGTTTGCTGCTCTTCGCATTAAATGTTATAGTAACGATCGATCCTATCGCTAAGTACTTGTGATTAGACGTTACGTTGCATTCATACAATTAACCGCCAAAATATTGCGGATTGAGTTCCAATTTCCCCATGTCCAGTTAAAGTTTCCGTTGGCCAAACGCGGAATAAATATGCTGCTTTCGGTAAACAAGGCTCAAGCAATTTAGTTTAGTTTAGTCTTATAGCAACTATTGCCTAACCAGTCTTGCTAAATATTGTCAGACATATGGACATACATATTCAGCTGTTTTTCTTTGGTTTTTGGTTTGTGACTGCCAAATTTCTCTTTTATTACATTTTTTTAATTTTACATAGTTGTAAAACATAAATATTTAGATCAGTGAAATAAGTTACTCTGTCCCTATAACTGCTCGTACTTCAGTTTGGTCTGTTTCATCAAATTTTAATTTCGTTGCGTGGATATAATTATGTTTATAAATATTTAAAGCAAGTGACAGCTGGTTTTGCCTTACGATGATTTTAACGATATTAACGAAACTAAAGTGAGTAAGAAAGTTAACCAAAATCCAGGCCTCGGTTGGTTTATTTTTTTATTTTTTAATAATTGGCACCTAATTACTCAACATTTTTATTAAAAATTGAGATTAACTTATTCGAATTTTTTATCAAAACCAAAAGTTGGATAGTTTACCCAACCGAACATTGAAAAATTGGGCATTGATCTTTTAAAATACGACAATCGCCCTCTATTGTCAGTTCTTGTAACCGCAATAACTACGCAACAGTTATGCAACAGTTATTAGACAAACGGATGTTTCCGTTGCAGGGCTGCAAATTTGATTGCAGCCTATCATTAATCGAAGCCACAACGTAACGTTTAGAAGAAGAAATGTAAAAGTATAATTGACAGTTTAGCCACTTAATATTTTAAAGTATCAGTTGAATAGCTTAACATTTTGTAACCATTAGGTCGGTATTAAAGCAAACTAATTGGTATTATTTAAAAATTGTAATATACAGATACAAATTTTTGCAACTTGAAGAAACATTGTTTCATAACTCAATAACGTTTCTTTACCTTTCTTTTATTTATTGCATCCTTTAGGTGTTCAAAATGATCAAACTCCACCGAATCTCGTCAAGTTACAAGAAAGTAAAGATCGGTTAGGAACGTTAATAAGAAACCAAAGCGGATCATTGCCCACCTCAACAGCAGCCCACTCGCGTCAACGTCGTGGAAATGTGCATGAGATTCCACTGGAGCAGATACCGCATCAGGTCTATCATGTGCGAAGAGGATTTCGTTATCGCTTCCGCATCATCAATGCCGAGTATCTGAACTGCCCCATTGTGGTGTCTGTAGACAATCATACGCTGACCGCCATCAACTCGGATGGCTATGATATTGAGGCCATGGAGGTGGGCTCCATAGTAACGTATTCAGGAGAACGTTTCGACTTTGTGCTAAACGCCAATCAGGAGGTGGATAACTACTGGCTGCGCCTCAAGGGTCTGATGGACTGCAGCGAGAGATTCACCTCCGCCTTTCAGGTGGCCATATTGCGCTACGAGGGTGCACCAGATATTGAGCCAGGCGCACAACTGGGCTATGCCCACAATGCCAGCGGCATTGAGCTAAATGTTATGAATCGTGGTCCTGGCTATGCAAACACGAAAACCGTGGCAGAGATGAGGGCTCTGCCCATTTATGACAAGGTCTCTGGCATTGATGATGACACCCTTCAGCCGGAGGCAGACTACAAGTTCTTCGTGTACTACGATTTCTATCGCAAGGACAATCCTGAGTTCCATCACAGCGATTACTATGGCATGGACACAAATGTCACCAAAGAAAATATCCTGTATACGCCACAGCTGAACCACATTTCCCTCAAGTTTCCCTCGGTGGCGCTGTTGCCTCAACGCCATCAGCTGACCGATGATCTGTTCTGCAATGAGACAACACTGGCCCAACAGGGCATAGACTGTCGACAGCAGTTCTGCAAGTGCCATCATGTTCTGCAGGTGCCGCGCAATGCCGTAGTTGAGCTGATTATTGTGGACGAAGGATTCACCTTTTATGCGAATCATCCTTTCCATTTGCACGGCAATGCATTTCGCGTCATCGGACTCGAGCGTCTGGGCGAAAATGTTACCATCGAAATGGTAAGTGTTTGCTACTCGAATTCATTGTTTTTCATCCCCTTTAAACATTTTAATATTTCATTTGCAGGTCAAGCAATTAGATCAATTTAAGCTTCTTAAGCGCAATTTGGTGAATCCTCCTGTTAAGGACACTGTCACCGTGCCCGATGGTGGCTATACGATCATACGCTTTGAGGCCTACAATCCCGGCTATTGGCTCTTCCACTGTCACATCGAATTCCATGCCGAAATCGGTATGGCCCTGGTACTCAAAGTCGGCGACGATGATGAGATGGTGCCAGTGCCTCGTAACTTTCCCACTTGCGGTGACTATGTGCCCGATCCTCGAGCGGATGCTGAAACAACGTCAGACAGCGACAATCTTTTCGAAGCAACAACACCACCGCCACCCTCCACAGACACATCAGACAGAAACCGTGCAACGCATTTATCAATAATATGTTTTTTTATTGGCGTTATTCTGTTTAAAAGCCAACTCTGAGAGCAAGTGCAAAAAAATAACCTAATGCTATCATGACACTGGTTCAGTTTTAAGTCACTTCTTATCGAAATTTCATGAGTTAGTTTCCTTCAAAAAAGATTATCCTGAATGAACTTCAACTTTTTTCTGTGTCTTCCAACCCAGTATTTTTTTACAATTTGAAACTAGTAAAATACTCATCTATAGCGAGTTTCATTATAACATAAACATCTGTGATTGTCTTAAACATTTCAATATATTTTAAGCACAAAATGTCCAGCACATGTAAATAAACAAAAATAATTTATATGATAATAATAAAAATAAATATTTTATTAAAAATGACTTTTGATTGCTTTCATGCACCGAAATATAATTATACTGTGTTTAAAAAAAGAAAGAAGAAATACACAACTAGAGGTGGCCTTTGGGCTATTCTTCAACAGCTGGTTCGAATACTAACTTTGGGAAAATGCAGTTAACAATACAATCAAATATTTAAGGTTGGCTTAGACAGGTGCACGAATTAAAACGTATTACAATCCAATATTAAACATTTTACAAACATTTTCGGCAATTGCAATCGTTGTTTTGACATTTAAGTGAATCGATATATCGATACATATCTACAAACATAAATAATTTATTAAAAGTTATTAAAATTTATACGCACTTGGTTTATGTAATGCCAATGTTTATGCCAATAACTTAACCTTATTGCAATCCAATATTTTACATTTTACAAACATTTTTGAGGAAAACCGATGTATCGATATCTTATCGGAATTTTGGTGAATTTATCAAAAGTTATTAAACGCACATGGTTTTCGTAAACAAATGCCATATTTACACAATGCAACTAATTGCATGCAGCTTGGAGCTATGTTTGCATGTGAAGAAGGATAACCAGGGTCTCCCCATTACCCCCGACACCAACGCCCTTAGCCGATAGGAACGGCGGCTTATATATTGTGGAATCTTCAAAATGCGCATATATTCATTGAATTGAACTGAAGTCTTAGACTTAGCTTCTGTTATTCGTTATTGTGATAAGCAATTCCTCAAATGCCAACGAACCTGAGAGCAGGCTTATCTAAAGACACCTAGGCTAATCCAGTCAAAGATGTATATGATGTATAAATGACCTATGACTGCGATTGAGATTATAACACTTATAAAAGACGATGTCGCCTTTGTGCTGTCCGTGATTAGTAATTGAAAAGCAGCCGAGATGTACGATTGGACAGGCAAGAATGTTGTGTATGTGGGTGGATTTAAGGGCATTGGATACCAGGTGCTGCACCAACTGATGCAGCAACAAAAGCTAAAAATGCTGGGCATCATGCATCGCATGGAGAATGTGGAAATGATGAAGAAGCTGCAATCGGATAATTCCAATGTAAAGTTGGTCTTCATGCAAGTGAATCTGATGGATAAGCTGTCCATAGAGCAGAGCATCAAGAAACTGGGTCAACAGATGGGCAACATTGATGTGCTCATCAACTGTGAGGATGTGCTGCTCGACAAGGATGTGGAGACAACAATTGGCATTAATTTGGTAAGCTTAACATAAATTACACTCAATGGCATCTAATTTATAAATAATCCCAACAGACTGCCCTAATGCACACGACATTGCATGCAATGGCCTACATGGACAAAACCCAAATGGGCTTGGGCGGCATTGTGGTGAACATGTCCTCCGTCTACGGACTGGAGCCGGCGCCAGCATTTGCTGTCTATGCGGCAGCCAAGCACGGCGTCATTGGCTTCACACGCTCCATGGCGGACAGGCATGTGTATGAGAAGAGCGGCGTCATGTTCATGGCCATGTGTCCCGGTCTGACCAACACTGAGATGATGATGAACCTGCGCGACAATGTCACCTGGGATCACTCCAAACAGCTGGTGGAGGCCATCGAGAGTGCCAAGCGTCAAAAGCCCGAAGAGGCGGCCAAACAAATAATCCATGGCATCGAGATGATGAAGAATGGCAGCATGTGGATCGTCGATATGGGACAACTGAAGGAAGTTCAACTTCCAACCCATTGGCAAATGTAAAACCTAACTAAACACATTCTAATGATTGCATTTTACTTACGATTAACTAACAACAAAATCAAGTATTCGAGAAATAGAGAGAATCATACAAAGCTTTGTTGTTTTTATTAGCAAATTTCGTTCCAAGTTCATGCATATAAAAACAAACATATGTATGTAGTATGTATGTATGTATTCGCCTCCTAGGGCAGACCTTCATTTCGAATGACGGCTGCGACGATGGCGTTCATAGCTACGGCTGCGGCTGCGACTGCGATTACGGCTGCGACTGCGACGATGGCGTTCATAGCTGCGGCTGCGACTACGGCTGTGACTACGGCTGCGGCTGCGGGTGCGACTGCGACTACGTGTCTTTGAGCGGCTTGGGGTGCGTGGTCCAGAACGTTTACGATCGTTGCCAGCGCGAGGATAGTAACTGCGGCTGCCCTCTCTGGCTACGGCGATGGCCATCTCGACACGAACCCGCCGACCACATATCAAGGTGTTATTGAGTTTTTGGACTGCGTCTTCTGCATCGCGACGATGATTGAACACGACAAAGGCAAAGCCTGCTGGATTGTGGGACAGCCAAACACTTTGAAGAGTGCCAAATTTAAGGCATTCTGCTGCAATCAAAGGCCGTGAGAACTTTTGGCCCAAATTGCCAAAATACACTTTACGGCCATATTCCGATTCCGCGCGGTACGACATCTTTTTATTTTTTATTTTATTTTTATTTGATTTTTAAAACGCGCAACTTTAAACGCACGACCACGCTTTAAGCAGAGAGAAAATGCAAATGAAAGAGTGGAGCGTTCTTCTTTTTTATGCTGTTTCCTTTTTGCTTGTTCACAACAGATGTCCCGATCATAATTCTCACCACACGGCTTTTTCTTCTTTTTCCGCTTTGTAAGCTTACAAATTTAACGGTGGTGCCAATAGATGGCGCTGCAGTGGGGTTAGCACATAGACTAATGATCCATATAGATTGGAAATAGCAGTTGGGCTTTTTAACAGAAAGTTATTTCACTGAAACCAGCGCACTTGAGGGCAAACTGCTTTTAACGAAGAACTGCTTGCTCATCTACTCTGGCGGTTTGTTTACCATCAGCTGTATATGGATAAATGGATAAGGCTGGAGACAAACAAAGTCCGCTATTATTTTGTTGGGCTTTGTTTTGATTCAAAGTGTGCGATGCGTGAGACATAATTAAACGTTGCCTTTTCATTTTCTTGTTGTTGTTACAAACTCGAGACTGGCAATTTTAGACTTTTTTCAATCTGCGGTCTGCTACCCTATATGGCAGGGTAGTATAGACTAAAAATGAACATTGCGTAATTAAGCATCAAATCGTTAGTTACTTAAATATAATGTCCCTAATATAAGACATAATATATTTTACCAATTAGGTAGGGCATTTATGATTAATAAAGTAAGAATTACATGACTTATTAAACTAACACAAAAGTAAACGTGTTATGTTTAAAAATACTTAATATTAACTATTATAGTAATCAAATTATATATTTGTGTTTATCTGAAACAAAATTAAATTGGGGACAAGGGTATGTTTTGTAGGCAGCTTGGCGTGTTGTTTATTGCTTGTTGCGTTTTGTTTTCCGATCGACACATACCGACTTGATGTGAGGTCTGTGTGAGCTCAGTTTGTTGTGTGTGTGCATCGTCGGCCGCCTTTGGACTTTGTCATTTTTTTGTTTTTTTTTTTTTTTTTTCTGACTGTTGTGTTATGTTTGTTATTTGTGGTTTTTTATGTGCTGTTGTTTGTTTTGTTTTTTTTTTTTCTGTGGTTTTTTGTGTGTGTGTTGTTTCTTTGTTTGTGTGTTTTTGTGGTTGTCTTTATTTTGTGGGTTTTTTTTTTTATTGTTATAAATGTTGAATATTTCTATTATAATGCTGGAATGTCTTTGGTATTATTTTTATTATTTTTTCGATATAAATATTTTTAAAGGTCTTAAAATATGTTGTATGTTTTGTTTTTTTTGTGTTTTATTCTATGTTATTTTATTACTTTAATTTGTACGTCCGTCCTGGAATATTGATTAATTGTCTTCTGTGTGTTTTTGTTTGGTACTGTGATGTTTTTGGGGTTAGCATATGTGAAACTTGTGTGTGGTACAACATTTGTGATCTTATTAGGATTTGATTGTAATTCAGATTGTATTTGTTAATTTGCGTGATATAAGCAGGGCTGTGAAGGGGACACCTGCCCCAGGTAAAAGTTACCTGCAGTAACAATCACATTGTATATCCTCTCAGCAGAAAAATAAATGTCCATGAGGTACTTTTTTGACCGGTTGGTGAATGACTTTGCTAAGTAGTTTTTGTGCCAACTGCCGATAGAGTTGCCACACGATTTCAAAAAAAGAAAATTTTGAAAAAATTGAATGAACAGAAAAAAATCTTTTATATTAGGATTTTGTTTGATAATAATAATCATTCAACGATCATATCAAGTCTTTTATTTTAAACAGCTTATCAACTGTTTGTTTTTATGGTATAAATGTAAATACATGTATTTTAAGAGGTAGAAATATCACATTGACCCCTTCGAGTACTTCAAGTAGCACGAATGGCCAAACATGTACAAATTAATTAAATATTATGATAACAAACGGTTTAAGTCTTTTTTATGGTGTAAAATGTTTGGTGTAAATTGCACTGATTTTGCTCCACCATCCTGACTAACCTAGCATCAAAATCAGATTTGGTATAAGCACGATTTGCCGTCCATAATGCATCTAGGATCTGTGCCTGGCAACGACCCACGCCCATCATTGAACGCCAATCCGAACCATACTTTGGCTCCTTATTCTCCTCCAGCGGTGCATGTACAGGAGGCAGTGGACACTTGTAATGATAAATGTTGGCCGGCGCACGATCCGCAGCCCAGAGAGCACGTTGACACATCAGGCATTCGAACCTACGAAACAGCGAATCCTCATCGTTTTGCTGACCATTGGCCTTGATTTGATAGTTGCGTGTCAGCAGGCGATTAATAAGTTTTGTATTCGTTATTGGTTGGCCACGATTCAATTTATGGCCTAAATATTCATTGTAGGCAGTTTCATTCTCGGCCACTTGATGAAGATATGCAGCCAGTGCTGATGGATTGGGATAATCATCAATGTAAATGGCTGATTTGTCATTCGGTTGCCATTCCTTCAACGAAACAAAAGAGTATTTGATTAATATGTAAGATTGTAGAGTATTTTTCACATACGCGTATGTTGGGCGAACCGAAATAGATGGGTACAATGCCAGCTATGAGAGGACGCCAAAACTTTTCGGTTATATAATCCTCACAAACGCCATTCTCAATTGCAATCATGAATTTGTAGGGTGCCAGGAAGCGCAAGAGTTCATCCGAATACAGATTATTCAGATAATCCTTTTGTAAACTCTCTGGCAGATCCCGATTGTGCAGACAACTGCCATAGGAGTCGACACGGATATGCCGCATCAGTTCACGCACATAATCCTCACGGCCGGACATTGTGTTGCAATCGGTTTGAAGGAATACAACGGAGCCGAGCTTGTTATTGAACTGAATACGCTGCTTGTTCAAGAACAAGGAGTAATAGTCGAGCTTAGTCAGATCGCTGGCATGTGGCAGATACTGGGTGGTAAGTGGTAAATCGCTGTAGCTGCTAAATGTGGATGTGTAGTTGAAGTGGCGCAAGAATTCATTGTGCGGCACGAATGGCACATTGCGTGGCGACTCCTCGTGCAGCAGGCCCCACATATGACGCGGGCTGCGTGGTATTGGAAAATCGTGTGCCTTCATATTGGAGCCATAGAAAAGAACTGCCTGCAAAGGGAAGAATGTTTAGTTTTTTATATAAAGGCAAGCTTGAATGCTACGAACACGCGCAGTTTGTAGTCGCTTGCGATTGTTAGTCACGCGGCATGTGTCATAGCCACAATGGCGCTTCTCGTCGTAATCCCAATGCATGTCATCTGTCCACCAGAGCAGCTCCTGCACACCGTCCTTAAGCGTGGACGTGTCCCGACGTGTTATATACACGTACAAAATGGCAACGCTGCAAAGCCAGATAAGCGATACGAGCGCCAACAGAAGGCCACGATTGCGCCACGGACGCATTGCTTATATTTCTAGCTTTTGCACTTTATCACTTCAACGCATATAATAGATGTGACTCTGGTGGGCATGGACCAAATTCGAATGAACGCGCGCAACAAATGCGGTCGCTGAGATTTTGCCGCTTGTATTTGCTTCTTTCTGTTTGTTTTATCTGTCGAACTCTCAGTGCTGTAAAACACTTCTATGTATCTGGGCACACTCGGTACGTTACGATGCGATTGACATGCACGTTTGACACACTTGTCACCGACTGGTATTATTTCTACTAAGCTTATTATTAAAATTAATTTGATGATATATAGTTTTGAAATACTATAAAAATTAAATATTGTCATGAAGTTGTGTAAAGCAAAGTAGAAAACATTTTCGACCGTGAAATTATAAATACCAAGACGTTTAGGTTAGCAAAAGCGTTTTCGAATGCGAAACAAACAACAATACATTCTGCAAAATAAGAGTTTTTATTTGGCACTAGGTGGACTAGATTTCTTAAGAAGTCAAAAAACGTTTTTCACATGAAGTAGTTTGCTTCCAGTCATAGATTTTTCACGATACTTTTTTAGCGATAGGCTCATGCAGTCTAAGCGTGTAGCATAAGGCAACAACGAACATTTTACAGCACTGGAGTACGTCATCATAATATTGTTCCATTTACATTCGCAAAATCCAAGCAGAAAATCAACAAATAAAAGTCAGCAGCTCGTTCAAGATGCAATGCGCTGCAAGAAGTCATTAAAGAAAAGACAGTACACGCTATTGGCATGTAATTAAATCAACCTATTCAAAGAGACTACGCAAGGCTAAAACAAATATTGACATAACACGTCAACGTTTGCGGCGAAAATTTAGCCAGAAAAAAAGCCACAAATTAAAATAGCTCAGATATAACACAATAAGCATGTGTTATGGCCACAGCCCAGCACAATTTAACCACAACAACAACAACAGAACATGATGGAACAAAGGTGGAACGAAAACAATCGATTGCATCCTTCACGAATTGCAACTCCTCATCCACAACAACAACAACAACAAATTTGAGCTGGCAATCTTGCTATTATTGCACACGTGAGCAGTTCAAGAGCATAGCGGAGTTTGTCAAGTAAGTAGAGAAAACTAATAATAATAGCTGTAAAAAGTAATGTGTTCCATTTCAGTCACTTGAGGAGTCGCCATTGCACGCGGGAGGGTGGCTCCTATGTGTGCCGCTATGGATTTAATGGTGTGTGTGCATCATTGCCGCTGGACGGTGTCTCGGATCGGGATTACGATGCGCATGTCTCGAAATATCATGTGAATCAAGTGTCGCGCGAATCAGCGCCCGAATGGGGCGTCTATTCCTCAGCACAAAATCTGCCGGCGGTGCTCAATGATCCGCAGCGTGGCAAACAGAGCAATCTGTTCACCAAGAAATGGGGTGAACAGTTTGTCGAACGTACACAGATACCCAATAGCAATCGTCTGCCAGATGTCACGCATGCCGATTTCACTGTCTATTTGGGCAGCATTGGCAAACGTTATCGCTGGCACGAAAGGCGCCAACAACAACAACAGCAGCAGCAATTGGATCCCAGTCAACAGCAGGAGCAGCCGCAACATTTGGCTAATGTGCCTGTGCCGGATATCTTCCTGAAATCCCAACTACAGCTGCATCATGCAACCACCTTTGCCCAAGTATTTCCCAACTATATGCAATCCCAAAACAATTCCAACTCCACTGCCAACTCCAACTCCACGGTGCAGCGTCAGCAAACTGGAAGGCAACTGCAGGAGCAACTGTCGCATTACTTGGACATTGTGGAGGTGCGCATAGCACAGCAGGTGGCACAAAAGTCGGCGGCCTTCTTTCATGCCATGACCACACAGCATGCCATATTAGCCGAAATGCAATTGGCCGCCGAGCAAGTGCATCAATTGCGTGCTTCGCTGCGCCAGCTGCATGACAGCGCCGTTGTCGATAGCTTTCGCGTCATGCGCTATGCCCAACGCCGGCAGCATTGTCATGCCACGCTGGACAAGCTGCGTCTCATGGCCACGGTGCACAAGACGCAACCCATGCTGCAGCTGCTCCTAGGCACTCAGGACTATGTGGCTGCCCTGGATCTAATAAGCACCACGCAGGAGATTCTCGCTGCCGAACTCTTAGGCGTGCATTGCTTTAAGCATTTGCCCATGCAGCTGGGCGAAATGGAGAAGCTCATCGACAAGATGCTAACAACCGAATTCGAACGCTACGCCGCCACGGATCTGAATCGCCCGCTGAGCGAGGCCGAACTGGAGACGGATAGCGTCTGTGCCGAGGAGGATAAACTAGTGGCCATTGTGATGGGATTGCTGCGCAAGCAGAACTTCTCCTTTGTGCAAAGCTATCAGCAGGAGGCCATAGCCACCATACGAGCCATCATTAAGCAATTGCTCATCGAGCTGCTGGAACGTGGCGACCAAGAGCTGTGCCTCACAGGCGCCGGTGAACAATCGCTAGACTTAACGCTCAACGAATGGCTAAGCATGTTGCAACGTGCTGGCCAGGCGCTCATTGGCATTCTGGAGCGCATACGCGCCGTCGTCTCGATCATGCAACAAACAGCGGATGCTGCAGCCGGCGGCAGCAGTCCCCAGCATGCCGTCAATCTTATCGACTCGGAGGCATTCCTTAGCGCCGCACATCACGAGCAGCTTACAGCCCAGCTGCAGCAGCTGCTCCAGGCCGTCTGCCATTATTGTCATGAACGTTGTGCGAATATTGTCTCGCCGCAGAGTCTGGAGCGCTGCTCGGCCAGCGAGGAGGAGCTGCTGCAGCTGTCACAGCTGGTGCGCGACTTTAGCTCCGCCACGCAGAGTATTTGTGGTGCTGCCAGTGTGCCACTGGAGCTGGCGCTGAAGGTGCAAGCATCGCGTTATGCTCAACGCTTTCATGCGGAGCGCAAACAGAAGCTGGCGCTGCTGCTGGATCAGGAACGTTGGCGCCAGGTGGACATTCCGCATGCATTCCAACGCATCATTGAACGCATGGCCGATGGCGACTACGACAGCGAAACCATTGATAATCATCATCATCATCAACTGCACAATGGCAATAGCATTGGCAATCCCGTGCTTCTAGTCGAGGGCAAGCAACCCTTTGCTTTGGTCAGCGTTGCCCTGCTCCTCATCCAGATGCTGTACGAGTATGGAGCCAGTGCGCAACGTCTTCCACTGCTCGCCAGCTATCATGCCCGGAATGTGATTGATCTGTTGCGCTGCTTCAACTCGCGCAGCTGCCAGCTGATCATTGGAGCTGGAGCTATGCGTGTCGCTGGGTTAAAGACAATAACGAGCACGAATCTGGCGCTGGTGTCGCGTGCTCTGCAGCTGGTGCTGTATATGCTGCCGAGGCTAAGGGAACACTTTGAGAGCATGAGTGGGTATGAGGCCATCGAACGTGACTATCAGGGACACATTAAGGAGATTGAGTTGAAGATACATGGCATTGTGTCGGAGCGGATTGTGGCACAGCTGGAGGCATGGGATGCGCGGCCGCCGATACCATCGCAAACATTTCGTCATATATCGAGGCATTTGGTTAAATTGCATGAGGCAATTGCTGGTGTGCTGCCGGAGTCGCAGATCCATGAGATCTATGCTGTGGTGCATCGCAATTTCAAGGATAAGCTGCGGGAACAGCTGCTCAAGCTGAATATCTATAATAATGGTGGGCCACAGCATGGCGTTGTCACGTCGGAGCTTACGTTTTATATGGAAACGTTGCGCACGTTGAAGGCGCTGCCAACAGCACAGCTAGACAATGGCATCTTGGAGCACATTTGGCTATATTGATGATATCTGTTTTTGGGGCCGTCTGTTTATGTATTTGTTATTGCTGCCTACGGATTTACAAAATCATTCTGCAATATCAAACAATCACAAAATGTCTTGTGTTGTTTTTTTATTGGTTTATTTGTTTATTTTATTCGTATTTCTTTTTATTGATTTAAGCGTGTCCCTATTTGTTTTTCCTTTCTTTTATATGTATGTATATCGATCGAGCAACCTATGCAATTTTTGTACTTTTGCAATTGTGTATATTATATATATGCATATATATAAATAATATGTATATGATTCATTCGATCCGTTTTGCACATATAGGAAAAATATTATATTTTCGTCAAGTCGCCTTTAGTTTATACACACATACATATATTATACATAACTAATCAAATACAACTACACTGATAAATATTTAAAGCTTGTGTTTTGTTTTTTATCGAATTTTAAAAAATGAAGATTAAATTCATGCTGGTTTTAGATGGAATTAAAATGATAAATCTGCCTGGGTTCTGAATGTGTTCGATCTTAGAAGTCTCCACACGCTTACTACAAGGAGGCTCAAATTTAAATATCCTAACTTAAAAACACCAAGAGCACATGATTTTATAATATTGTCGATAGTTTCTCAAATATTTGCATTCAAGATTGAATAAAATCGAAAAGCGAACAACTCAAATTTATTCCGGTTAGGAATAGTATATATGTTAAAAAGTTTTCATTGAAAAAAAAGAAGATCTTTATTTAAACATAATCTATAGTTCAACGTGAAAACAAAATTTAGAGAGTAAAACTTTCTTATATTTTAGTATTAAATTTATCTAAACTCCAATTTTGGGGTAATAAGTTCTTCACAATAAACTGGTGTTTTTAGATCACGAAAAGAAATGAGATCGAACTTCCCCCATGCTAAAATGCACGGAATGAACGATTTTCTACTTTTATAATCCTTCCGCTATTTTTTGTTTCTTCAGATTTTATTTTTTCAATTAAAGAAACTTCTTTACAAGTTAAAAACCAAAATGGCAAATATACTTACTGAGATTTCTGAGTGGTGTAAAATTAACCCAGTTTTGAAATAACTTAAATTTCCTCATGCATTGTTGACAATTCAGGAAGCGTTTCATGCAACCTAATACAAATACACTTAAATCATTAGTAATCTAAGATTTCTTGCGCATTTTTCGACGAAAATATTATACTCGAAGAGTTCTTAAGACGTAAACATTACAAAATTTAATAAACATTGACAACATAGACAAAATCTTAACATACTATCATAATACATATAACGTAATACTAGATTTTCAATTCTTTTTAGCTTAAACTAAAAATTTAACTAAATTGACGCATTTTTAAAAGTCATCAATATCTTCAAAATCAAAGATGATTGGCGGCATCATTGGCTTAAAGATTTCAGTAGAATTCTCCACAGATTCAGGGATTCTAGGTTCCAACGATTTTAAAACATCATTGTCCATATCGGGATAATTGGGTATTTCTGGAACTATATGCTCGTCCTCATCATGAGACTGTTTTAGAAGTTGATCCAGCAGTTCCTCACTTAACATGGGTTCCATCCAATTTTGTGAAAAAGCTAAAAATAATTGGGAAATTTATATTAAATGTATTATATATGATAAAATTCAAAAACTTACGTTTATGGCAATTTTGTAAACATTTCTGTGTTGGAAATTCCATATAGTCAAAGAGATCGAGGCTATCGTTGGGATCTGCTGATCGGGCATATAAATCATTGGCTGCATCGTATTGCGGTACTTTCCACTGACCATCATTTAATAGCTCTGAACTCTTGCTTTGTTGTTGCTGCAACTGTTGTTGTTGCTGTCGAAGATGCTGCTTCTGCAGCGTCTCCTTGCAGAGCGACAATTTTGGCGCGCAGCTCAATGGCCATTTTGTGTTGGCGCCTTTGAATGGCGTTAGATGTGACTTGTTGCCTTTAATCACGTTGTCAAGTTTGCCTAAAACAGTTTTCTTGCTCGCACTTTCGCCAATTGCTTTGCGGGCAGATCTTGGCAGCACTTGGCGCCAAAGTGGAAAAGCAAAAACAAAATTACAAAATGGTTGAATTTTTCAGATGCCGCAATTAGGTATAACTTACGATTGGCGCCCGCATTCTCAGTGTCCATCCATATTTGTGGCATGGTTATTGTTCAGTGATTCAATATTAAGTTTTTTATTTAAGTTATTCTCAGTTACGCTTAACATTTATTAAATTTATTAACAATGCCAAGCTGCTTGGATTTGTACAATAATTCAGGGTTGCTTGTTAAATCACTAGTGTGACCGAAACCGGTTTCACATAAAATACCATATTTTATTAAGGAAAAATAAGTGGTTATGTTTCAATTTGTTTCGTAGCAGACAGCTTTCTGCACAAATGGTCAGAGTGACCAGAGAGACAAGAGTGAACTAACAGCTGTTATACTTAAAAGAGGAAATGCTGTTAACATCGAGCGGGGGCAAAATGTGTTCTTATTACGCTCTTGAGTTGAAAAAAGACCATTGCACCGTTAGGTCGTGCGTCGGAGCGTCGGAAGAAATCTGGAAAAGAAAAATTCGTGAGTGATTCGTCGTTGCGTCGCGTGTGTGTGTGTTTGTGCGTGTGCGCGTTCACGAATGTGTTGGTTTTATAAATTATTAGAAGTGCAAATAATATTCACCAAAATGCATTCGCAACGGAAATCGTAGCAATTGTTGTGTTTACCATCAGCTACCCAAAAATTTCACAAAACGGCAACAGCCGAAGAGCGTGAGCGCCAATTGCAAGACAAAATGGCTGCATTTCAACGCATTTAATGCTCGCACAACAACAACAACAGCAACAAAACACAAGAGAACAACATACACAAAGCATAAGCAAACATGTAAGTATGTGAGTGTGTGTGTGTGTGTGTTGAGTGTCTGTTAGGGGCAATGAGTAACGCGGCATAACAACGGTTAATTAGCAACATAAAACTGTGAAATGTAAACGAATTTTAAATGTAAATACAAAAACCAAAGGAAAAAAATTATGAAAAAAAGTGTTTGTTTATGTCGGCTGCTGTTAGTGTGGTTTTTTCAATGTGTTAAACTCTTGTTTGTTTGCCCTCAGCAACAATAACAAAGAACAAGCGCATTTTGAGCATTCAACAAAAACAACATACTAACTCTATTCAATTTCAATGAGTTTGCGCTCTCTCCATGTCTACTCTTTCTTTTGAGACATCTCTCTCTCTCTGTCTATCTCTCATTGTGCGCGCGTTCATATGTTATGTTGAGTGGATTTTGAGTTGTGTTGTGTTTTGAGCGCAGTTTTAAGTATTAATGCTCTGTAGTTAGATTTGAGTTCGTTTTGAGTGCTTTCTTTTTCTTATTCTTTTTCTTGCGTTTTTATGCAAAAATAAAACATATTTGTACAGCCGCTTAGTAGTTTGTTCTTCACGCAAATATACACAAATATGTGTGCTTTAATGTGTGTATGAACATAAAAAACGCTCAATGCTATTGATTGTTTGTCCGTTTCTCACGCAACTTGAGACCAGAACCAGAACAACAATAATATACTTAAAACACACTCACAGCGCAAGCAACAGCTGCTGCATTCTCAATACTCATCCCTCCCTCCCTCACTCTCTTACTACTCTCTTATCGTCTTTATTTTTACAGCACCAACAACAACAACATCAGCAAGGCAACAAAAACTCAACACTCGAAATTACTAAAATTGTTTCAAATTCATTTTCGGTCGCGTTTCAAATTTTCTTTTTTTCGGTTTCTCTCGATTCAATTATGTTTTACGCGTGTGTTCGCAAAAGTAATAAAATGGAAAATAATGTAAAATGAAATACATAAAGATCGAAAAGTATGTACATAAAAATTTCCAGTGTACGTGACGGGCTATAAAAATCATAAAAAAAGCGCAAAAATAAAAATAAAAAAAAAATCATAAAAGTTTTTATACTGTGTAAAAGTGTTGTAAAAATTTTAATAAATTATTTAATCCCAAATGGAAATAATTTTAAAGTGGAAAAAAGTTAAGAAGTTTCTTTAAAAGCTACGGCAAATCGATTACAACAACACCAGCAACAACAACACAATTCAAAAATTAAAGGATTTTTAGGAATTTTGATACTTTGGATACCATTTGCATATAATGTCATCAACATGTGGATTAAATATGGTTTTCATGTCGATCATTTTCATTATCATCGTAAATGGTAAGTAAAACCCTGAACTAATACTATATTTATGGCGTTGCCACCTTGTGCGAATTAAAACTTTGAAGTAAGAAAGATACGACATATAGGATTTTAATTTAATTAACCAAGAGTGGACCCACGGTTAACCCAGGGTCCACTGTATTTTTGTTTTTTTGCACTGTCTTAAAATTTTTAAACCCTAAACAACTTAAAAAGTGAATCATTTGAAGTTTTCACTGTGTTTCCGCTTCACACACAGTTCGCATTTTTAGTTTTTATTATGTGTGTTATAACATTTTGGCAACTGGTTCGTATTGTCAAAGACCTTGACATCGGCCACCTGCACGGTCTAACGAAACGAAACGTAAATCCAATGTTTGTTCCACCCCAAAGAGTTTTAAGCACGTTTTCTTCGTTTTGGTTGTTCGTTGGCCTTTAAGAACGATTAGCTCGTGTTTTGTGGCCTTAAACAAAGACATACATATGTGTTAAACCTAAATAATAACATGAATAACATAAATAGGCAACTACCACTCCTCTTGCCGCCCACTTATCCCCAATTCCCAAGCTAGAGTCGTAAAGAAAATCCATCCCCTGTATAAATCTCTTAGACGAAGTAGACGTAAATAAAGCGATTAAAGGGCAACAAAGAACAATGCCAAATAATTAGAAAATTGTGTGTACTAATATTATATAAGTATGAGGTATTTAACTACCTCCCCTCTCCCACCACCCAACACACACACACACACATTGCATTCGTAATTGTTTTTATGAAAATGTTAACTTAATTTCAGCATGATTGAGCATTTATTTCAATGTTATTATGTCGTCTATGGGTGTCGAGTCTCAGCCCCTCAAACCCTCAGTCTGTAAAGCTTCAAAGCTCCACAGCTCCAATGTTCTATGTGTATTATAATTATTGTGCCTTTGTATTGTTTGTAATTAATGTTGTTGTTGCTCTTGTTGTTGGGGTTTCCGTGTGCGCAATGAAGGGGAAGTTGTGGTGGCAAGGAGCGGGGGAGATAAGAGAAATCTGTATAATGCTTCTGTGTAAAGTGCTTCATTTAATAATAATAAGAAAGATAGAAATCTCCCAAATGCACAGAGCACAAAATAATTAGAAAAAACATCAACAAATTAATTTTAATACATATATTAAATGGAACATTAAAGAACTGAAAGTAAATTAATTTGTTACAGAACTATGCTTATAAAGAAGTGTACAAAATAATGTAAAAACAATTGGTTTATTTTTTATTTATACAGTTTAATTTAAAAAAGTTAATATATGTTTGATTGTTTGTGGCTTATAGACGTTGAAATGGCTAAATTTATTTAATTAAAATTTTGGTGAGATATTAGTCCAAAGTTTGAAATAGTTTTTGGGAAAAATGTTTACATTATTCGTTTATTTTGCTTACAAAAGCTGATATTTGAGTAAAAACCGCAATTATTTTTGAAGATTTATCAATAAATGGAGCCTAGGGCTTAGGAGAGCTTAAGTTCAAAATATGGTGTCTCTAACTCTTCCACTCTCTGAGATCCAGGCCTTCATACATACGGATGGACGGACATGTATACATATATATACATATATGCTGATTAAGAATATATATACTTTATGAAGTCGGAGATGCTTCCTTCTGTCTGTTACATCATACCTTTATACCCTTATTTACTCATTTTATGGGTGAAGGGTATAAGAATAATAAAAACTCTATCAAAACTCTTAATAAATGTGTAGTTTTTGGTGCTGTAATCATTTTCTTTACACAATAATGTCTCTCTTTTAATTCATCATCTACTACTTAAACGATGTATGTAGTATGACAATTAAAAGCCACTTGCCTTAATTTGTTGCTGGTCAGAGCATTACAAAATACGGGCGGGCAGCAGCTGCCACAAGCTGCAACAACAGCAATAACAACAACTAAAACTACTCAAACTAATTAGCTGTGTGAAGCAACCAAAAACAACAACAACAATAAGCCATGTGGAAACCGGTTAATCCACTCGTTGTTGCCGGCATTTATCTTTAAAACAATAAAAACAGAAACGAAAACAAAAGGAAACAAGAAAAAACATTTCGCATTTGTGTTTTGTTGCGGACCAAGAGTGACCGAAGGGTCAACGTCTTGAATATCTTGGCTATAATATAAAACTACAACATATGTACGGATGTACATATATGTATGTTTATGTGTATGTGTAATAATTACAACATGCTAAGCAACAGCAACACAGAAAACAATTACTAATTGCAAAGAACGATATGGAAAAAGTTTTATTTCACTTAAACTCATTGATTAAAAAAGTTTGAGTTCTTTATACCCATTTTCTCACTGTGTAGTTAACAGCGTCCCCGACATATCCCGGTCTTTTGGCTCACACGCTCCGCTTATCTGCTGGCAACTGGGCCGCCTTTGTGCCTGTGCAGCTCAATCTTTTGACCAAGTGACCAGCCACAGCGGAAGCAACAGTTTCAGATACAGATACATTTACTGATACAGCACACAGATACATTTATTGATACAGATACAGATACACAAACTCTACAACTCGTTTTACTTATCATCATTATCATCATCGTCGTCATCGTCATCATCATCAGCCTGAGTTTACTTCTTTGTTGGCACTTCTTGTTTTGTGTTTTATTCTCGATTCTCTTCCCACAATTTTTTGCTTTTGTTTTTATGTCGCTCGCTTCAAAGTTTGCACTGTGCATGAATCATTCGGGTTTATTTCGTTGTATTTATTGATGACTGTTCATTGTGAAATTATCTTAAAGTAAAAGTAGAAAATGTATTATGTCTTAAAAGTTGTTAGAAATACTTTACAGATATAGAGTAGAAGGAAAATTTGACCTGAATAAAATTTAAGTATAGGTTTAGAAGGAGTATATATTTGTTGTTTGTATATTTAAAAAATAAATTGTGAAATTAGTTTTCATTAATAAAAATATCAAATTCATCAAAATATCAAAAACTAACCGAAATCGAATAGTGTATAGAATTGAATTTATTTATTAGCACTTTAATATTTATTAGAATATGTAAAAACAAAACTATAGAAGGTTATCGCATCTGGTTACATATATTTATATTTATAATTAAATCAAATAGCTGTTAAAATTATCATTTATTAATAACAACAAAAGTTTTATTTTCATATATTTGTTGTTGTTTGTGTTGCACAATAAAAGCAAGAAGATTGCACTATATTCAAATATTATTTTTTGTAATTGCACGCTTGAATGCGAAAAAATACATAAATTATAAATACATTCTTTTTTCCTATATAAATAAAAAAGTAAAAGGAAACAAAACATGTGAATTGTTGTCATAGTTTTAACCTATTGACATTTTGAATACCCTAAGAGTATAAAATGTGTGAGAAAAAGGTTGATGATTCTGTGCAAACGTATGTAACAAACAAAGCCAATAAAGTTCTTATACATTTATACCAATTCTTGATCAGCATCAGTAGCTGCGTTGATTAATTCGTTCATACTCGACGTAAACTCCTCCCAAAAACTAGACATAAGATTTGGAATATTCATAAGTTCACTTAAGTTATAGACAGAAAAAGTTGGTTTCACATTATTCATAACTCCACTCGTAACCAGAGAATAACATGCTATTAATAAAGGTAAATTCTTTAATTAAAGTTTCTTAAAAATATTTAAAAATATCTGTACAAATTTTATATAATGATATTAAAGATTGAAGTTAAGTCATCAAGTTTAAACTTCTTTTTTCTTGTTGAGTGAACGTTATATGTTTTGTGTCCAGCGTATCTCCTATTCCCGAATAAAGCTTTCACACTCATGACAGAAAAAAAACTCAAAAATAAAAAGTAAAACCATATTAATAATGGATGAACTCATAACAAAGTTAACTGACTAATTGAAGAATTTATTGAAAACAAAATAGAAGCCAAAAGAACATTGTAAAAATTTATAATATAAACAAAAATAGACTCATGACCTCTATATACTTGCGGAAAAAACTATGCGTACAACCCCCTTTTTTTGTTCTGAAAGTAAGCGCGACCTGAAGCATGCAAAAAATGTTTTCACTTTAATATGATAAAAACATGAAACAATGTTTATTCAGGAGTCATTGTACGTAAATTGGGTGAAAAAGTTGCTAAAAATAGTTATTAAAATGGAAATTAAAAAGCAAAAAGCAGGTCCTAGCAAACCATCTTTAGTTGGTTTACCATTTCACGGGTTTAATGTCAAGTCAATAATGACAATTGGCTCAATTTATTATCCAGAACTTGAATAAGCCATGACCACACAGTCTTAGTTTGGTTTTGAATTATAGTAAATTGACAATGCGTCATGCAACCACAAATATACCTTATATAAACTAATTGCTACAAGTACTCTAGCACACATACACACACACACTATTCATATGCAATTATCAGGGCTGCCGTTTAAAATGCGGCAAACCGCATAGGGAAATCGCGAAGCGCAGCTGTCGTTTCATTCGTTTCATTTTTAAAATGATAATCAGTTGCCGACTGCCATTTGAAAGCTTTAAAGATTGTGTTATACATATATATGAGAACGTAGTTGTGATATGGCGATAAAGCGATGTCAATTTATCAAAAGTCTCACACATGTTCGACCCAAAAGAGGCGGAAATTGTGACTGAAAGAGGGGAATATGATGAATCTATTCATTGCCTTTAAAGAAAATGTTATACAGATATTTTGATATGAAAATTCTTAACGAAAACATTGTAAAAGGGTATAAAAACGCATCTTTATTGACTTTTATTTGCAGTACGTGTCATGTGTGTGTGTGTGTGTGTGTACTGTCACACCCATTTCTAGGTTTTATTTCTTTTCCTTTTTCGCTGTTGTTTCGATTTGGAACGTATGATTGACCGCGCTTGGCACAATACATCTATATATTTGCAGCTATTTGTTTTGCATCTGACAGATACATCTGGTAAAGGCGCCAACACCCACGCGCGCCTGCTTGCTGTGCTGTAAATGTGTTACAGTCAGCACTCGAATTGCTGCACTGCCAGTTGACATTTATTGTCAAGCACCCACACAAACACACACAGACACAGATACAAACATTTACATCAAAACCTTTTGCATATCTCGCATTTATCTCTTTGAACACTTTTGCCGTTAAATCCTTTAAGCTTGCTGCATATGTCAAGCGCTTCTGGCTGGTGCTTCAAAATTGATGAGTGGCTTTAATAAAAAGGGGCGTGACTCGCCGTAAATACAGCGACAGCTAAAAAAGGGGTACGGAAAAGGGGGAGCAACTTACACGTGTGCGTCGTTAGCTGTGACAGGTAACAGGATGGGAACTGCGACTCTCTCTCTTAGTTCAGCGTGCTTTAAAGTACAGAAAAAAGGGTAAAAATAACATAAAATGCAAATGCGAAATGTGATATTATTTTTTGTTTTTCAGGGTGCAAATTGGCCCAAAATAAACTGGTTGGCTTTAGTTAGTTATCCTGACAATTGGATTTAAATCAAGTGTCAGTCAGGGCGCAACTACGGTTAATTAAACAGTGTGTATTAAATTTAACATAAGGGATATTAAGAAAACTTAAATTTTAGAGTATTTATGTTTATGTTAGAGTTTAACGCATTATCAAATCGCAAACATTTTACACGATAATCGATTTTTAAGCTCCATTTCCATTTGCCAATTTGTGGCTTTTTGGCATTTCCTGCTAGCCAAACGCGCAAAACAAATTGTTCTCAGAGAGATAGCAACTCTATGAGACGCTAGGTGGCGCTGCAGCCTGCGGCTCTATATTTTGCCATTTGATATGATTTAACTTTAATGGCCTGGGAAAAAAGTGTCTATCAAAGATTTACGCTTTGGGCAGATAACACACAATGGGTGTGCATGTGTGTGTCTGTGAGTGTAGCTCAATGTTATTCAATAAGGACTAACTAAAACTGCGCCTAAATAAGGGTTTTATGTGCAAATTATGCCAAATGGCCATAATAACAATCAAAGTGCCCAAAAAAATTAATTAAATTATTAAAGCAACGCAGTAAACCACATTCCACAGACAACAGGCATAGACAAACAAATAAACAAACCGAACAAAGTCAACAGACAAAGGCATAGAAACTTTTGCAGATTGAGATGGAGAAAAGAGCAAAAAATAAAAGGGAATAAGAAGGCCTCTAAGGGACTAAATAATGAAAGTCAAGTCAAGTCAACGAGCGAGAAGCGCAAACAAACATTGGACGTTGCGCAGATACAGATACAGATACAGATACAAATACATTATGCACAGACCTTCCAACCATAGATACAAATGCGAAATGTGAAGCAGAAATGAAAAGAAAAATGTTCTTTCGTTAAGTATCTGCGGCTTTAAGATGCGCTGTTTTATAAAGAACAGAACTATGTTTAATAAATTCTTTTACAGGGTATTTAAGCAACCAAACTACTGAATACTTTCGCTTAATACACCACAAAATATGTGCATTTGTATTTAGCTATTACCACACGCAGCAACATTTTGTTGCTCCCCAACAAAAGTACAAGGTGTTCGTTGAAGTTTGTCTTATTTTTTTTTGTGAGTTTTCTTGCACATTAATAAATGTATTTCATTTTCATTTTAAGTAAACTGGCGCCAAATAGTTTCACGTGCAGTCAGCAAAACTTTGGCTCCATCAACGAATGCGAACCAACAAAAAAAAAAAAAGACGAAAAGAAAAGTTACTTTACAACGTATCTTTTTCGCTTTGCTCTGTGTATCTTTAGCTTTGGGCCAATGTTTTTAGCTACAAAATACTCTTACACAAAATGGCTCTACTGCAGCACTATTAATGCTGTGAAATACTGATAAATATTTAAGAACAAGAAAAGAAAGCTTTTAATATTTGGCATTAATAAAAGATTTTTCTAAAATTAGTAAGAAAAAAAAACTAGTTAAATAAATGTAGAAAAAAGTTGAGTTATCAAAAAAAAAAGGCGTTTAATTTTAATTTTTGCAAAATACAAATGAATTTAAATTTCTTACTTTACGGCTTAAAAAAATTTTTGTTTTTATCCACGTATTTAATTTTTTAAGGTAAGTAATTCTTATTTTAAAGTTGTTAAATAAACTTGTAAAGAATAAATTTATCCCTTACATTGATGTTTGTAAAACATGTGATATATCATTGGAAAGGTATTGAAGTATGTGTACTACGTATACATTTGAGCTATGGAAAAATTCCAACTTTTAATATTAAAACTGTAGATATTCTTATTCACAATATTGTTGTTTTTTGTTTGATAGGAAACTAAAAGTTGTGAGTTCAACAAAATATTAAAATATATAAATAATTCTTATTCTTAAATTTTTATTGTATGAAGTGCTTTTAAGTTTTTCTTATCTGTGAGGGTATTTAGTTTTCTGCCATTTGCCATTTTCCGTTGCCTAGCTGGTTTTTTTTTTCGCTAGCTGCTGCTCCTCTGCGATATTGTTGCTTTCCTTGCCCTGCCCTGCCCTGCCTGTCCATTGTCATTGTTCTGCCTGTCTCTCTGCGTGCCTGCAGCCTGCTGGCTTCGTCTTGTGTTTATGCGTTTTTCCACTCTCTGTATGTTTGTCTGTCTCGCAATTTTCTTATTCTTTCTGCCAAAATGAATGAAAGAAAAAAAGGGTGGGTCTCAGTCTCAGTACATCGAGCGAGGGATATTTCTGCTTTTATTTTTATTGTGTCTGCTACTTTTGTGCTGCGCGCTTTTTTGGGCATTATGTGGCTGCTGCTACACTTGGCAAAATATTCACAGTTGAACTGCATAAATTACAAAATTGGGATTCTTCTACACTTTAACTTTTAAATATTTTAACAGAACTTGTGAGAAAAGAAAAACATATTTATGTTTAATTATTTTTTTAAGTGTATGTTGTCTGCAGCTGTGTATTGTGGCAAAGTTTATTTTCATTAGTTTTAATGCTGCTCATTATGCTCATAGTCTCATCGTCTCAATGTCTCGCATGTCTACCGATACGGCGGTGTCTGTAACTGTAACTGTGTGCTAGTATCTGTATCTGTATCTGAATCGGTGTCTGTATCTTTATATGTATATGTAAATGTCTGGTCGTTGCTTCCCTTTTTGTGCCTTGAGGCACAACAGCAAACTGATTGCTGTTAATAATTGTTGTTGTCGTTTGCGTTTGCAATGCCAAAGTCAGAGCCCGAAACCCAAACCCAGACCCAAATATGAATTTCAAGTATAATAGCAAAATATTTAAGGTTGCGAACTCATTGATAAAAGTGTTTGGATAGCCAACTAAGAAAATGTTAAAGGGATATGCGTTTAAGGCAAAGCAGTACAAAATTGAGAATAAAGAAAAAAAAATGTACCAGAAATCTATATTTGGGCTTAGTCTAGTCTGGTGATAATAGTGCTAGAAGTATAGATATTCTTATGACTAAAAAGCCGTATTTAATGCTTTCTATAGCACATTTTTTTACATTTGATGAACAGTGCACAACTGTAGTATTGTAGCATGTGTCTACATGTTTGGGATCTTTCTAACTGCACGCTAAGCAGAGCGGAAGGTGAATCGTTTTGTACTCGCTTTGACCACTTCAATAAACTATTTGTGACGTCATAAAACACAAATCTAAACAATTAGTTTTCAAAATCTGAAAGTTTTTGTGCATTTGCGCTTTAGCTTAATTTGGCTTAATATTTTGCCATCAGCCAAGGACGCCTGCAATTTATTAACCAAAAAGGGATATCAAACTAATGCCCTTTAAAAGTTATGTACTTGTTTTCCAAAAAAAATTATTTATGAGCAGCACTCAAGCAAGTTTAAAAGTATATAAGAAAATATTGATTAAAATTAGGGTTTTTGACATTTTCATTAAAGAAGATGTATTTAATATAATTTATATAATATAACTCTTGGTATTCTATTAAAACTTGGAAATATTATTTCTTGTGAAGTTCAATGAAAATCTATTAAAAACTATTCAAACTGTCACTTTTATAAGTTTGTTTTGTTATTTTTTTTGAAAATGATTTAATCAGATGTTCCAGCAAATTGAACACGAAGGACGGACGGCAACGACTGAAATTTCATTCTTATGAAATTGCGCTTGGCTTTGGCACATTTTGACCAAGTTATAAATTTAGTGTTCTCGAGTGTCTCGAGTGTGTTGAGAATTGTAATGCGAAGCGGCAAACAAGCAAACAGCGCGGCGTCGCATGTGTCTTGAGGCATTCGTGTTTGGCTTAAATGCTTGGCACATACAGAACGCACATGTTCACCATGATAGTGTGGTGGCTCTAGTGGTGTGGCAAGGCCAAATGCGGTTCTTAAGCAATTTGCTACCCTTCTGCGCATTTGCCATTGTTGTTGTTACTGCTGCTGTGGGTTTTGAATTTCCGGTTTCTGTGTGGAAAATCCACGTCAATGGCAGAAGCGACGCCGTTAACAGCACTTATTAGTGGCATCGAACAGTCGCTGTGAAAAATATACGCACACAGCTTCGTGTAAACTACTCTGTTTTTTAATATCGATGGAGTCAACACAAACGTATTCCGTGTTATTTGCTGATGGTTTGCGAATTTGCATATGCTATATGTATATGAATATTTTGATTCTGCATGTACACAAAGATTTACATATTCAACTATTTGTTCATTCACTTGGGCAAGGACATTAGCTTTATACCCTTTTAGCATATCAGATAATAAATGGCCTAAATAAAACTAAACTTAAATTGTTACAGCTAGTATATAATATAGTTAACTCTTGTAATACTCACTTTATAAAGTTTATTTCGTTTCGGGGTTTCGGTTGACTTGACAAAGCCAACATATATAAATGTAAATCCATTTAAATCGGATTTTAGGCTTTTTGCTGTTCAATCTCAATTCATTCTCAATCTGTCTCTCTCTCTTTCTGCATTCTGTCTCTCAATTTCGATTTGAACTTTCCAAACAATGCAGCGAATCAGTCGTTTGGCAAAAAAAGTAGAAATTGAATTAAATAGGCGCAGAAAAAGTAAACCGTACAAACAATAGGAAATACAAAAAATCCAAAGCCAGAACTCGTTCAATTGCAGCCGGGAAAGCGTTTTATTTTTTTATAGTATTTTTTGTGCCCCTTTTTGTTTTTTTGGGCTTTTTGGCTTTTATTTTGATACCCCTGCCATTTTATAAAAAAATAAAATAAGAGATTTGGTCAAAACGATTACCAAACAATTGTGGGGGGCAGTGGAGGCAGGCAGCGCCATAAAGTCAGCCAAACGCACGCTTCAGTTCATTTAAATGTGATTTATGCGGCTCAAACTCTGAACTCCATACGAACCAAATTCAAAGCTTACCAACTATTTCTTATTACCATTTATTTTGTATATTAAAATTTGCAAAGAGAAAGGTTTTAAATATGTAATGATTATATTTTGGTATCCCATTTAAACATATTTTTATAATTTATAAAAAATTATTTTTATCTTTTCGCAATTATGACCAAATATTACTTTTGATTGTGGTTTAGCGAAAGCATGAAAAATAGCAAAAACTTTTGGTTTGAATTTCTGCTAGCGGTTATGCTTGGCAAATTTAGAAAGTCGGTTTTGAGTACTTTCCATGAAAAATGCAAGTAAGTTCTTGTGAATTAATTAAAACTGAAATAAGCATAAATGTAAACGTACTTTTTTTTATGGTTTATACAGAATAGTGAAAAAGGGTTTTAATAAGAAGAGAGCATAAAAAGATATGTTGTAAATACCGATAACACTTCTGGTTTTCGATAAATACATGTTATCGATAACAAAAAATCTCAAATTTTGTAAATGGTTAATTTTAATTTGAAACTAAAGATAAAATAATGAATCACCTGAAATATCGCAGTTTGAAGTTTAGTCGTTCTACAATATTATCATATCCTTTATTTATATATATATCATACATATATAAAAATGTATATAAAACATTCAAAATGAACATAGTGCGTCGTAGGGCAATATGCAGGCATATTCCAAATTCCGCGTTACGTAACGGGTTAAGGGTATGAACTAGTCAAGATCTTTTGACTTTAACCCTCTTACTTGGTTTTAGTTAGACTATTTGTAAACTTTTTCCATAGGACTTACACCTAATGCTTGAAAAAACTGATTGAATCTTTTGAAGATTTTTTTTTTCGTTAACTGCCATGATTTTCATTTTTTACGATCTGGTCGAACGCATCTATGATTTTTTGTTTTGTTTTGTGTCCTAGTAAATAAAGTTTCTTTTTGTTTTGTTTTTATGTTACATTATTAGGCAATTATTTGTGTGTGTATGTATCTGGTTGCCTCGCTTCGGCTGCGTTTTCAGCTTTGTTTGGGGCAATGAACACATCATGGAAAAACTTAATTGAATTATGTGCCTCTGTTGTCTGCAATATCATATTGCGAAGAACACGAAGAAGAAGACGAGCTCTCTCCGAATATGGTATACTGTGCCAGTCATGCTTAGACTGCATTTATACACTAGCAAAATATGTATACACATTTTGTCATGAAGTTTGTTAAGCTTTAGGGGGAGTTTGGTATAAATATATATAGAGTCGTCTGTCCATTTTTCTATCAATCAGCCTTTGCAAGTGTATGTAGTATTCGACGTACATGGGGCTTTCTTTTTGTTGTTTCAAGTGGCTGTTATTAATTTATATTTATGTGGGCTATTCTGGGGTTAAATTGTAGGGTAGGTTACCCTCTTGCTGAGCGACATTGTTGTCCCAAAAGGGGTTGCAATTGATTTACAATCCCTGTTTTGTGCGGTTTCAAATTGCCACAAAAACAAAGACTATTTAAGTTAAGAGTTTTTACACCGCATCGTTAATATTGCTTGTAATGTGATTTTGTGACGGTTTGAATGTAGTTTCATATCAATTTATTATTATTATTATTAACTAAAACATTCTGTTGCTGTGTTTAAAAGCAATGTGCTTAAAAGCTTGGATACTTACAGAGGTTGTGAACAGACTGTAAATGCATTCCACATTGCCTTTGGTTCATGGGCTTTGACAAAGCCTTAATGCTTTCGTTACCATAATAGTCTGAAGTTAACACCTTTTCGAGCCATGACACAGTGGTGCAAACTTTCTTTCTATATTATGTACTGTATTATGTTATATTATAAAACACTTTTTAGGTATACAATAAATGTAATAAATGTTATTGGTTTTTGGAACTATTATTTAAACATTCTTAAGAACTTTTAGTTTAAACATTTTGTTGCAAGGTCGAACTTTTATAGAACTAATCTCAAGGGGACAAAAACAGTACTCGTTATGGGGAAAATTCGTTAAACAGAACAGTTTTTTGATGGAACCCAAACGCAAAGAAAACTTCGTTATATGGAATTTCGACCATAGTTAATTGTAAAATTCAAAAACTTTGATATTGAATGCAACCAAGCTCGTCTCGTGTAGTTGTAGTTTATTTTGCTGCATAATCCACATATTTGAACCACTGTGCCAGTGTAGGAGTAACAGCAGCCGATGCCAGAGCATGTTCACCCTTTACACCACCCACAATAAGCAATAAACATTACCATTGTGCATTGCACAAGCCTTAAACATTTATTACTTAATACAATTTAATTTCCATGCCATTTGTGCAATGTGCAGGCGGTAGCAGCATTGTGGCAACGTTGACAACAACAACTACATACATATATATTGTAAATACATACAACAGACACAGCTGCTCAGAGGCAATACACAAGCCACAACAGACAACAGCGATGTAAACTTTTATATTGTTATTAATACCCTTTCAAAGGGTTATTTCATTTTAATATACCTTACGCATTGACTAGTAATAGAACATAACG
The DNA here is from genome assembly GCA_018152965.1 of Scaptomyza pallida. Lineage (NCBI taxonomy): Eukaryota > Metazoa > Arthropoda > Insecta > Diptera > Drosophilidae > Scaptomyza > Scaptomyza pallida. The sequence goes on from JAECXP010000226.1 coordinate 704,073, forward strand.
TAGATTTATAAAGCTGTTTAGAGACAATGGCATCAAAAAATTCATAAATTATTTATAATTTTTTTAAGGAAGGGTATTGAAACAAACTTTACTCTCAATATAAAATTTAAATAACACTTGCTATTTTATAGTTAACATTATCAAGCGATGCTGACCAAAGTGTCCACTTCGTCTCCCTCCTCCTGCTACGTCTCTTGTGTTAATTTTCATATATATGATTATGGAATTTTTAACAAACGTTAATAATGATTATGATTCACGCAGGGGCTACTGCCAACTGTCGTGTAAATTGTAATTAAACCAGCTTCAGTTTTACACTATGTACATACACAATGCGTTCCCTTTCTTCTTTCACTTATATAGATAGGTACGTTTATATTTGCACTACCTGTGCGTTCGTCGTCGACATGCACGATTAGTCAATTGCATGGAAAATGAAGTTGGCAGTTGGCAGCTGCTCTGTCTGCTTGTCAAGCAGCAGCAAAAAAAAAAATTACTTGTCTCGTCTTATTCTAATTTAAATGTGCGGCATCCAAGTCTGACAAGACGACGTAAATGGCACAAAAAGTAAGGCAAGAAGTGGGAATTGATTGCCTTAATATATATACGGAATGAGCCTGGTAGCTGACTTTATTTATTTGAAATATTTCACACGCATAATGGTTAGTTCTTAAGAACTTAATCAAAAATTCGTATAAACTTGAAACTAAGAATAAGCTGCTTTTCCAACAACTCGCCTTTAGATTGCGGAAGAAATGCTTTTATTTTCTTTTGAAAATACCACCATCAACAAAATCCGAAAATTTTAAAAAGCAGATCAATTTTTTTAGGGAATATGAATTTATATACTGTAAACTCCAGTTATTCGTAAACCCTGTTAAAAAGCTTCACACACGATTCTGCCTTCGCACAGCAAAAATTCAAAGCATCAACGAGTTGCAGAAAGTTCTTTAAAGTTGTCTTTCTCTCGCTTAAGTTCGGGCCGCGCATATTTTTCTAAAAGTGAGCTGGAGAAACTTGATTCAATTACTTAGCGAACGCCAGAAGCGCGTCAGTTAAAATAAATTGTGGCTTGAGTGCACTCGCTGGATTTACCAGTAATTTACCGTTCACACACACATACACTCACACACACAATGTACACTTGCACAACGTACACACACACATACACATTCATAAAAAAAATGGTCTTGTTTTTTGACATTTTACTGCAGCTCTTGTATGCAGTTTGTCGGCAACGGTTTTTTGGAATAAGGGGTTGGGTGAGGCTTTTGGGGTTGATAGCTGCTGTGGTTTGTGGATTGTGTGGCTTAATGCACCCGCACCTAAAATGTCAGTTAAGACAGCAAGACAAAAGGATGGCAGTCCTAAGCAAGCTTTGCTCAACCCATTCCAAAAAGCGACAAAGAAAATTATAATGAATTAAAATCTGATATGAATTAGTTTTTCAGCTACACACTTAATGGCCGCTGGCAGTTTGGGGTCGGGAAAAAAAGACGAATAAATGATGAGTAGAACAGACATTTTGTGCTGAGGATGTTTAAAAGATCAAAGCAATATGCATATGTGAAAGCAAATGATAAAGTTTGAGACAAAAAGAAAATATATAATGTGGCTAACAGTTTCCTCAACAGCTGAAAAGTCACCAATCCATTGACCTGCCAACTCTGTTTTTTAAAAAAGATAAATGTGTTATAAATATCCCCAGACACTCCTAAGCCTATTGAAACAAACTAAAATTAAGCTATTGTCACACAGATAAACAGATAATTATGTCTTATAAATATAAACCTTTTTGAAAAATACAACTTTTTCGTTTCAACAAGATTTCATAAATTTTTGCATATTCATGTTGTTGAATTGTTAAATATTGCCAACACCTTAGCGAAATTGATAGTAATTAGTAATTATAATAATTGGCACAGCGTCCAAATTGTCTACTTTTGAACACTCGCAAATTGGACATGAAAAATAATCATTTGGCCAGAGGCGAGCTTCCCAATAAACCATTTAAAATGAATTAAACTGGACAATGCAATTCAATTGCTTTCATGAGTCACGCCCACACACACATTTTACGTATATACACATAAATATAATAAGTAATAATTGTAAATATTATTTAATGCACATTTTTGCCAATGTTGCAATCAATATACAAACACGCACTCAGCTAACAATAATTTGGTTCGTGTCGATTTGTAATATTCGCTCCAAGCGCCAAATCTTTATTCCTCTATTTATTTTTACACATTTGGCTTTTTGTGCAATTTAAGCGAAAATTTCATTCAGATTTTGTATTGTTGTCTGAATTGTGTTCTCCCCAGCCCCAAAATATGCGATTTCTATGCAAATGCAAGTTTTAACGTTAATTAGACGTGCACTGAACAAACAAAAACCAAACAGAAAATACCAAAAGCAAATAGAAATAATAGTTAAAAGTCCTGTAAAATAAAAAAAGGTTGAGAACTTGTTTGTGCATACAAACAAAGAGGATTAAACAACTAAATATGAAAATGAAAACAAATAAAAAATATTTATTTTTAAGGCAGTTGCATCTCAAGCAAATGAGAAAAATGATTTGCAAAATCGTGAAAATAATTATGAGTGGTTAAAATTCTTCGTTATGAAATAGAAAAGTTATGTAAGTTTTTTAAAACCATAAAATTGTTTTTGACCCATATTATTTTGTGTATAATTTGCGCCTGCAATAAGATCTCTAATTGTGGGTGAAATTTTCGAAAATTTTAAGAGTTGTGCTTATCACGATGAAATATTATTATAAGATAAAATCTGGGGAAAAAATCCTGATTTGCTGTGCCCCTTTTAACTTAAAACAAGCTGTACCAATGCTTTTGAAACTTTGAACATTCTTTCTATAGATTATTTGCGAGGTTTTTCGACATTTGTTTGAAAAACATAGAAGCGGAAAACTTTAGTGATTGTAAAATACAAGTTTCTTACAAAAAAAAAAAAAAAAAAAACAAATTGGCAATATATAATGTTTTAGTTTGTGCTTTAAAAAATATTAAAAAAATATAATAAATTAAAGCGCAATATTTACTATTATAGTTTATATGGCTCTCGCACAAATTTCCTTTTCAACAATGTTGACTTTGAGCTACCCGTTAAATAAATTAACGTTTTCTGACTGTCAGCTCTGCATTTTATTTACATTTTACATTTTAGGGAAGCCGCTGAGTTTTTTGAATTCTTAACTTTAGCGCACAAAAGTTTTTTTTTTGATTCTTTTGCCAGGAAGGAAACATTTTTGCCGGCTGCACTTTACACACTGAAGTGGTTTTTAATTTGAATACTTGGAGTTTTGTGCGCCCAAAAAATCTCATGAAACCTTTTTGCTTTGGCAGACCAAGGTACGGTCTCCCCGTTTGTTGTGTTTTTATATTGTTTTGTTTAAATGTTTTGGTCTATTTGACGGTTTGACCCTTTTTGATTTGCATAATCATTTGTGCCGTTGGCATTTACTAAATGTTAAAAAAATACCACAAATAGAATTGTATGTGAAAAAAGTACTTATGGAATTAATAAAAAGTTTTGTTTATTTTATTTATTTGCAGGTTACGCAAAAGATATCTCCGGAGTTGAAAGAGGTAAGAATTATCGTCCAGACACATTACAACTATTAATAAAACTTAATGTCTAACGTCTTCTAAGTTCATTTCCCGCTTTGTGATGCAAATTTTTGCACTTACTCAGCAATAAAAATGCCAAGCAAGCATGTTTAAGATCTTAAACTCGTAACTGAAAGATAAAGTACGTCTACGACACACATGATAAGAAAACAATTTGAAAAGTTAACAAGCTCACTGCAATACTTAAAATTAGTATAATAAATGCCAAAAGTTTCTCAATACTTCGCTTGATTCAAGTTTCATATTGACTGCCAAAACTATACTAAGCAACAACAACAGCTGGTGGATTGGTGTACGGTCCTTGGCCTGCCCCATAAACAAGCCAAAAAGCCGAAAGGCTGCTAAATGTCGGCCCCAGAAATATCCATGTGCAGTTTATGCTGCGCTTTTGGACCATTCACACGCCGTCACTTTCCGACCCGAGCGAACCAGTGCGCTCCCCACTGTGCAATTTATTATACATACGTACGTATGTGCAGACAACAATTCGTAAAACGACGCACTGTGGAAAATTAAAATTAAAAGTGATTGGCAAAAAAAAATGTATAAATTTTTTTTTTAAAACCTTAAAAGCATAAATATTTTACGCAGATTTATGGACATGGTAAATTGTTAAAAAACATATAAAGAAACCTTTAACTCTTAAATTTTTTGTTTGTTGATTTTATTATGTTTGCTTCAACCAATCAAACTTTTTTTTTTTTTTTTTTTTTTTTTTTTTTTTTTTTTTTACTTATATGTAATATGTTCCATAGTGCAGCTAGGGCTGACTTCGCTATCGTTTCAGTCAGCTAAAAGTTCCGCTAGTCTATGCAGGTTGGCTTGTTTTAACTAGTCCGTCTGACGTTCAAACTGGCTTAAATAGATGAAGGGAGGAAATAGTAGCTGGTCGACGATGTTGGTGGAAGTAGGGAAAGGGTTTGAAGATGGGGCACACATGCAAATGCTTGCTGCATACTGCACGGCGCCCTAACTGGGCGTGTCAAACATACACACAAAAACGCTTGTGTTGGTGAATTTTTTTTTTTTTTTTTTTATAGCTGTCGCGCCTGTTTGCCGGCTTGGAGTGGCTGGTTGGATGGCCGCCTACAATGGCACAAAAATCAATGAAGTTGTTTGGGAGCAGCAACATCAGCCAAATGACAAGCACAATGGGCAACAGTGAAGCCTGCATTGCATGACTTACAGCCCATACCCCTTTAGTTAACGGTTATTATTTATTGAAAATATAGTTTGATGAGTTTTTTGCATGGACAGAGAGCGGTGCGAGTGTACGTGTGTGTGTGTACATTGAACCGGTTTAACACTGGCCACGCCTTCAGCTTCAGTTACACAATCAACAGCTGCTGTTTGTTGTTGTTTTAGTTCTTTGCCCGTTGCGGTCAATGTGTAATGGTTTTTTGTGGGCTGATGAAAATTGGTTAAATGGGTAAACTTTTTTGGGCACGCCCACTTGTTTTCTGAGGTTTTAACTTGATATCGATGTATGTTTATAGTGGGAATTTGCCGGAAAAAATTGCCTGGAGTTGTTGTTAACGGCAGCTCGAAAACTTTGCAAAGTCTTTTTGTTGTTTATTCGATAAATGCTATGGAAGCTTAAGTTAGTTTAAAGCATCGAAAAAGAAGCATTGAATTCTTTTCAAAATACATGATCATATAATAAATATTTAGTGAAAACAATTTGTTAAGTAAAACCTCTTACGTAAGCACTTTCGCCATTCCATTTGAATAATTTTGACACATCAAGTGAGCAGCGAACCGCAAACCATCTGAACCGTTTCAATTGCTATATCAAAAAAAAAAAAAAAAAAAAAAAAAAAAAAACAGACAATCTAAAAAGAAAAATTAGTTTCTGCCCCTTGGCTGGCAGCATCACAACAACAAGTTGGCGAACTGCATAACCATGTTTCGTTGTCTTTATGTCTTTTTGCATGGGGTAAAAAGTATCTCGACAAACGTAGAAAAAATGCTGATTGCGTGGGCGTAGACGAGCAATACTATTAACTGGTCATGCCCCTGCTAATGCCAATAGTCTGTACCATTTTCTTTTCCCTTTTTCTGGTATATATTTGTTTCCTCTTTGTGGTGTTTTATGTTGCTTGTGTCGCTTGAGGGCACATGGCTTCAGTACACTCTTTCATTTTTGCTCTTCATAATCGCATCTGCTGTAGATTTGTGATATAACGCGAAAGAAATGCTCGCCATATATCACGCTGGCGTGACAACACCGCAAGTATTTAGTTTTTATCGAAAATCATTTTTATAAGGTGTTTTTTTTTTTGTACTATTTGAATATGTTCAAGTAAACTTAAAGCAATTTCAGTTTAATATACATAAAATTGAGGACATTTTTGGTTTAGGTTAATAGTTTTTAAATACAATGTACATAAAAGCCCCCAAATATGCAAAATTGAAAAGCATTCAAGCATTCACATTTTAAATGTCTAAACATATTATGAAACTTGAGTTTATGATAAGTCTATGCAAAGTTTGGAACAATGTTTTCCATGTAAATTTTGTAAAAATCTATATAGTCACCTTAGACAAGTTTTTCGACTGTGCAAACATAGGAACTTCATCATCATTGCATCGCATCCCCATGCTTGTCATCATGATGCAGCACAACAGCCAAGCAACAGTTCTGGCAAAAAAACTTTTCTCTTGTGCTTTTTGTTGTTACCCGAGGTAAGATGTAAGTATGGGCTGTGTACTTTTTACGGCCAAACAGATTTGCTGCCCGTATCAGTAGCAAAACAGACGCTGTGGCTATCATGAACGAGAGAGGAAAGGGAAACTGCCATTTAGCCACCATTTTGTTTGCTTTTGTGCACTTCTTGTGCCGCTTTGTTTGCCTGTTTGCCTGTTTGGCTGTGAAGTAATTTCTATCTCTACAATACACGCTCATTTACGCTGTCTGATAGCCCCCGGGCATATTCGTATCCGTTGTCGCGTCGCCAAACTCCGAGTACGACTGAAACTGAACAACATGATTCTGTGGATTATAATCCGTTGCATACTGTATGCATTTTGTTTGCTCATAAACTTGCTTTTAAAATCCCTTAAAGTATGTAAGTCCTTCGACTGCGAAGGATCTGCGCTTTTGTCTAGTGCACGTGCACGTTAACTTTAGTTTAAGTAACACTCATAACGAGCGAACTCGACTAGTAGACGCCCTAGAACAAAGTATTTACCAATAAAAAGTCATTTGGATGCACATTCAGTTTCTAATAATAGCATCTAATCCTGGTGATATATACTTAATAGGGCCTTGAGCTTAGTCTTTCAGTTTCTGCGATCATTGTTTTTTTAAATCCAAACAGCTATATGTATAAAATAAAAGTTTCCTAAGAATCCTATGATAACAAAACCATTCTTATTCATTGCTCTGTCAAAAATGCTTTTGGGTAGAAGACTTTTATTTTTGACATTAATTGCCCTATAACATGTATTTCCTTTCATTCACACCTCTGTTATTGTGCAGTTTTCCTAGAAGCTTACCTAAATTGCTTACTATTCTGTATTTGTTGGTAATTTTTTTGTGCAATATCTTTTGAATTTTGATTTTATTTGATTGGCCGTTTTTGTGTTAACTTATTGCATGCCATGTCTTTTGCCCTGTATGGTTTTTCTCGTTTAACTGATTCGACTTTTAGCCCCTAGCTGCCAAGACCAGCTCTAAGCGCCCTTAGTTCAACATTTTCCTTAACTTTTGCTACAAAATTTGTGGCATTCAACATTTTACCACAAAAAAACCCTATATATTCAATATGAACACGTTTAGATACATTCAATACAATGTTTCAATTTATTCAATATTTAAAATATATATTTCATTTAGCCAAATGTGATAAATGTGTTGTATTTGTTTCAATGAGGCTTTGGCCTGATCATCATTTGTACAGTCTTGATAGGCTTAGTGTGGAGTAGAATCCAGGAAATTTGTTTTCCATTGAGACCAACATCTTTCGAAGTATATCTTCCATTTAAATTACTTTAAAGTGTAGATAGAAATATTTTATTCAACAAATAAAATATAAAAAATATATATTTACCAAAAATAACATTTGTTAAACCACCAACCGGATTCAAAATAACTTGCACAGCTTTCCGAAGATTTATCATTATCCCGATCTGATGTTGAAAACTTAACGTTCAGATGTCTAATCATGGAATCATTAGCATCTCCAGAGTAATCTCCTAGCTTTTTTATCTCATAAGCTTCTGTTTCATTTCCAATTAAAAAATGACTGTATCGAGCATGTCGTGTACGATTTTCAAAATCTTCAAGGTAAACATACAGTTCGTGTGGTTGGGATTGCGTCAAAAAATGTAGACTCTCCAATCCCATAAAGAACTCTCCACGCACATCTCCAAAACCTTGCTTGTACGTTTTCCAGTCTCGATTAAAGTTTACACTGCCATTGATACGGCGCTGAATAACAATCCAACCAGATCCTGCCAGTTTCGAGTCACAAGCCACAGAGAAGGGCTCAATGTCAGGAACGTTAATCGTGTACACATCGGTCGATTTACCTTGACAGATTGAGGATATGGCACTTGCTTTACATTTTAAGAATTTTTGCTCAAGTTGCTCGACCTTGGCATCATTCAAAGACAGTTGAGTGTCTTTGTCCTTTAACCTCTTTATTTCTGTATCTTTTTCAAAAATTTGGTTATCTTTCGAGCTGAGTACGAGTTGCAGTTTTGTGATTTGAGCCTCGTTTAAAGCGCCTTGCTTTTCCTGAATAGCAATATTATTCCTATAGAGTGCCGTCAATTCATTTTGCTGTGTTATTTGAATGTCTTTTTGTTTGATTATTTCCTTTAAGTTAACTATAACTGCTTCTTGGTCGCGTATTTTATTTTCCAACTCTGCGAATTGTTCTTCCTTTGATCGTATTAAGGTCGCATAGTTTAGCAGAGGTTTAACCACTGTGTAACAATATGTTCCACATAATTGTTCCTTCTCTATGGATTCTCTTGAGCACTATATAGAATTTTCGATAAAGAATTAACTAAAACAAAAGAACACAGTGTTAGTAAACTAACCGAGCCTTCTGTCGTCGCCCCACTAAAGTTTGCAAGTGACGTTGTTAGCAAAACTGTAAATATATTTAAATTCATTTTAATTTAGGTTTAAGCGATTTACAACCGTTTCGCAGCTATATAAATAATCAACTGATTAAAGAGACATAATCTCGATTGGGGCCAAGAAACATCGTATAGGGAAATTCCCTGTACTTTATCAGCTTGATTCATTGTATTATCAATTAAAAACGTGAATTTGATTTTGAATAGTACTTGACACTTTTGTACATACTAGTCAATAAAGCTTTACTGTGCCAAAGCTTATCAGTATTTTTATTTAATGCCAGTACTGTTCTGGTATTAAAGTAATTCGCAGTTAGATGTGCCCAAATGCAAAGTTTTTTTTGTTTTTTAAGCTTAGATCCTCCCTGTTCCTCTGTTTGTCTTCTGTCTGAGGTCCATTATTCATGTTGCGCGTCTAAGACAAGACTTTTCTTTCTTTGTATTAATCTGTTTTTTTTTTTTTAAATTAAGCTGTGTACTTAAGTTCTGTGTGCGTGTTTTTATTGTTATGCGTCCTGTGGGCGTGGCTACCACTCGTAATGCCTATATTAACAGCTTGTGTGATAATGCCTATGGGCAGTCTGCGCAGAATGTAGCATGCTCATTCTAGCTCTTCCTCTATAGCCATCTATCTGGTATGAGATCTCGTGTAATGAAAGCAATATAATTACCAAGCACACACAAGGCATATATATTATGCCGCTATTGTTGAATTGTGCGTGAAATTAATGTGTGCGGTTAGGGATGGTAAAAAAATGGGAGAAAACAAATTATAACTTATAATAATTATTAACCCATTAATTGCATAAAGTACTTATTTCGTTCAATATCAATATGATATTTTGTACACACACCGCATGTTTAATTTTTGTTTGACATCTTACGTTTCCACCGAGAGTTAAGGTTTTAGTGCTTTGAAAAGGAAAGCTTCTTAATCTTAAAAATCTACAACATGCGCCAATACTAAAATCTCTCATGTTACAAACTTTACTGCCATTTGAGCAAAGAAATATCGATTGCAAGCCTAAATTTGTTTCCTACGGCTGTAATGGAATCTGAGCAACTAAACTTAAACTATACGTAAACGATTTGCGTCTGCGTATTTTATGGGCTACATTCCCTCTAAATGTCCCTAAGGACAAATAATCAAATTAGTCGACATAGCTTGACTTGTCTAGAGCCCGTGCGTCTCTGACTTTATAATGAATTTATTGCATGCATCTTGTTACGTCGAAGTTTATAAAGCAAGTTCTAAATATTAAAATTTTCGGTTATTTATGTTATGCATGGTTTTGATTAATAACTTTCTTCAGGTTAAACGAAAAAGAAAAAAAAAAAAAAACGAACAGCCATTAAATCTTTATATATTTTAGATTCTTTTCTTTATATAAAATATTCTTATAATTATACAAAAAGTAATATAAATATTTTTTTTGTGCAAAATTATCTTTCTTATATAATTAAATTTTTTTATTTTGTTCTGCAGGCAAGAAAATTTTAAAAATAAATAAATAAAATATTATACAACCCCAAAAGAAACAATATCAGTATTCATGACGTTTTCCAATATTTGTTTTTTCTTCAAGTTCACGAATTTGTTTTATTTGTTGGTAGACAGTTTGCGCTTCTTTTTTTATGCATGTCTTTTTTTTTTGCTACTCTTTGTTTTAGATCCGAACAACGAGCTTAAAATGTTGCCTTCAAATGCAATCAAAAGCTTAACATCTTTTATTCAACGCACTTTTGCTTCGACGTAGTGTTACAAACGTTTAAAAGAAGAGAACAAAGGTGTAAAACGTACCGAAGTACAAAGTTTTTTATTTCCTGACATTATTTTTTCTTCGCCCAGAATGGGTATTTAAAATTTAAAGTTTTAAATAAATTTCAAAGCATTTTTAAGCTGAAATTCAAGTTAGAACCAACCAAAAATAACAAAGCATTGGAGACAACTGCGCGTCTTTTTTTTTAGTTGCAGCAGTGTTGCTGTTCTTGAGGTAATGGTTAGTTGCAAGTGCGAGTTGTATGAGTAAAGGATGTCGTTTTGTTTTTGTTTTATTTTTCTTTCTTTCTTTTTATTTTTGATGAGGCTGTCGAACGAGTAGGAATTGTGACAACAACTGAAATTGGAAAAAGTCAAAAAACGGTTTGAGACATGAAATAAAGATGAAGCGAGTGTCGAGTCACAGTCGTTGAGTCTGTCAGCATGATAACTGCTGAAACGTAGGCGCCGGGATAGGATCGGATTTTGAGCAAGCGTTGTAGGAGAAATTCAAAATTTTGTTGTCTGGTTGTCTTCTTTGTGATGTGGATGCGTGCTAGTCAAAGCAATTACACTGCGATAAAAGCGCAATAGTAATTTAGAAAAGATTGAAGATTTCCGCTTGTCACCTAACTTCCGCGAGAAACGAGTTTTTTTCGATACTTTCTGTGACAAGTTGGTTTCATGTTGATATTCATCCATTTGTTGTGGATAAACTGACGAATACTGAAGCGAGTTGAAATTTTTTTGAAGCATTTTAAAGCACTTTATCCCATAGTTAGATAACATTGAGTGTTTATTTAACCCTTTTTGTTCAATAAGTTTTTTTTTCTAAGCTACAGAAAAAAACCATTCTTAAGTAATTTTTAATATATTTTAAAGAAAGGCAATGAACATTTTTAAAGCTGTATGTCTGAAACTGTACAAGAACAAAAATCTAATCCTCTATAAAAATCCTTTAAATGTTTTTCCAACCATCATCAATTTCATTCAGTGTAAGTCGTTTTTATGACTTACCCCTGCTGAGTCGTTGTTTGTTGCCTAGTCTATTGCTGATGCTGGTGATGCTCTGCTGATGCTGTTGACTATTTGTCTCTTTCAATTCGTAATCATTTAAATTGATTTTTCTTGTCACTCTGAAGTTGTTCAACCTTCCAATCAACTGAGAACCATTGAGCCAGGCCAAATACACAAATACATAGACAGATAGTTAGATGTGCATCTGTGCTGCGTTGTTTTAATTGATGAACTTTTTTCTTTTTTGACTGGCCAATCTATCTACACATATGTATGTATGTTGTTTTGTTCTCGCCCACTTATACTCTAGATATATACATTTTTCCTACACAATTTCTTATCTGCATTTTTCCTACACAATTTCTTATCTGCATTTTTGTTTCTTTTCTTAACTTTGTGTTCGCCTTCCCTCTTTTGGTATAAATTGACCCAAACTTGTCCTTCAGCTTGACTTGCAGACAGCAGTGGCCATTGAACTTTGACTTGTGCTCGTTAAGTGTTTGCCAATCTGTGTGCAAGAGTTAAGGATGCAAATTTCAAGAAACTTTATATGTGTGAGTGTATGTATACATGCCGTAAAAGTTCCAAATTCACTTAAATAAAAACGATTATTAATATTGCATGTCACACAACATCAGGAAGGAAAAGGGAGAGGAACATGACTGCTGGGCGCACCCTGGGGCTCCCTCTCACTAAATTGAGATTGATGCAATTGCATAAGAAATTCGCATAAATTACTTGAAAACTCACACAACCAGTTTGTGACGGCCCCGTTTGCAACGTTGGCCAAATGACTCATAAACACGGATCGGGTCCAGCAACAGAGTGCAAAGCAACAAATAGGGTGAACCAAATACTCATTCCTAGGCACTTTATTGTTGTGGTGTTCAAAGCTGTTGAAGATTAAGAATATTCGATGTTTTAGAATGCTAATAAGAACTTTTCCTTGTAATAAATTCAATATTAATTTGATTTATTTATTATTTTTTTTTAATATATTTCTAAAAGTTTAGTAAATCTTCATCAACTTGTGGACTTTCACATGCATTCATAGTTTGATGCAGGTTATTGTAGAATGTTATTCTATGATTTATAGTTGTGTAGTTAAGGTCCACTCTAAAAAAAAAATGATGACAACGAATGAGTTGGAAGCTCCGGAGTAGGCTCCAACAACGTCAGCTGCATTTGATTAGCGACTGTTATAAAGTACATTCAAACATATGGATGTATTTCTGGATATGCACTCATACAGTGTGGTATATACCAATGAGTACGTATCTACATACAGATAAATAGTAGAAGTATGTATATAGGGAGAATGCGAGATATTTATGTATGTATGACAAAACGAAATGACATTTGAAACATGTGTCAAGTTCCACTGCACTTGACTGGTGCTTTTGACCGAGCTCCACTCGAGAACATATACATACATGTATGCCATATGCATATGCATATGTATATATGCACATATGTATGTATGTATTTGTGCAATTGCCAACATGGTTTTGGCTTCTGTGTGTGTCGCCTGGCTAACATTTGGCTTCCTTGGCAGCTGAGCGCTACTGAGGAGAGGCGGAGGCAAGTCATGAAACGTGTTTGTTGATAAACACGACCATGAATCATTTCTCTCTCCTACACCCTACAGGCCTTGCTTTTGTTTTGCTTGATTTGCATATGTATGTTATACTTCGTATGTATGTATGTATGTACACTACACTCTGCCCCTATATACATACATATATCGCGTCTTGTTCTTGTTGCGCTTTTTATGATTTGTTTGTGATTTTCACGCCTCGTTTCGTTTAGTTTGCGCTTGTTTCGCTTTCGAGCTTCACTACACACAATCACAAACACACACACATATATATATACACACACGATAGCTTAGCAGCGTATGTGCTTGCTCTTATCTGGAGCTTACGTTACGCTCCCACTCACCATATCCCTCCCACTCTTCTTCCCTCTCTCTTTTCCTCACTTGTCCCCCTTGTTCATTGCGTGCTTGGCGCTGCTGCTCTCTGTGCTTGTCGCCTATTGGGGCTCTCGATTTGCTCTGTTCTTGTTGCTAATGTTGCTCGTCGCATTGTTGTTGTTGCTGTCGGACAAGGGCCAGTGGCATGTTTTGCTGATAAGCACGCATGAAATTCATAAATTCATTGGTTCTTGGATTTGGCTTTGAAATTTATTTAAGCTCTTGAAATATATCCCAATTCTCTGATATCATTTGTTGAATGCCAAACGAAAAATGTTGCAAAGCTCGAATTCTTTTTAATTTTTTTTTATATACACATTTATTCATTTTATTATAATAAATTCGCATTTTACAGATTTTTTAAATGCCAATTTTCATGGCAAAACGTTTTTTTTATACTTTGTTTTTGTTTGGTGAGAGGAGGGTCGAGAAGACAACAAGTTGCGTCTTGCTGTTTTACATTGTTTAATGGCATTTTATCAAATGCAATTAATCGTAATTGCACATTTATCCACACACACAAAGAGAACGAGCCCAACATATGGAAATGCCAACAACAACAACCAAATGCTACACATTAACGCCTCCTTCAAGCTGCCTTTTCCGTACATACATTCTCGTCTTTTTGACCCCCTCGCTCGCCTCGCCTCGAGCATCCCACCCATATCAGAGCACAGAAAACGCGACCCAGCGGATACAGAATAACTTGGCACTGGCTCTGGCACATTAACATTTTAGAATTTGTCGTAGTCGTCGTAGAAAACAACGACGCGTCGTGACAAATGGCTACAAAAAAAGAAAAAAAATTACAAAATTATACTTAAATGGTAGAAAGGCAAAGGAACAAAAAACGTAATGCATACAACAAAAAAAAAAAAAAAAAAATCATTATAAAATCTAGCTTGTGGTTTGCCGAAGATTAAATACTCTCAAAAATATAAAATAAAACATACGAAACTAAAAAATAAAATACAGCTTCTCATTTTTTTTTTTTTAATATGTATTGAAATAATTATCTTTTAAGGATCCAAACTATATCATTTAAAACAAGATTAGAACATTCTCACCATCTCTGGGCGAGGGTAAACAAATAGACACATTCATTTTAATGCTAAACGCCTAGCAAGAACAACAAACAGCTGAACATTTAAGTGTTGCTAGCAAAGAAGAGAGAGAGAGAGAGAGAGGGGCATGCACCCATATAATAACACACATATACACATGCATACAACTTATACGTAAATCTAAGTGAGTGTGAGCTCCGAGCTAGTAACCAACACAACCAACATAAAATAACACATGGAAAGTAAAAATTGTTGCATCTATCCGCACATTTAGCTACTGTTTTCCTCTCTTTTTCGCTCTCTCTTTTACACACGAACACACCTACACAAAGTTAGTCATACACACACATGCTTTATGAGGTCAATTACCTGTCATTTGCATGACTGACAGTCGAACAGGCTAGTGGGCCTGTGGCATGTGGGTGGGTGGCTTGTGGATGGGGGGTGTGCGACAGGTAGGTTGCACACACACGGTGTCAGTTATCAGGTCTCTGCTTCCTCTTTTTCTTCTTGGCTCTTATTATTTTTTTGCTGCTTTTTCAGGGCACTCTTTGATTCTCTGGCGTTGAATAAATCGCAGTCAGCAGCACTGAACCTTAAACGAAGGTCATCAACGTCAACTTCATTTGGACTTGTTTCTTCTTGTTGTTGTTGCTTTATTACTCTTTTACTTTTGCTTGACAAGCTTTTTGTGCTGGCCAGGCAATGAACTCAATTAATTAAGGCCTTTGACATGTGTTGGCTGGCGAACACATTTTTTTTCATTTTCGTTTTGCTCTTTTTGTGTTTGTTTTTTCTGTATTTGCAACACTGCAGTTCAAATGTCAAGTTGCATGTATGTAGCCTTGCTCAATTCGATTACAAAAATGATTTCACTGCAAATTACTAGGCAGAAAAAATATATGAATAAATTGCGAACAATGTATGGACAATATGTTGAAAGTGAAAACGGAAGAAAGCAAACTTTGTAGTTAGTAAATAACAAAATGTAGTTCTTAAAAAGTACATTAGTAAAAATAATTCAAATATATATTTCTTAAAAAACAAAGTGGTAAAAGAAACTCCATCAAATGCTGGCAAATCCATAGACATAATATCCAGCTTAAATCTATGCTTTCTTCTTAAAGTTCCACAAAACTTTTTTTTCTTACATTTAGCCCTAATGCTTAGTCCAAAATCAGCTCGTTCCGGTTATTTCATAGAAATCATACATTTCTTATCAAGTACTCCAACTTTCACACACATGTTTAGCATTCATGACCGTTTTGTGCATTCAGAAGCTAAAACACTGATTACAAATCCCTCTGCAGCAATTGTTGTCGGCTGTTGCAGCAGACAGCTACTTATGATTCCCCTAGGAATAAGATATTTAGCACATGATTGAACTTCATTTATTCTGAAATATAATGTTTAACAATTAAAATTTAATTATTAAATAATAAATCATTTTTATATGTAAGTAATCTTCTTAATATAGTTGCCCTAAATCTGTTTTCTTATATCCATCGCCTCTATTCACGAAACCAACCCCATATTTTATAAACAATTTAGCGACTAGTGTCGAGTCGTATCAACTGTCTTTTTCAGAAACTAAAAAGTCATAAAGGACAAGAAAAAAACACGGAGTCACAACCAAGAAATAAAATCAAATAAAAAACGGACATAAAAACTCAACAGCAGCAAAATAAAGGCAACTGCAAAACAAAGTGCGGCGTAGATAGCAAAGAATGCGAAATGAACATTGTAGAAAACCAAAGAGGGACACAAAAAACCATAACAACTACTGTGAAAACTGTGGAGGAAATGCTTTGAACGTTGCACGTTATACAGTCTAACTCTTTAGCTCCCATACTAAAGCCAACTCCCACTCAGCCTGCACACAATCCACTAATACAAGTCAAGCAGCTGGATGGGAATCATTGCTGTGCGTCTGCCACATTAACATGTTGAGCAGGTTGTCCGATTTGCTCAGTTCATACAATGAACCCATACCGGAAATAGAATGCAGCCTCTTTTAGCCATTGCACAGTGGTATAAATAGTGAAGATATGTATATATTTATATTTAAATATATATTTATTATATACTATATAGCAGAATAATGCTCAAAGAAGACGAATTCTTTGGCAACCCTTAGTAAAAACATTTTTTTTATTGTAACTTAACTAGACAATATGGAATATTGAATACTATTTCGCTAAACAGATTTTTTTCTATATTTTTTTTTTTTAAGAATCATATAATCGATTTGATATTTTATTTAAGTATTGTTTGCTTTTTCTAAGCCATCAAAAAATTACATTAAAAAATGTAATAAACCTCGTCTCAGCACCAATGTGTTCACTGTGAATTTTGCAGATGTGTTGCTTGCCTAATGCACACGCACAATGCACAATTCACAATTCACAGTGCACGTGCGCAATTCACAATTCACAGTGCACAATGCGGAATGCAGTTGAAATCGCCATTGCCATGGCCGTTTCATTTGTTGCTGTTGCTGTAAACGAATTGCGGCGCATGTGCTGTCCAGCCGAGGTACGGTTATGGCCACGTAGCGCCCATTGCGCATATGACAATCAGCAGTAGCGATTTCCACAAGCGAACAGCTAAAAGAGACTAACAGTAGCATAAAAAAAGTTAAAAATAAGCCAAAAAGAAAGGTTAAAGGTATTATTTATTGCTTATATATTGGAGGATGATACTCAAATTAAGTCAAAACTCGATATATTTCAGATATGTCCCAAAATTATTAAAATAATTATGAAATCATAAAAAAAAAGTCTAACAGCAACATAAAAAATATTAAAAAGAAGCCAAAAAAAAAAAGTAAAAGGTATTACCAATTTGATATATGCGTTTCCAATTTATTGCTTATATGATCAAAGGATGATATTAAATTAAGTAAGACTTCGATATATTTAAGACTAGTAAGTGACCCGCTTGTCTTCGCTGCGCCGATTATTTTTTACAACATTTTAGCTTTTAGATATTAAAATAAATACAGTCGGTGGCTGGATATAGTGAACTAATTTTTGCAGGGCCTGTTTCCTATACCCAGGTTGTTAACTCGTTCGAGACACACATTTCCCTTTCTTAGTGCTCACTTTCAACGTGAATGGAATATTTAGGGTGAAAATTTCAGCCTTCTAGCTGTTTTCGTTTGGAAAACTGTGGCGTCTTTCAACAATCAGGTATAAATTCTATTAAATAAAATTTTCTCTTTCGCGATGCTAGCAAGTTCACGCATCCTGAATAATCTAAAGGTTACTGCATTGGCTACATTGGTTTGCAAATAATAAAATGTGTGGCATACTTTTAGGAAGTAGGATATGCACGCTCCATAACATAAGTTGTATGGGAGGTGTCCCAAGGCGTTGTCGGATCAGGTCCAAATTTTGCATCCATGATTTTTTTACACGCCTCCATATCCTGACCAAGTTTTGTAATAATTAAATTAATTTTAAAGCATAGCTCTAGTACAAAATTTGGGAATAAAGGACTTTAAGTGTTCAGGAGGTACTTTTAACGAAGGAGTGGTCCAAATTCAAATAAATTGTAGCCTTATGTGTTAATTTGTGTATGTATAAGCTATATTTTGGTGAAGTTTCATTCAAATCCATTCAACGTAACCGCCTTTTTTACGTGAGTGCTTAAGAGACCAGCCTGAACATAACATAAGCGCCATAAATATTGGAAGTTGCAGAAATAATTCATTAAAACGAATATATTATTTCTTGACCTTTATAATAGCTTTTTTAGTAGGAAAAATTAAAAATGTCCCTCTAAAATTGTTATGGCTTAGTTATTTTGTAAGAAATCATAAATAAAAATATGACTTGTTTTTTATGTAAACTTAAGAAATCAAAAAAACATTTTTTGAAAAATCTTGTCAAAGATTTTGTATTTGTATGACAGCTATAATGGTCCGATCTCCCCGCATTTTCTCAAATAATGCAAAATGCTGCATCTAAAATTTAGCTCGAAATTGTGGAAATAGTTTTCAAGCGAAATGTGGTTATGGTTTTAGCTCAGCTCCCGATACTGAGCAAGAATTAATATAAGCTTATCTTGCAATCCGCAATGAAAAAAGGCTATAATCTCATCACTGCTTCACAGTGGCAATTGGGCTGTCGGAATGAATGTAGCGTGCGGGAGAGTTGGCTGCCTTGAGGGACATGATAGAGGTAAAGCCAGATGAGAAAGAGAGCTGGCACGTCCTTGCTGTGCTAGTCCTGTTTCTGTGGTTTTCTGGTTCCTGCTGTTACTGTTGGCAGCTAACTGACATTTGCGGCGTGCACCTTTAATTACCAGTTGGATGCAACATTTGGCTTAATGGTTACATCTGCAGCCAGAGGTACGCACGTGATTGCAAATAGACCCAAAGGACAATGAGCAAAAATTACTAATGTCTAGCTGAAATTTGTCGTCATCTAAGAAAAAATTACAAAACAATACAAATCTTATATGTTAAATTTTGGAATACTAAACATGAGTGAAAATTTTAAATGATTTTCAAAAAAATAGTTAAGTATTTTTATGGGTTATAAAGATTTTCTGTGTTTAATTTTTAAAGATTTTAATGTAGTTGTTGCATGTGCTTTTTTTGTTATGCCACGTCGTGGCAAATGTTTGACCGCGTTATTCAGCACACAAACACGTTCAAAACGACATGGTCGCAAAAGGCGGAAACAAAGGAAGTGACGCCCCCTTGCACACGTTAAATAATGAAAATTATAAACAAATTAGCCGCACAGCGTCAGCAGGATTATGTGGTGTGGTATGGCTCCGTTATTGTTCCGTTGTTCGTGCCGCGTGCATAAATTAACGCCCCCCAAGTCGTCAAGCAAACCCTAAAAATACTCAACTACTGTCGCTGTAATCTGAGCGAAATATGCTTGTAATATGTTCAACATAATGGTTATTGTGGATAGAAGCAATGATTTAGAGCAAAACTATTAACGTAAGTTTAAATTAGCATATATAATTTCAGCTTTGGGAGTTTATAATTAAATAATATAATATAATATATATATATATATATATATATATATATATATATAATAATAATATAAAATATATATTAATATATAATATATAATAATATATAATATATAATAATATATAATATAATTAAATTGATTATGAAAAATTTTGAAAAATATATTTTGAACTAAATTTTTTTTTCTGTTTCAAGATATGCTCTTATGTTTTTTTTTTTTTTAGTTAGCTTGAAGCTATGACTAAATAACTAAAGGTTCGTAATCGTGTCTGCGTACCACTCTTGACACATTTATAGCTTCAGATGTGTTCCATCTAGAGTCTTTTAAAAGTTCAAACTAGTCTCTTGGTCCTTTAGCTAAGTAAAATCAGTCAGATAGGATCATAAGCTAGCTGCATAACGGCATTCTAAAGAATGCTTTCTTAATTATTTAAAACATTTTAGGATCATGTGTTTGTCGCTTAAGTCCAGGGTGCAGATAAGCATTACATTGATCAAAAATAGTAAAAAAAATCTTTAAACACATTTCAATGTTCAATGTCTTTAACTCTAAATAATTAATTTAAGCCTTAAATTTATGCACCTTTAAAAAAGTTCTTAAATTTTTAAACAGAAATTTTCATTTGCAAACCGTTTTAATTTATTTATATTATGTTAATTGCCACATCCTGGGCTCTGTCGCTAGACAGACAATGAGCCCAGACATAAAACCTTAATCAAATATACTTAACTGCCTCGTCTAATGTTTATTTTCTGCTACATTTTCTCTTTACAGGTGAGTTGATGCTGCCACATTCTCCAACCCCCACCACCACCCCCACTGCTGCCACCTGGCTTAGGATTAAAATGTACTCGTATTTCATAAAAATGCAGCCACAGACAAGATACGAGAAATATGACTCTGGAGTCTGGAGACATGACGTTAAAACTTTGCTTTTATTATCTGGGACAAAACAGGCGAATGCCAGTTGCCAGGTTTCCCTACTGTTCTTCGCTGTTGTGTTCTCTCTGGCCACATAAATAATCGCTTTTGTGGCCCTCTCTATCAGTGGGTTTTATGTTTTGTGTTTTCTTTTATAATTTCAAATTAAATGATGCATTTGGCATTTAATGATGTTAAATTGTTGGGGCATGCTCCTTCGTTGTCAAGCTGTCGCCTACCAACCCTCCTCCACACTGCCACGCCCACACAAATTATGCAGGTTGGATAAACCTGCGCCGGATTAACCTATAGTCTCTGAATCTCTTTGGCTTTATTCTCTCATATGCTTTGGGGTTAGCAGCATTTGCCATTTTCCATCTTGACCTTTCCTAATGGGCTTTTTGCCTTCATTTAGAGACCTCAAAGCGTAATTGCAAACTTTTTATTTTTCTTTAAAGGATACTTTTTCGTTTAGGTTTGTTTCGTATTTAATGAGCAATTACCATAAGGCAAAGAATACAATTGCACACTTAAAAGGCGTTTAAATTGTACAAAAAGGGATAAGAAACCTAATTTTAATGGGCAAAAGTTAAGCCAGAAACTTTTATATTGGCTCAAAGGTGATGGAATGGAAATTTTTTTAAGAAGTTAGTCGATGCAGCAATCCAACATCCTTGGGTATTCTATTGGTCCTAAAAAAATAAATAAATTTATTCGATTTTATAAATAAAGTAAAGTTCGTATTGACATAATTTAAGTATTTTACGCAAAAAATCACCATAAATCGGTTAAGTACTTGATCCATTGAGTTGACAATGAAGGATTGCCCTTCCCGCTATGTATACCCTGTCTTTTTTTTAATGTAGTAAATAAGTATATTCGTAAGCTTGCTAAGATTAAAAAGAGAATTTCGAGTTTTTGATACAAATTTAAAAATAAACTCATATTCCTAACGTTTGGTTTTAAAACAAAGATGATTGTCAAAAGGTTATACACCTTAGCTTAGTTTTTATACTTTGATACCAAAGGTATCATAGTATATTGGGTTTGTGCAATGTCCGTCATGGTGTCTGTCCGTCCGTCCGTCCGTCCGTCCGTCCGTATGAACAGAACTTTTTTCCACACCCTTAAAGCTAGAGCCTTGCAACTTTGCAAATATCTTGGTACATGTCTTCGTCAGACAAAGTGTTAAATCTAGGGCTCTACGACCTCAGGGGGCCTGGGAAATCGATAACAAGTCGATACACCTCGAAGTGCAAATCGATAAAACACATATATATCCCACATTTTAGCAGCTAGAGTCACACAATTTGATGGCAAGACAGCTGGTGACATTCCTCAAAAAATTGCATCAAAAGTTTGGATGCCACGCCCACCTACTCCGCCCCCAGCCACTCTCCGATTATAAACAAAAATGCCTGTATCTTCTACAGTTTTAAAGCTATAGCCACCAAAATTGGCATAAAGGTAGATGCTAACATCTGACAAAGTTACGCATCAAAACTTTGGAAGCCACGCCCCCAAACGAGGGGACATGCCCCACCGCTCAAAAAAAAACCGAAATGCATGTATCTTCGCCAGTTATTAAGCTGGAGTCACCAAATTTGGTATGAACATTGGTAGTGACATCCGCAACAGATCTGCATCAATGTTTTGGATGCCACGCCCACTGATACCGCCCACCTCTATATCTTTCTTTGTTTTTGGGCTAGAGTCACCGAATTTGGTATGAACATTGGTTGTGACATCCGTAACAGAAGTGCATACAAATTTTTTATGCCACGCCCACTTATACCGCCCACCTCTATATCTTTATCGGTTTTTGCGCTAGAGTCTCCAAACTTGGTAGGGGGATAGAAAGTGCCATCCGCCACAGATAAATGTCATGCCAACCCTTTCTGCATGATTTTTATACCCAAAACCCTTATATATTACTATTCGCACTCAGAATCCTTAACACAACTATGTAAACTGGTATCAAAGTATATCGCAGTCGGTTGCGTCCGACTGCAACGTTTTTACTTGTTTCTCTTTGCGATGATTAAAGGTTGTCTTTTAGTCGAGTGCTTGAGACTTTAACCCTTTACTTGCATCTCTTTTGTGTTGTGTATGCATTATGTGCATTTTGGTGAGAAATGTTGAAAAAAATGACAGCATGACAGTCATTTCCTGTCACAGGATGTATCGCATATACACATACCCAAAATATTTCAGCTCTCTCTCTGTGTGTGTGTGCGTGTATGGCAAATATGATAGCACACACTCATATACATTGAAGTTAAGTTATTTGCTAGATATATATTTCGCTGTTTTGTATGTGAAAGGCATTTTCCATTTAACATTTCTATACCAAAATATGTAGTGCCAGGTAAAATACGTCAAATACCTTCTGTGTCAGCCATGAAAGTCACAAAATTCTCTATAAGGGCCCCAACCACTTTTGCTTATGTGCATCACATAAAGCTTTATTGCAGGCTGCCAAATGTTAATGCATTATCCCAAAACCCACTAAAAAAAATATTTTCAAAAATGAAATAAATAAATTTTAACTTAAACGATAACATTTTTATGCAAAAATCTTAACTTAACAAACATAACAAAAGATTTTAAAAGTTGTTTAGATGTTTTATTTCTCATTTTTAAGAATACAAATAAAGCAACATTAATATATTTTGCTATAATTTGTAATGTATATTGTCAACAAAACAGCAAAGCAGATTGATTTAATTATATACTTATAAGCTGTTTATGATTATTTATGTAACGTACGAAACAATTTTATACAGTAGGGGTCCCACTTACCTTACAACGTTTTCTTAGCTAAGGGTTGGTTAATAATAAAGATTTTAAAGTTTTTCCAACGGAAATCGACAAACATTCGCAGGCATACAAAACATTCACACATTTTCATTCCGAGTTTCGGGAAATGACTCGAAAACACTCTGTATTTGGGCTTCCAATGTTCATCGATAAATCTTGTTAAATTGATTAGAATTACTTATCGATTAAATTATTATTTGAAATTAATTGCAGTGAATATTTAGTTTGCGGATAAACAATTATGGTTATAAAAATAATTATTTGACTATTTTAAATGATTATAATCCAAAAATCTAAAAAATAATCTAATATAAATTTAATCCAATACTTAAACTGAATATTTTTATATTTCTTTCAATCTGGCGGTAGTTGTTGGAAGAAGTAGTTATTTTTTAGGAGACTTTAATTAATAATCATTACTTAACAGGTATGGATGAAACGATGTTCAATACCATTACAATAAACTTAAGGTTTTTTTATGTCTTAACTTACAATTTTACATTTGTAGGGTATTCAAATAGCAGCATGATATAAGCTTAGGCTCATACGCTTACTTCCATTGGATGCTAGTTCTGCTATTATTGCCAGTTTCATTGCGAAAATTTAATAATTCATATTTTTGCAACGTGTAATTTCCGCTCATTTGAAATATCAACGACTGTTGAAGTTGTTTTTCTTTCACTCTTTCTCATTTTTCCTGTGCATTTTTTACATAGTTCGTTTTTTTTATAGCCTCTGTACTATCCTTTTTCAGACAAATGCAAACACAAGCGGCGCTCAGCCATACGTGCCTGTTTCTCTGTTCCGGTCTTTGTGTGTGTGTGTATGCGTGTGTGTGTGTTATTTGAATTGAAACGAAATAATATTTACTACTCAGTCGCTGAAGAGTGAAGTTTTCAGCGGCAGAGGGGAAATCGCATGCCTGCTGCCAGGCTGCAAATCAAAAAGGATAAACTGTGCTTTAGCTAACATGGCAAATGGCATATAGCCTCTATACGAATATATATACATATATCTGTATCTGCATAGGCAAGTCGGTCTGGGATTGGGGGATTTTTTTTAGACTGTGTACTGTATACGATTCAACATGATTATGAATTCGTTGCGAAAATGCAAACTTCCGCCATTGAGTTGTGGAGTTGAGAGTTGAGTTTGCCATTGCCGCTGTGCCGTTTGTGCTTTGATTTGGAGTTTTGCGAATAGTCCGGACTTTCCATACGACTATTCTGTGTACACTGTGTCCTGTGGTTGTGGGTGGCTGGTTGGGTGGCTGGGAGTTCTAGGTTCTGGTACATATCGAAGCAGCACTGAATGCGTTGAACTTTTGTGCAAAGTGCAATTGCATTTTATTTCATGTGCCTGCCTGCTGCACTCTTTTTTTCACTTCCAATTTGAAATGCGCCAATCCTTTTTTTATTTTTATTTTTTTGAGCACACCGAAACACCCTTTGCCCATATTTGAGCGCAACAATAACTAAATGTTGGTACACCTTAGCTATGTTAAATTGTTTGTCATATTTGATTGTAGCAAAAAAATATAGATTTACCATAAGAAATATTTCTGTGTAAAAGCTTTACAACTGAAAAAGACATCTTTTATGATTAGAGTAGCTTTTGGAATATGATTATTAAGAGTATTAGGTGTACCATCGTTATCCCACTTTAGATTTCTGTTCTGCTTTGCTAATGAAAAGGACTCGTTTAGAATGTTAAGCAAATAGAACGTGAGTAGCAGCAATACACGAATAAGCGAGCTGGTTAGACTCATTCACTAATGTATGCGTGTTCCGTATAATCCCGTTATATACGACTATGCCAAAGCACACACACACACACATACACAAGCAGGGACATGTCCCTGGCACTGGCACTGCCATTGCATTTTCATTTTGCCGTTCACTGTTCACTGTTTTCCCCAGCAGCATTTTAATGCTCATTATGCATTTTTGTTGCCGTTGCCATGGGCATTACTGATGCCAAACCCAAAAACCCCACAACTCCCGCCTCCATTTCAATATATATACATAAGTACATATAGGAGTACGTACAGCAATGGCTTTTTTCCAACTCGTTACTGGTGCTGCAGCACATCTCCTGTTTATTATGTTTATTACTATTAAATAATTTGTATGCAATTAATTTAGTAACCGGCATACACACACCCACAAACAGGCCTGATTACGTGCATAATGCGGCCGAGTTTCGTTCTCGTTTCTCATTAGTGACGACAGAGTAAGCGTAGCTTTAATCAAACTGAAAATAGCACCCTAATTACAGCCAGCGGCCAATTCAAATTGGATCCTTTCAACTGTATTAAATTCCAGAATTTATCGCTGATTTTCAAGCATTGTTTCATGAACATTAAAATGAACCAATATTTAATAGGTTGTGGTCTTCCTAGCATGAAAATCATTTCTTTGCCTATTGTTTGTCTTGGTTGTTATTCACTTAGAACACTAAGAACATTAAAACAACACAAATCAAAGTTTGGGCAATTACTGCCTTTATGTTATTCCGAAAACCAGCCTCTACGCAGCTTTGCGGCCTGTATTAAAAAGGGAAACATTAGAATGAGCAGTTCTAAAAGTGATAATGTATGCTTCACATTATGTGAGAAACCCAAAACGGCCAAAACCTTGCCTTAAAATACATACACATGTCTGCAGTATCCTTGTAACAAATGTTGATTAAATTTTTGTTGATTTTAATTTGTTTTTTATATTTTTTTTTATTGTTTTTTTTTTGCTGATATAGTAAAAAATAATAAATAATAATACAACATGGAACAAGTAATAATATTTAGGAAATCGCCTCTAAGTCAAGCAGACGTAGAGTGCAAAGATTACAAAACAAATCCATGCTCACCTTCACGACGGTGCATTGAGATCTCAAGCTTGTTAAAGTCGATACTTAAATAAACTTTATTACCAGGTATGGAAACAAATGGAAACCCACAAGAACCTAGAAGTCAGGAATCTGGCGCAGAGGGTATCTTACCGGTGGCTAAAAAGGTGCCAATTAAATAAAATCTGTAGATAAAAGTTATATTATATAGCTGAGCCCGTGTAAAAAACAAAATAACTAAGTATGTTGTTTTAAAGTTTTGTATTTAATCCAGTTCATAGGCCTTTAAAACAAATTATATACAACACGTTTTTATGTATTAAAATATTTGCTTTTGCCTAATTAGCAGAGAATTAAGTTTAGGCAAACATATTTGTTAAACATATTGTAGCTAATTAAACAAGTGACCTTTTTTTTTTTTTTTTTTTTTAACGCTTGTAAGCAAGTTTCACAAGCTGTTATGTGTTTGCACCCACAATATTGGTAAGGTGTTTATGTCGTGTAATGTACGTAAAGTATGATGCAATTTGAGCGTAACTATAAAAATTTCTCAAGATATACAAAGTTGAACATTCAACTTGCGACCCAAAAAGGTTATTTCGCGCTACTGGCAACAAACAAATGATAACTAAAGTTATGTGACATGAAATTGAGCTTCATCGTCTTTAATTGGCCAAGACAAGCTGCTTACTTCACAACGATCTATGTATATATATGAATACATCTTGGGCTCATTTACTTATACATACAAATTTGCTTTTGTTTTCAAGAAAATATACGAAAATTTGTTACCTTGAACTTGACGCATGTCTTGGCCGGGCAATAAAAAATGCTGAATGGGCCTAATGCTTTGGCATTTTAATGGCCAACAACGATTGTCAATATATTCTGCAGCATGCTTTTATTCCCAATTCTAACTGACTTTTATTTAGACTTTGCTTCCCAAACAATACACAATCAACAAAGAGAAATATAACCTATTGTCTAAACAGCAGTACGTGTATGAGTGTGTGTGTGTCTGTGTGTACTATTTGCGCTTTCGCCTAAATTATGGCAACATGCCGAAAAATTTGTTTTTCTTTCTTATTTCGTACTTTATTTCTTTCTTCTGTTCTTGCCTTTTTTATGGCTTTTATGGGGCGAGTACTTTGGGTCGTTGGTTTTCTATGAGGCTTATACACTTTTAAAGTGTTTATTTATTTTGTCATCGAATGTGTTATACATAGAAAGCAACTTAACCGATTGTCCCTCTTTTCGCATGTAAAAAAAAACAAATTTTAATCGTAGAGTATTTTATGTTCGGCATGCCGTGTTTATTTTCTTTTATCGTTTTTGTCATTTCTCTGGCTTTTAAATTTAATCGTGATTTTTATATTAATTTGTCATTTGTTTGTTTGCTTTGCCATTTTTTATTGACGCATTTTTATTTCTTAATTAATATAAAAATAGCAATTTATAAACAGAAACAATGTCAATTGCAGAGATAATTCTTATCGACAATTTTTTAAAATATTTTTTTGAAGAATATTTGTGATATGCAGCTTTATGCTAGATTAATAACAAATGACATTTAATATTACTAATTAGTTAATTGCGAAATAATTGGGTTAACACGCGCGGCTCTTGGAACTGTTAATTGAAACTTGACATTGATAAAGCTAACAATAATATTATATTATATTATTATTTATTAAGTGTTAATTATTTAATTATTTTCGTTTGATTGATACAATTTTAAATTAACAAAATGTTGCTTTAAGTTTAGTTATAGGAAAAATGAACATGACCCGTCACAATTATAGTTTTCCACAAATCACATTGTTAGTAATCTTCTTCTTTGTATTATGACGCTCAACAGTTTGGCAACTGCTTCTGAGGTATGGTGCGTAACAATGTATTAAGTCTTTGGCCCTTGACTCCGATCGCCTTGAGACTGCTGTGGCAGTTGCAATTTCGCATAACATAACCGCTCAACACCTCACATTACTCAGCCGTTGTCATGATGTTTATAATGACAATAATAATAAACAGACAACCAGGCACTAGAGAATACAACAACAACAACAACCAGCTCTGAAGAGGATGGGAAATGGTCCAGGCCCAAGAGGACAGAGCACAGACAACGATGATGATGACGACGTCGTCGTCGTCGTCGACGTTCTGGATGAGGATGGCGTCGTTGACAATCACGCAACAATAATAAAGGAACATCAAGTTCAGAGACTAAAGAGAGAGAGAAGAGAGAGTGCGTATGTGTTGTACATGTTTTCATTGTGCGTTCCTGCTGCTGCTGCTGTTGTTGTTGTTGTTGCTGCTGTTGAGTGAACATATTGTCGTTGTCATTGTTGGTTGTCACAGTTTATATAATCAAATCTCATGCTTCGTTAATTCGAAATGTCGTTACGTGTTACATGACACAAGGCTGGCCAAGCTGCAAGCTCCAAGCTACCAACTACTACTATATTGTAGCAGGCGCCAAGAAAACAAAAAAAAAAAAATATGAGAAATACCCCCCTTCCCGTTCAGGCCATTCCTTTGTTGTCTATTGACAATCCATAACTGAAGCTATCGAAACGTAAATAATATTGAGGCGCTAAACGAATCGAATTGAAACCGTCAACGGTTCGTTCTTGCATCTTGTCTCCTTTGGTCGTATTTGAACAGCGGATGCCACGACAGCTTCTTATCGGGCCCCTACTGACAGGGCCAGGCGCCCGCACACATACATACACACATACACAACAGCAACAACAACGATAATAGCACACACTTGCTGGATAAACAAGCTGACTGCCCAGCCCCCATTGATTGCATTGCACGTACATCAGTGTACTTCCTTTGAAAACCATATTTTGCTGTTGCTCCTCATGTCGTATTCGTCATATCAGTGGCAAGCCGCCTTACAGTCATTTTGAATACCCTATCAACTGTGCGAGGGGCTATGATGTTTAAAACTAGTCACAGAACGGGGTATTTGCTAGTCGTAACATATGCATGTGTGCTTTGTATTACATATTATAGTTATTTGGGTCGCATTGCCTAGTGGAAAAGCCTGCGGTATGTGCAGCTTGTCAAAAACAGTATAGCACTCGGGCAAAACGATGATGTGAACTAAACCTTCTGTAGTTTTTTTTTTTCGTTGTTTTGGGTTACTTTTGAAAGCGTTTCCATAATGGAGATATGCGCGTTCAACATTGTCCGGCACACGATGGGACACAGTTTACAACCCGACTATTCAGTTGTATCTGCTGTTGGCCAGAATGGGCTATATAAAGTATAGTGTTTGCTCGGCTTGTGGCTGTTGTCAGGTCTGGTGCCTGTTTAGCGCTGCCATAAACATTATTTGCGTTTATTGTTATTGGCATTGTCTGTGCCCATTTTATGCCACCTATAAATTTGCGACAGCCCAGCAAAAGCAAAAACAAAAAAAGTAAATAGACAACAGGATTTTCCTCGATTTATTTTTGTAATTTGATGGTAATGCTCTGGCTGTTGCTGATGCTCTCCTCAGTACTTGTCGCACTATGTTTTTTCCCCCTTTTTTTTTATTTTATTTTGTTGGCATTCGCTTAAGGGTTGAAACGTATAAATTTTGTACTTCAAGTTGACTGCTTGCCAATTAACTTGATGAGTCTCTAAAATGCCATCGTTCCACCATAACTATGTGCATGAAAAATATCCCATGTTGATTTATGGGCTAGATGTGCAAATTCGATGCAAGTGCATGAAAGGAATGCCAAAAAGATGTTCAAAAACTGCGAACACTTTGCCAAAAGAGGAAGTGCTCTGACTTCCTAAACATTAAAGGTGCTAGAAGCGTTCAAAATTTAATACATAATAGGGGAACTTTCAGGTTTTGGGTATCCTGGAACCAAATAATCTTTTAAACTGCGTTAACTATCGCAAAAATATGTATAGAACGTAAGTTGTAGCTCAAAGCTACAACTCCTAAATGGATTTACAGGCATATATTTATTTATTAATGCACCAACAACTTAGCGAATAAAGCCTTGCATCGAACTTTGAAATAGTTAGAGCTTGATGGTTTATATTTTAAATATTAGCTACGGGAACAAGAGTCAGATTCCGTTTATTGTTAAGCAGTATATCGATCTGTAGAAATATTCAACCATTTCAAGCACACAAAATTATTTTATTGGATTGGCATTATTACTTTTGTCTCATCCTTGTCCCTGTGTTAGGGAAAGTAACTCAAACGTCGTCTAATAATGCCACTCTAATGTTGCGTATTGTGTATCTTTGTTAACTGCAAATTAATTGCTGGCACTCAGAATTTATTTTGTAATTGTGAAATTAATAAGTTTTGTGTCTCGCCCTCTCAGTTCCATAACGTGGATGGTACGCAACTTTTGGCTAAGTGTGCGTGTGCTTGTGTGTGTTTGTGTTGTGTTTGCTGCCCCGCAGCGTAATGAACAAATTTTTAATTGCTAGTGTCGTCATCACTGGCATCGTCACCAACGCTTAAACGTACCAAACGTTGCCAACTTGCGGACGATAACGAGAACGACAACGACGACAATTTCAACTGCGTTCTCATAGTTCTTAACTTTTAGACAGCGTCATGGAGCTGTGCTCGTAATACCTGGAGTACGGAGCATGCCCCAGCTATCAGCATAATGAAAAGTTTTCAACTCTTTTTTCTCTTCTTCCCCCCCTCAACAAACAATGGGCATCAAACTTAATAATGCTGGCAAATGTAGTGTGCATAATGTGAATGTATGGGATGCGTTTTTCGGTTACGAAGTCATGCCGCAAATTGGAAACGTTTGGAATTGGAAAAAATTGAAACTTATTTAAAATCAAAGTCTTTTTACTCAGCAATGATTTTTTAAACATCGTGATCTGCAGAAGGTTCAAACTTATACCAAGAGACTAAACTAGTTAACAAAAAAAGTTCTTGTTACTTACTTAAGCCTAGTACGCTTAACAAAAAATGACAGTCGTAACGTAAATGCACATTGTTAACATTGTTGTTATTGAACTATAGCAAACTTGAAACTAAGAAAGTAATTAAATCTTTCAAAGTATTCTGATTAATAAATTTCGCTTAGATTTTCATGGAAATACCCGTTTGCTTAAATGTTTTTTTTATAACTATACCTAAGTGACTATCGATTTATTTAGAAAATATGTTCATGCGTATAGCTTACAATTCAATTCACAATTTTCTTTAGAACGGGCGCGAAGAAGATGAATTTGCTTCTTCAAAGTCAATAATGTTTTCGACTTCTATCATTAGTAAATGAAGCGTTGGATTTTGCAAATTAAAATGCGTTCACTCCACTGTAGTTTTTTTTTTGCTTTGTTGTTTTTGTATTTGTGTTTGGTATTTGTTTTCATATTTCGTGCTCATTTCCTTTGCATGTTACTTTAGCAATATGCTCATTATAAATGTGCATTCTATGCAGACATCTTCTAGTCTTCTGCACCACCTTTTCCAACTGCAGTACGTTAAACATTTTACCAAAGTCAGTCGCTTGCAAAAAGAACACAGAACACTTTTTTGTACCCAGGTTTTTTTTTCCTCTTTTGTCCATTGTCTGTTTTGTTGTTGTTGTTACGGATATGCAATGGATTTGTTGAACGACATCGTCACTGGCATGAATATATATGGCGTTTTGTCTACTTTTTCTGTGTTTCAGCTTCTGTTCGTTCTGTTGTTCTGTATCAACGCCGCCATTTGATAATGGGTTTCCTATTTATATTGTATATGAGTAAACTCTCCTTTCCAAGTAAGAAGTGCGTTATTAGTTTGCGTGAAGCATTAAGCATATTAAGCAAACCTGTGAAGCTGTCAATGTGTAAAAGATTTGCTTACACTTCTTTTAGCGTTCATTTTTTGAAGAGAGCACTGTAATAGATGCTGATAACTAATACTTCGATGCCTTGCGGTTCATTTTGCATGTTGATAACAGAGCTGATGATTTTCGGCACATTATAAATGAGATTCCTTTGTACAGCTTAAGATTCAGTCTCAATTAGTGTGCAAATTGTGTTGGGGCTACACGGTCGAAGTCGAGTATTCAATTATGAATTGTTATATATTTGCAGTAATATTAATAGTTTCATTGGTAAACTTGAATGGGGCGTCGACTGATAACACGGTTTGTTTACCAAATGTAGACTTATTATTTCAATTTGTAATCTAAAACTCCTTATAGTGCTCAAAAGAATCGAAAGAGAAGGAACAATTGTGTGCAACATATTGTTATAAAGTGGTTAAACCTCTGCTAAACTATGCGACCTTAATACGATCAAAAGAGGAACAATTCGCAGAGTTGGAAGATAAAATACGCGATCAAGAAGGAATTATTGTAGGCCTAAGGGAAATGATAAAGCAAAAAGAAGTTCAACTAACCCAGCAAATCGAATTGACTGTCGTGTCTAATAAGCATATAACTGTTCAAGATGAATTATTGGCAGCACTTAAAGTGCAGCTGACAACAAATAATGATCAAATAACAAAATTACAATCCGAAGAGATTCGGAAAGATTCAATGATTAACACAAAAGAAACAGAAATAAAGCAATTGCAGTCTCAGATCAAGAGTAACAGCCAATTACTATCTACGAATGCTAAAAAACTTGAACAATATGAATCAAAGCTCAAAGAAATCAACAAAGCGGCAAGCTGCCTTGGAAAAGCAACTAATGTTCATACGATAAGAGTTCCCGAAACGAGAACATTTTCAGTGCCCTGTGACTCGCAATTTGCCGGTAGTGGTTGGACCGTGATTCAGCGCCGAGTTGATGGCAGTGTACATTTTAATAGAAGCTGGGATGAGTACAAAGCGGGCTTTGGAGATTTGCTGGGAAATTATTTCATTGGATTAGAGAAACTCCATTTATTGACTCAATTGCAACCTCATGAATTGTATGTTCAACTTGAAGACTTTCATAATGAAACTCGATATGCCAAGTACAATAATTTTGTGATTGGAACTGAAACCGAGTCGTATGAAATAAAACAGCTGGGACAGTACTCTGGAAATGCAAATGATGCATTGAAATATCATTTGAACCGGAAGTTTTCAACTCCAGATCGGGACATTCTTCGCTTGGTTGTGCAAAGGGCTATAATTCTGGATGGTGGTTTTTGGATTGTCTTTATTGGTATGCAAAAGCGATAACGCTGAGAGTTAAATGACGTTTTATTGATTCTGGTTCCTTATGACTTCTTTTTAGCAATCTAAACGGAGTTTATACATTAGAAGATGTTGGTAAAAATAAGCCAAAGATTAGTTGGAATGAATGGAAAATCAAGCCACTTAAGTTCACTCAAATGATGATTAGACCAGCAAATCTTTAGTTGAAGTTATATATAAATATACTTCATAAATGCTTTATTTTGTTATAATAAAAAATAAATGAATATAATTTTTTTTTACAAATAATTGTCTTCAGGTTCCGAGAATTGTAATTTGCTCTCTGTAAATTTTCTATATAAATATATTTTCTTTCTTCAGTAATGTGAATTGAATGCTGTTTTACAATAAAACCCTGATAACACTTAATAAAGTAAAATTAACGAATAAATCAAAAAATTTTTGAAGACATGCTTTTATACGCTTTCTTGCATACATTTGTATTAGATTTTTTACCATCATCCCTGCAATCCACCTTAATATTAAAATTGTTTTTGTAATTTATTATCTTAATAATATTAAATAAAAAAGCATGTCAAAAGTATGTCTCGGTCGGGGTTCGAACCCACGGCTTTTGGCCTGTGAAGAGTCTTGCCTCCATGCCACCAGAGCTTGTGAATTTCGGCAGTCATATTAGTAACTTAAGGAAAGGAAAACTGTTTTTCGTGTTTTACATGATATTACACATTTTATCTCGCCGAAAACTTTAAAAAATGTATTGTCATCTGAAACACATCTTTGGTGAATATTGCAGAGCTCTAGCTAGTCGGGAACTTGGTGAAAATTTGATTACAAGATTTCGGTACAGACAGGCAAGTCAAGTTCAATAAAAGCATCTAATAAAAAGCAGATTACACACATACTGCTAACTGCATATGTCAATCTTTTATACTTGTCATAAGCTGCTGATAAGGTACAGGGAATTTCCAAATACGATTTTTCCTGGTTTGATTTAAGATTAAGTTTTAATTAGTTAATATTTCATACAGCCGCGCAACGGTTGTTAATCGCTTAAGCATACATCAAAATGCATTTAAATATATTCAAAATTTTATTAATAACCTCACTAGTTAACTTAAACAGGGCGACGACAGAAGGCTCGGTTAGTTTACCAACACTGTTTCCTTATTTTTTTGGCTAATTCTTTTCCGAATATTTTACAATAGTGCTCAAGAGAATCCAAAGAGAAGGAACAATTGTGTGCAACATATTGTTATAAAGTGGTAAAACCTCTCCTAAACTATGCAACCTTAATACGATCAAAGGAAGAACAATTTGCAGAGTTGGAAGATAAAATACGCGACCAAGAAGCAGTTATAGTTAACTTAAAGGAAATAATTAAACAAAAAGACATTCAAATAATACAACAAAATGAATTGACCGCATCGTATAGGAATAATATTGCTATTCAGGAGAAGCATAGCGCCTCAAATGATGCTCAAATTGATAAAATGCAACTTGTTCTCAGTTCGAAAGATAACCAAATCCTTGAGAAAGATACAGAAATAAAGAGTTTAATGTCCCTTCAACTGTTGATCAAGGACAAAGACAATCAACTGTCTTTGAATGCTGCTAAGGTCGTGCAACTTGAGCAAAAATACTCAAAATGTAAAGCAAGTGCCATATCCTCAATCTGTCAAGGTAAATCGACCGACGTGTACACGATTAATGTTCCTGACATTGAGCCCTTCTCTGTGGCTTGTGACTCAAAAATGGCAGGATCTGGTTGGATTGTTATTCAGCGCCGTATCAATGGCAGTGTAAACTTTTATCGAGACTGGGAAACGTACAAGGAAGGTTTTGGAGATGTGCGTGGGGAATTCTTTATGGGATTGGAAAAACTACATTTTCTAACCCAATCTCAACCTCACGAACTGTATGTTTACCTTGAAGATTTTGAAAACCGTACACGATATGCTCGATACAGTCATTTTGTCGTTGGTAATGAAACAGAGGCGTATGAGATAAAGAAGCTAGGAGATTACTCTGGAGATGCTAATGACTCCATGAATAAACATTTGAACGTTAAGTTTTCAACATCAGATCGGGATAATGATAAAGCTTCGGGAAGCTGTGCAATTGATTATCAATCCGGTTGGTGGTTTAAGGAATGTTATAACTGGTAATTTATGCAAAAAGTATTTCATGGCGCATTGTGCTAATCAATAAAATCTTTTTTCTATGTCTCTTTTCTGTAAAGTAATCTAAATGGACGATATACGTCGGAAGATGTTGGTTTAAAGGGAAATAGAATTGCCTGGAACGCTTGGCAAATTAAACCACTTAAATATGTACAAATGATGATCCGACCAAGCCATAAAATTAAGATATAATTGTTAATTTTTAAGCAAAAGCTGCTAGGGCGAACAATCTTTAAAGTTAGTCAACAGAATGATAAGCTACAACGTTTAAAATAAGAGCAAACAATTATTATTTTGTTATCTCTTTGGGGCTAATGACGCATCAAAAACTCAAGCGATGAATAATTTTAAACAGTGTCTAAGCTTATATTGTGTGTCGACTAATCAACAGATTAAAATGTAACAAAATAAATATATATTTTTATAACGTGCCCATAAATTAAAGACCTTCTGCTATTTTTAGCAATCTGCAAGATGCAATTTTTGCTGAAAACAAATGGTTGCTGATCGCAATGGCTAGAAATTGTCAGTATTGCATGCTGATAAGATAGACTAAGACAATAGCAGGCTGTTTTCAAAGACAAGACAACCAGTCAAAATGACAAAATAATGTAAAAACGTTAATTGCATTTGCCCTTTGTTAACACACAACAGCAACATAAGCAACGATTGCGGCCAACTTCCTGCAATTAAATTGTATATGTGCATTAATTTCTATGACACACGTTTAAATGCGAATGCCCAGCGTGCCAACAGCGGGCGCTTGTTGTCAACTTGTCGGTACGGTTGTTGCTGCCTGTCCTCTAGTGCAGTAAATGACATTATTAACCCAGTTTCCACTACTTTAAACTTAGAGCACACACACACACACTGGCACACGCACACATACGCATACCCACACATATACAAATACTCTGTCATGTTGCGCTTCGACACCCACATTGAAACACAGCACAACAAAATACTTATGCTTGCCTCACATAAATAGCGAATACACTACATTTGTAATTTAGACGTGCGAATAAGGCTGGTTCACTAAGTAGATTCTTTTTAGAGCTACTTTTGTGATTTTTTAAATTTTTGATGCAATATATACTAAATAAATAAATTACCCTTAAGCTCAAGCCATTAAGATAAAATAATTTTCTCTTTTCTTCTCGTTTTTTGTTTCTTGTCTTGATTAAGGATTAAAATTTAATTACAACTGTTAAGTTTTAACTATTAGTTTAGTTTTTTGGACGACATCTCATAGGTTATAAAAGTCAGTTCTTTAATGATGATTTCTTCGTTTGAACTCTATATGATAGTGTATTACAAAAGTAGATACTTGTATGATCTTAAGTTGTTTGTTTTTCGCTTCACATGCTTCTTATTATGCTTCTGCTTGTAGTTGTTGCTTGAAGTTGTTGTTGCCAGCTTAACACCAACAACAGCAACAACAACAGCAACAGCTAGCAGTTAGACAACCCACCTAAGTGGAAAAAACACCCCTCAGCTCGGCAGAATGCTGCTTCAAAGCACTTAAGCAGTCAACGCCTTGCGCTCTAGTCAACATTATTATCAAAATAAAAGAAGAGGAAACAACAAAAAAGTAGAAGAAAACATATCTCTGCAGTATAGAGCTTAGAAGAGCAGCTGACGTCGTACAAGTAAAAATCTCGTTCAAATCTTTATTTACATTTACTTCTATAAACACAAAAATTTGCTTCATTTTACGCATTGCGTTTAAGTTTAGGGCTATTATGTTAGCTTATCTCATAATTAGTGTAATATAATTTGTGCGTAGAGAGCAGCCTTAGGCCCATGACTGATAACAATTCGAGAAGGTGAATGGCACTTAATGCTGTATAGTCTCATGTCATTAACTAAGCTGATTATGTGATTAAATTTGCATTATCTTTAATTTTTGTTTATTTCATTAGATGCTTTGGAAAGAAAAATGAACGAAAAAGGCATATTTATGGTTAATACACCTCTTTTGTCCATGATTAGCATTAAAATTGACCATTATATTCAGATTCTTAGTCCTAGCCGTATGCCCGTTCCCATTGCGAAACAGATTTCATACTTGAAGTTAATAATTTTATTGGTTTGTAAATTAAGTAAAAGAAATAAAAATTGTAAAATTGTTATTTTTGTGTTAAGCTTATAGTATTATACTCACTATTTTGTATAACTTAAATTGTTGTTTTCATCCATGCTTCTCTCTCGAATAAAATCCATTCTCATTAGATCCCCTGCCATTACTCAAACAATGTCAAAGCTTTATTAAATAAATAAAGTAAATACCCAAGTGATTAATTTGCAGCAAACTGGTGGCAGCAACCACGCTGTGCAAAATAACCACATCGTCCAGTAAGTTACCTCCATCTCCATTGCCATCTCCCATCGATTTCCGTCTTGTCTTTAACAACGCTCGCTTCGCATGCAGCTTTTCCCTTTTGTGCGCTGCGGCATTTCCGCTTCCGTTGCATTGACGACGACGACGACGACGACGTCGACAGTTTCTCTGCTGCCACAGCGACCATTAAACAAGAGGAGCTCCGAGTATCGTTACACGGCTACTTACGATGCTCACGCGAGAGCTGGCTTATGTAGATAGATGGATGGTCTCCTAGAGCTGGGTTCGGTGCGTTTCGGTTAGGTTCAGTTAGGTTAGTTGCGCAGTTGTCTAGTTGTCTTTGGCTCGCCTGCTCATAAATCCAATTATAAGTTGCAAAACGATGCTCCTGGTTACGTTTGTGCCAGTGCCAGTGACAGTGCCAGTGCCATTAGATTTGTATACATAAGTGAACAAGAAGGAGTTGCAGTTGATATATTGGCTCTAAAGCGAAATAGCGATAACAAAGCAAAATATATTGCCAGACAAATGTGACAAGTATTTGTTTCTGTATCGAGTATCGATAGCGTAAAAATGTTTTGAAAAATATATGAGATATAAATTTAAGTAAAATGTATACATATTGTATTAAATTTTATTTTCCATTCTTTCTTTGCAGGTAATTTTTTATGCATAATTTAAATAGTTTATTTACCTTGGAATGACGTACATTCTGTTTAGAGACTGTGTTTTTAAGTATCGTAAACTTTGGTAAGATTAAACACTTTTCTTATTCTTATCTCGTAAATCGTTGCTGAATGTTGAGCAAATCGACATCCTGTTGATGAGTTGTGTCAACAGCAGTTTGTCTTTCTAGTAGATTTTGTTGCAGCTGACACTTGGCAGCCATCTGATATTCTAGCTGTGCAAAGAGGTTATGCTTTAAAATTAATTAAAAACATATTTTACATAAAATGTTGGCGGTGTCTGGAATGCCTTTGGCTGCTTCACAACAACTTGTAGGCTGTTAAAGTATTTGTTGCTCCGATTTGCAACAGAAGTAGAAGCAAGCGCTGCCTGCCTGCTGCGCTTTGTGTAGAGGCAGATTGCATTAGCTACTTTTTGTGGGCCATCAACAAGAAAAGTTAGCTGGGCAAAAATATTGTGTGATTAGCTCAACTGGCAATTCGCCTTAAAAACAGACAAACTGCTGCTGCAAAAGAAGTTTATAATGATTTTTAGGGTGGAGAAGTTGCGACTACTTTTAATTACAAATCTCACTCAAAATTGTGGCCGCCTCCAACTGGCGGCAATTTATGTTGCACTTGAGCATTGCATAAACTTTTCAAGTGTTGCAAGCCAATTTTGCACTTGGCTACATCTGTGGTTCTTTGATGGGAGTGTGGATGAGGTCAAGTGGTGTGGTTTGCTGTGGAGCGGCTGAGGATCTAACCTGGCCATGTTTTAACATTGATTATTATGTTCAGCTTAAGATTTAGTTAAATGTAACACGGGCTGTAAAGATTAAACAAAGTTACGAAAACAATTTTGTGCAAAAGTTTGAAGGGATTAATTAATAAATGTTTTTAAAGTTCAAAAGTTTGAGCATAATATTAAGATTTTAAAAAAACGAAATGTAATATTTTCAATAATAAAACAAATATAGCTCTGAACAAACACCTTCGTTACATTTTTATTAAGTTGATTGTTGTTAAGATGTTGCGGAACCCTTCCGTTCTATTAATTAACATTCGTTTATTACAGCTACTTAAGTTATTTATAAGTTTGGCTCCAATCTAGATAAAAAAGACTCCTTTATAGTATCAAAATTTAATTCATGTTAATAAAATTCACGAATTGAAACTATTTTTTTTTTTTGCAAACTTAATGCTGCCACAGTTGCTGCTGTCATTGTAAAAAACTTTGAGCCATTAGCCCGGTTTTCTTTGGGCAATGGTCTGCGCGAGCTCTTTATGATATTTTCAAAGCTTATTAGTTTTGAGCAAAAGTTTTCTCTGTAGCAGTGTGTCTGTATGTATGGATGTGTTTATTGCCAACAGCCATCGAGGAGTTAGTAATCATCATTGTTGTCTCGTCATCAGTCGCTTTGCCGGTGCAAGGACAAAGTTTTGATCCCCCTTGCCATAGTTGATTCATTCAAATTGTTTTGTATTTCGTGGGCCCTTGTTGATGTTTCAGTTGCTGTTTCGTTGTGGCAAAAGGTGGCAACGACGACGTTGGCAATATGTTGAAACCAACGCAGTAAACTTTGTTTCTTTATTTTTTTTTATCTTATTTTTATCAACATTCATTCAACCCCGTAAAACCTCTGAAACCCCAAATGAAACTAGCTGCCAACCAGGGCGAGAGTCGAAAAGGCAAACACAATAGTTTTTGCAACCGGTTGTTAGTTTTCGGGTAGTTTAGCTGCCATGAATCGAGTTCATGGCACAAGTTCTCAGATGAGTTACTAATATGATAATAATATTTTCTGTGCATTGTGCGTATACTTTTATTAACATATGTACATCGTACACTGGCTAAATTATGTATTGAAATTGATTGAATCCAGAATTAGCAAAGTTTTTCAATTCAGAAAACTTATGTGTGCCCCGCCTAGTGGCAAGTGGCAAATGCACACTCTAAGTGCATATGACAGCACGTTTTTTGCTTCAACCTAAAAGCATTTTTCCAATTAACCCTCTCATGCCCAAATAAAAAAAAAAGTACCAAAAATTTTTTTAAAAAAAAAAAAAATAAAAAAAAAAAAAAAAAAAAAAAAAAAAAAAAAAAATATATTTTTATTATTTATTAAAAAAAAAAAAAAAATTTAAAAAAAAAAAAAAAAAAAAAATAAAAAAAAAAAAAAAAAAAAAAAAAAAAAAAAAAAAAAAAAAAAAAAAAAAAAAAAAAAAAAAAAAAAAAAGGTTAACAAACTTTGACAGCTGCACCTTTTGTGACTTGCTATCGTCGCAAAACTTCTAATTAGACAATCTTTTGGTACATTTGAAAAAGGTCTTTAACAAAAAAAGAAAGAAAGAAAGACTTTACTTAAAAAAATAATATATGTTTTATTATAAAATGCAGATTTAAATCACATTAGTTTTACTACAATAATATTTCAAATTAACATACTTAGTTTCAGAAAGTTTTACTTATCTTTTTTATCGTTAATAAATACATTCGATCCATTAAAATGTATTAAATGTCAACATTAAAGATACATGTTTTATATATAGAGTGATGTAATGTTTTCTATCTTAAGAGTGCCCTATCCTTCAACTATGTCAAAATATTTATTTATGTTACCAGCTTTGACCGTATTTGGCTCAAAGCATTCGCTGGCGTCTTTGAGATGCTTTCTTGGCTATTGTTTTCGCTGTTTGAGCAGCGTCTTTTTTTTTTGCCATGCGGCTGACAGCTGCCTGCCAATAGTTGATTTTCACAATAAACATTTTCCACTTGATTTTCCCCTTGGTTGGCTCAAGTTTTTGCTCACAGGATTCCAGCAACTCTAGCTTCAAATGACGGTCTCCTTTTTGCCCTTAAATTCCTTTTATGCTTCTCTTTCCTCCCTTCTCTTACTCTGCCTTCACTGCGGCGTCTGTCTGGCTGACTTTCTTTCGTTGAGGACGCTTTGAATCGTTGGCTCTTTGGCTTGGTTGCTTGGTTGCCTGACTGAGACAAAAATCAAATCCAAATTTAATGTGTGCCAGAGTAACTGCATTTACTTGATGGAAACGTATCGTTGCCAAAGTCAGTCGTTGCTGCCGTTAAGGCAATAATATCATTGATAGTTTAGGTTCCGCTGATAATTTAATGTTAAGCTTTCGCTTCTTCTTTTTAAAATTCTGTGCAATCGCAACTCGAATTGAGTTATGCGTAATGGAAAGATTCTTTGGTTGATCATTATAGTGATAACAATTACCAACAAATTAAAATAATAATTATTAATAGATTTTAGGTACCTTAATGCTTAACATTTATTTACATATTTATAGTTTTTCAACCTTTTCGTGAGCAAATTATAAACAATACACATCTGTCGCCGGTCTATTCGATTCTCAATTGACAAACATACGGCACATATAACCTAATTTAACTTTGCGGTGATAAAATATGTTTCTTAAGATGCTATACACATATGTATGATATTAGACCAAGGCTCAATCCAATATTTATGCAGTATGCGTATTTATAGATTATAGTGTAGTGTAATTTTGTGTGTTGGGCCTATGTAAGATTTGACTTGCCTTTCTTTTTGTGTGGGTATTGCCTGCCAATTGCAAAAGTAAAAACTTTTGTCTTACATTTTTATTTTCGGCACATATTCTCGCTCAAGAAAGTTCTGTGTAAATATTGATTACGCGCATATCACGTACGCTACTTGAGCGCTTGAGATTTTTGCACTGCATTCGAGGAGAGAAAGAGACAGAGAGACAGAGAGAGAAAGAGAGTGAAATAAAAGAAGTGCTCCAAAGTGGCCAGAGTATGAGATTCCTCTACCTAGTGGGAGAGCTTGAGCTTTTGCTTTGCTTTGCTTGCGTGTGTATGGCTTAAGAAATGGTATGTGTGCGTGCTTGGCTGTATGAGTGTATGCTTGTGTGCCGTGGTGTGGCGCACGTCCTTGTGCTAGTTTCCTGCTGCCTCTGGTTGCCATTTTCGCTGACGACTGCCTTTTTGGCTGCCTGCCTGGAAATTGAAAGTCGCTCTCTCTCTCTTTCTCTTTCTCTGCCTTTTGCCCCGCAATCTACAA
Organism: Scaptomyza pallida; assembly: GCA_018152965.1. Taxonomy (NCBI): domain Eukaryota; kingdom Metazoa; phylum Arthropoda; class Insecta; order Diptera; family Drosophilidae; genus Scaptomyza; species Scaptomyza pallida. The sequence goes on from JAECXP010000226.1 coordinate 746,600, forward strand.
TGGTGGAAGCCGAAAAGAATAGCTGGGGGTTTTTGTGCGAAAACATTTAACGTAACGTTGAAGCTTTCGGGACACGTGCTCCAACCATCAATTGATCTGTTGTTTGCCATTTATTTACCTAGACAGGCAACCTGCCGTTTCCACCCGGTTGCTGCTGTTGCTGCCATGTGCTAAGTGCTAATTGGGTTAGCAAACCACCCGGCCTGCTCTGTCTTGTGTCTTCAGTTGATTTGGCCAATAATTGGCACTACAATGTGCTTTGGCTTGTGTCTAGCTGCTGATTAATTTTTAAAATTACTTAATGGCTAATGCCGCTAATTATTTCAAAGTGTATCCAACTGTCTTTTCCACACAAAAACCAAAGTTTCTTGTGTTCGCATGTGTAATGGTTTGAAGCCACCGCCTACTTTTTTTCTCTCCTCTCTCCTCTCCCATCAAACCCATCTCTTGTGTATTGTCCATCCATAGGGTGGCTAATTAAAGTTTTAAGTGCTTAGCCAAACTGGCACGACAGCTGTTTGGTCATTATTTTTACCGTTCAAGCACAAAAATTCAGCTCCTAAAAGCAGGCAGCAGGCGTAAATGTGTTTGCTTAAGATTCCAGCTAATTAGGTTTTTCTTTGCGTGAGCACAAAGAAAATGAAAATGCTCGAGGCATTTTTTCCCCCCCTCCCCATCTCTGCGTGTGCCTCTAAGGAGTTGTCAACATGCGAAAAATTGTTTTTCAACAGAGAGCTGCGGCAAAAAGCAAAGTTTCACAAAAAATGAAATCTTAAAGTTGATAGATTAAAATATTTTAACTTTAAGCAACTTTATTCACTTTGTATGATATTTATAATGTATTAATTACTTTAACCAATATTGATTGAAAATACATTAAGCTTCTCAAGTGTTATAGCCGTAAGCTTTGGTTATCTCATCATCAGCTCCTGCTGCCGCTCCTGCTTCTGACACGTTTCGTCAGCTGAAGGCACAATGCAGTCATATAAACGATGAGCTAATTAACAACAACATTTTCGCATAAATATGATGATAAGCACATCAACAGCAGCCCTCATCAGCATTATCCCCATCTCTAGGGGGAAAGGGCGTGAGAAAAAAGAGAGAGAGAGAATCCATGACAAAATTTAATGTCTCTGCCTCGACATAAATTTTAATGGCATATACACACATAAACATAAACATAACAGAACAGAACAGAGCCGAACCGAACCCCATTTTGTGTCGAGGCAGCAGTCAAAACAAATGTTTGCCAGGACAAACAGACAAGAAGCAGACATTGGAATGGGATAGAACAAATGCAAGTGCAACTGCCTGCCACGTTGCAACGTTACAACAGCTGCTGCTGCTGTGGTTGTCGTGTTGTACTGCTGCTGGTGATGGTGGTGGTTGCTTCTGGTCGACACTTTACACCAGTGGCACAGGCCATAATCAGGACAAGTGTCCTGCAGCTGCCTGCTGCATTATGTATTATTATTTGATGCATTTTGCATAGCAGGCAAAGTCGAGCTGCCGCTGCTGCCACTGCCGCCACTGCTGCTGGTGCCCTCAATGTGCAGGTGACATTACACACTAACAGAGCAGCAACTGAAGCAGAAGCATGGAGTTGGAGCTGCTGGCAATGCTGCTGCTACGTTTAGCCTTGAGCAAAAGTTGAGCGTTGCACATTGGAAAGAGTCTCATGATTTATGCACGTGTTTAGTGTGAAAAATGTACATTAAAAGCAAATTTTTACCTCAACCCACCCCCCAACTCCAAAACGAAAGTGTTGCCAACAAAATGCGGTATGTTTGTGTAAACGTGTGTGTGCCCGTGTGTGTGTGTAAGGTTTTTTTTTTCTGTCGTGCACGTTTGCAGGCAGGCAGGCATTCAGGCACAGGAAGTGAAAGTGTGTTAGATGATGGGCATGTGTTGCTGCTCGTATTGAGGTCACTGGTCATTATCAAGATGTTGTTGCAAAGAAATGACACAAAGTGCTGTCCTGCTTCTTCTTCTCCTTGGTGTTGTTGTTGTTGTTGTTGCTTGTCGTCAGCTTCATCTTCATCGTGTGGCCATTTGATATGCAAGGCAGATAAAGGCCAACGCGCATTCAGCGCCTGCCTGGCCAAAAGCCAAAAGACTGCCTACAAAATGGCAGGCAAACAGGAAAAGCTTTGGCCCCACGGCATAGGGTTCCATGAAGCTAAAAAAAATCAAAAGCACGCAGTACGCCTTAAGTTGTCTCGTTGAGACAGAGAGAGAGAGGGAGAGAGGGAGATGTGGGCAATAGTTTAACTGCAAGTGAACTCCACAGCAAATTGTTGACTAAGCAGTTTCTTTAACTAAAAGCGGTTCAGTGTGTCTGTGTGTGTGTTTGTGTGTTAATGTTTGTAAATGAATATGTGGACAAAGTAAATTGAAAGGTTTGCTCTTTACTTCTTTTCCAATAGAATTCATGTATTTAAATCCAATGATTTACTTATTTGTAGCTGTCCAAACAGACTGACGGAAAGTAAAAAGCAAATGAATTGAAATAAAACATATGCCAAAAGATTTTCTTTACAAACCAATATGATTCGGTTTATTTTGGGAGAGTTCTTGTTTTGAATGAATAGAAAAATTTCTTGATTTTTGTAGTTAAAGGTAAACTACAACTATTTCATACTTAAGTTAAAATACATAATATATATGAAACATTTTATTGTGTCCCACTTTATAAGCCTGGAAATAGAAATGGTTATGTGAAACCCTTGTTAGTAAACTATGTACAATGGCTCTGAGATAGAACTAAACTTTTTCTAATTCCAGCTAATATTGAAGGTCTTGCAGTGATTAGTGCTTAGAGTCCGACTTTTATGCAGCTCGTTGGCCAAATATCACGCATAATTCTTTACTCAATTGGCAGCTGGCACTCTCTCAATTCACGCCCCAAAAACCGGCAATAAAATGCCTGCGCGCCAAAAGAAGCGAATACGGGCCACGCCCCCACCAGGCAAAGACTCATATATAAAAAGTGGGGGAATAATAAAGAGAGTGTGAGACAGAGAGATCTGCCTTTCAATTTGTGTTTTTTTTTTTTCGTGCACGGGCGGCAAGAAGTTGGCAATAAGAAAAGGGTAACGAACGTTGGCAATTGCTATAGGCATGGTGTATTGCATTGAGGACAGTCTGCAATTGTTTGCACTTGCTCCACATTCGTTTTTATACCCTATAACTATTAACAAGGGGTCGTTTGGCTCTGTTCCTGGTCATAAACAAATTCATTGTTGCGTCTTACGGTATATTGTTAAGGGCTTTTAAACTTCATACATTGGATCATTTTAATCCATAACAAACACCGAATTTTGTAAGGCAACTAAGCATATCACATCTGGTGAACAGAGTATTTTAACGCCATGCTTTGTGCTGGATAGAAATGTCACTCTGTTTTTCTGTGCATCTCATTCTACCCTTAACCCATAAAATGGGTAAATAAGGGTATAATGGTTTTGTGCAAATGTATGTAACAGACAGAAGGAAGCATCTCCGACCCCATAAAGTATATATATTCTTGATCAGCATCAACAGCTGAGTCGATCTAGCCATGTCTGTCTGTCCGTCTGTCGGTCTGTCTGTCTGTCTATCCGTATGAACGCGCCGATCTCAGAGACTATAAGAGATAGAGACTTCAAACTTTAAACTTAAACTCTCCTATACCATGAGAAGATCAAATTTGCTTTAAATTTTCGATAACATTTCTGGTTTCCGATATACACATGAGATCGATGACAAAAAAATCTTGAATTTCAAAATTGTGAAAATGGGGCTTAAAACTACGGATAAAATAATGAACTTTTAAAAAAATTTGATCTAAATCGGTTCGGAAACACCGGAGATATCGCAGTTTGAAGTTTGGTCATATTGGTCACTGAATAAATACACACAAGTTACTGTAAGCATTACCTATCGGGTTAAGGGTATGTCCTAGTCGGGATTTCTCGACTAGAGTCTTCTTACTTGTTTTTTGGTTGTTCTTTTGTGCCTTTGGGAGGCAAGTGCTGCAATTTGCGCACCCAACCTTTGTCCCAAAAAATGAAAATACTGTACTTCACTTCTTTTAGTCGTGGCTCGTCCCCTTGGCTTGTTCCTTTGTAGTGCGTTTGGTGCAAAACGTTCTCTCTATGCATGCTCATATATTACTATTTTCGCGCCTGGCCTTTAAACAAATTGCATAAACATTTGTTACCTGACTAAAGCAGCCATTGTAAAGCGCTTCACACATACTTTTATATGTTTGTGATTTTTTTTTTTTTTGATAAACCAAGCCACACCCACACAAACTATTGTTGGCGCAGGGACTTTAGCTCACTGTTCTAACGTTCCTAAGTCCGTTTTATACCTGTTGTTTATTTATAGCATAGAGTTTCTTGTTTGTTTTGGCTTTCGGTTTTTTACTGAACTCCAACCCCGTTTTGGCAATTTGTGTTTTTATTTGCAATGCTTTTTCTTGAGGCTTGCGAACTGCAAATGAAAACACAAAATGAACAACTCGCTTTTAAGCTACTATATGTGGACTGGAATTGAGACTAGCTTGGATTTTCGTAGTGGATTCGTATATTGAATTTGCCAATAGCCAATGCGAAGAGTAGTTAGCTATCCCAATCTTATTTTCAGGACGCTTATTATCTTCTGTATTCAGAATATACTTGATTCAATTCAATTATTATATTATAATAATTATATTTTGGTTTTTAGAATCCTTCAACCTATCACTTACGTTATATATTTTAGTGGTTGCATACTTATATCAACTACTTGAGCTTAAAGCAAGAATAAAATACTAAAATTTAACATACTTGATACTCCTTTCTATCAGTGTACTTACTTTAATTATACTATGATGTAAACTCTTATAACTATTTTACATATTTAATTACTAGAAAGCCCGACGAACTCCGTAACGCCACCCTGGTTTTTTATACATTTCGTTTGGGGATTAAAATATGAAGAATGAAATTTTTGAAAAGCAATATTTTTATTTCATTTAGTAACAGCAAGAAGTGTAAAGACAGAACTTAAGCGAAGAAAGCCAAAACATAATAAGAGAAAATGACCGATTGAGTACGCGAAGATCATTGGCACCATACAATCGCTTGGCATTCCAATATGATCCCACTGCTAGTAATTGTGATTGTATATGAAGATCGTGAATACATATGTATGTGCAATATACAAATTTACCGATTAAATTGAGGTTTGTGATTCATTTAAGTAAAAATTAAATGCTAGGTGTATTTGTAGTTGCAGATAACCAATAGGAAGTAAATAATGCGAGATGCATTTAATTATTTAATTTTCAGAATTTTATAAAATAACTGATAATGAAACTGAAAATAAACTGGCGAATGTCGTTTCATTTCGGTTTAAAGTTGATAAACTGAATGTACTCATTATTTTATTTAAACAAATTGTGAAATTTTTGAAAACCAACTTTATCTTGACGTCTTAAACATAGCTATTTCGAATTGACTTTCACACCTGATCGAGGATTTATTTACTTTAGTTGAAACGCTTTCTTCTGTCTGTTACATCATTTGAAAGAAATCAAGTCTACCCCTTTTTACCCATTACATGGGTTAAATATTGGCGATATTGTTTGCTGATGCTTCATATAATGTTGATAAGAATTTGTCATTCATGCAGTACATTATATGAATATTTACAATAATATATTTATATTTACATTTAATCTGAATTGTAATCACTTAGACCGATCGTAAAGAGTTCAGAGTTTATATTAAAGATGTTTCTTGGTACGATTTTGCAATCTTGTCTCAATTAGTTTACAATTTGCATAGCTGTGCAACAGTCGTCAACGCAAGCTCATTTTAAATGCAAATCAACCTAAATGTTGTTGCCGTATGGCTTATAGCTTTGCTTGTGAAGCCAAGTGAAGCATCGATGGAAATGGATGGTTCGGTTTGTAAACAAATAAGATATAATTGGCTAAAATTCTAACTCAAAAATCTCACACAGTGCTCAAGGGAATCGAAACAAACGGAGGAATTATGTGCAACATATTGTTATAAAGTGGTGAAACCGTTGCTTAACTATGCGACTTTAATACGAACAAAGGAAGAACGATTTGCAGAGTTGGAAAATAAAATACGCGACCAAGAGGCGACTAATGAAAATTTAAGAAATTCAATCAGTCATAAAACTGAGTTAAATTCAGCGTATATGGTAACCATTTCCTTGCAGAATCATTTGCTAGTATTAAATGGAAAGAAAATAGTTGCAAATGATGTGCTCATAGCTAGTCTTCAAGCAGCAATCAAATCAAAAGATGATCAGATCAATAAAGTTGAGAAAGAAAAAAATCATCTACCTTCTAGCTGCGTGGGTAAATCGTCTGATGTGCATGTCATTAAAGTGGCCGGCATGGAGCCATTTCCTGTGCTTTGTGACTCGAAAATGGTCGGAACCGGTTGGACTGTTATCCAGCGGCGTATTGATGGCGGCGTAAGTTTCAATCGCCTTTGGGAGGAGTACAAAATGGGTTTTGGCAACATGTATGGCAATTATTTCATTGGACTCGAGAAACTGCACCGCATGACGCAATCGCAACCCCATGAACTATATATACACCTTGAGGACTTTCAGAACGACACTCGATACGCAAAGTATAGTCATTTTGCTGTGGGCAGCGAACAAGATTTGTATAACTTAAAAAGTGTTGGAATATATTCGGGAAATGCACAAGATTCTCTTATGTTTCAAAGGGCTGGTAATTTTTCCACACCAGATCGGGACAATGATTTGTGGAGCTCGGGAAGTTGTGCCAAGGCCTACGAATCTGGTTGGTGGTTTGTCAAATGCTACAACTGGTAAGTTATCTATACTCAAGAAGAATTATGTAAATCTTGCTAATGTTTGATCTTGCTAGTAATCTGAATGGACGATATGCGACTCAGAACACTAATACGGATGTCGATGGAATTGAATGGAGAGATTGGCATCACAAGCCACTTAGACATGTGCAAATGATGATAAGACCCAATGTGAACTAAATTGAAAAAAAAAAAAAAAAAAATTATAAAATAATGTACTCCTTATTATTATTAAATAAAAAAATATTTGATAATAATCCTCGTTTTTATACCCTTAACCCATTAAATGGGTAAATAAGGGTATAATGGTTTTGTGCAAATGTATGTAACAGACAGAAGGAAGCATCTCCGACCCTATAAAGTATATATATTCTTGATCAGCATCAACAGCCGAGTCGATCTAGCCATGTCTGTCTGTCCGTCTGTCCGTCCGTCCGTCTGTCCGTCCGTATGAACGCGCCGATCTTAGAGACTATAAAAGCTAGAAACTTCAAACTTGAAACTTAAGCTCTCCTATACCCTGAGCAGATCAAGTTTGCTTTAAATTTTCGATAACATTTCTGGTTTCCGATATACACATGTGATCGATAACAAAAAATCTTGAATTTCAATATTGTGAAAATGAGGTTTGAAACTACGAATAAAATAATGAATATTTAAAAATTTGATCAAAATCGGTTTAGAAACACCGGAGTATCGCATTTTGAAGTTTGGTCATATTGGTCACTGATTTAATATACATAAGTAACTGTAATGGTTAAGTATCGGGTTAAGGGTATGTCTAGTCGGGTTTCTCGACTGCTTCTTGTTTATAATAGTAATTAAGAAATTAAAATTTCAAGTTTATATTTATTGCAGATTTATATTTTAATCTGAAAATTTGTGATACGGATTCTGCCCCTCAATTGTTTGAGTTTTTTAAAATATATCGATTTGCAGCTATCATACATTGCCGACCGATTTTTAATGATTACTCTATTTTTTTTTTCTTCTTACAGGTAAGACTTTTGATTCTCACCGGAATTCAAGTTTGTTGAAGTCAGACCAAAGATTTTATGGTAAATATTATTGGAAACAAGTTTTCGGAAGGAAATTCTAAAGATTTATTAAAGTGTTAAGGACTTAAAGTTAGCTCGAAAAATACTAAGGTAAAAAGGCTAAAATTTGGTATGTAAATTTAGTAAACTAACAAGTACCGAATCAAGCTAGAAATGGCCAGTAGCGAAGGATTGAGTTTTTGAGACATGGAATTAGAATCCTCCCTGCACATTATAGCAGAAACCCCAAGTAAGAAAAGAAGTAGATTTCAAGAAAAACATATTACACAACCTAGTCCCGACACCAGAATAATAGTTTACTGCTGAACTTTTACATCTTCATAATATTCAATTGCTTTACTTGAGTGAAAAATAGTAATATTTTATTATTAATACTGATTCACGAGACAAACAGTATTCGCTCAAGGGACATCATAATCGGGTCCCAAAAGACAAACGGGCGGGCAAACAGAAATCTGTCAGTGGAAACAAATAAAACATAGTACAAGCAAAAATTATTTATTAATTACTCACACCAACTCCTGCAGATGCGTCGTGTGCCAATTAAATCAATATGTAAAGACCTACAAAACGAATGCATGAATAAATGATATTATTACCATTTTTGCAGCAATTGATGCAGGAGAGAAAGAGAGAAAGGAATCAAGTGAGGGAGCAAAAGAAAGAGGCGATATCCGATTGTTGTTTTGGGGTGTCGTTTCGAGTGTATATTTATTATATTTACATATATTGTTATTTACATTTATTACAAATGGGGAAAGTGCAAAAATATATGTGTTACTTTATGCTTATGCCTTATAATTGTACAAAATAAGCCTATATTTCTATAATTAGATTTTCGTTCATAGTTTCTCGAAATTGTAAATCGATAATTTGGTAATTTGATCTGATGACTTTTCAAGTCGTCCAAAGCATAAAGTTTATATCATCATAAAAATATATAAGATTGCGTGCATATTAAATATATTTTATGATGCCAAATCAAAAAAGATACACATTTAATTTGTTAGATTTATTAACAATATATTTATAAGAGTTAAGGGTTTAAAATGATTTAAACTTAAACAAATCATCGCTTAAATGTAGATGTTATACACAGTTTTTTTTTTAAAGAGTTTTCAAAAAGCCAAACTAACAGCAAACAGAGACAAATACTGTGTGTTTTTTTGAATATATTTATGTGTTTAGGAATTTCGAAGTTGTCTTTGATGATGCAAATATCATTTAAAATTCAGACAGGTTTGTGCTGGGTCTATCTGATAGTGAGTCTGAGAGGATTGGCAAATGGATGAGATGAAAAGATAAGCTTCCCGCTGCTGCTTGATTGTTTGTCCCGCAGTTTCACACATGCGTTTATATGCAGCAAATGCAAAAAAGTGTTTTAAAAAAATCACATTAAAATGGCTTGAAATTTATTGTTCACCGAGTAAAATTCAATAAAACATAAATGTTTAGTAAAGTTTAGTTAAACTTGGGCCTTATCATGATTTGAACGAATTTCATTGATTTTAAATGCCAACTGTTCCACATGATGCCAGGCTGATTATTTTTGCCACTTGTACTGGTCGCATACAGTCCATTGAGATTACTAAAAATAAAACAAATCAATACAAATACTGTTTATATCAGGGACCAAAAATAATAATTATGAATTGAAAAAATTGAAGACCATAAAAACCTGATGAGTGTGAAACACACAAGTATTTTATTTTGTGTTAAGGGTATACTCGGAAAACGATAAACTTTTATTTCCAATTTTTAATTTTTATATGACACATTTTTTAATTTTTATAATCAAAAATAGCAAAATAATTATTATTTATGTTTTTATATTCAAATTAAATCATGTGTTTATTTGTCATTTTTATTTTGCAAATTGGAAAATGAAACGTCATGTGATATGAAATTTACTTAAACAAAGTCAAAAATAAGGCTCAAGGTTTGTAAGCAGACTAACTCAATTCAAATAACTTTTGAGTCGGAGAGGGATTGACAATATGGTTGAGGCATGAATATATAATGCTCTCTACGCTGCATATGCTATGTATATGTTTGTACAAACGCAGTTTCACAGACATACGTTTATATATACAAAGCAGCTTAAAATTTGCAATTTAAATTTTGATTTTTATTAAAAAATCACATTAAAATGGCTTGAAATTTATTGTTCACCGTTTAAAATAAAAATAACACATAAAAATGTTTAGTAAAGTTTAGTATAAAAATCTTGGAACTTAATCATGATTTGAACGTATTTCATTGATTTTAAAAATTAAATGTTCCACATGATGCCAGAATGATTTTTTTTACCACTAATAAAATGGTCTTTTATTGTCCATTGAGATTACTAAAAATAAAACAAATCAATACAAATACTGTTTATATTACTTGGGTATACCACATACCAGGTGTAGCAATTTTTAAACCACCAGCCAGATTTGTATTTGTCAGCGCAGTTTTGTGAATCCTCATCGGCATCGTTTTCAGGTGTTGAAAATTTCATATTCTTATGGTTGCCAAATGAATCGCCAGCATCTCCAGAATAGTTTCCAAGCAGTTTCAGTTCAAACGATTCCGCCTCATTACCAATGCCAAATTCACTATATCTGGCATATCTCTGTTCATTTTTAAAGTCTTCAAGGTGAATGTATAGCTCGTGCGTTTGCGACTTAGTCAATAGATGCAACTTTTCCAGTCCAATAAAGAACTCTCCGTTCAAATCACCAAAACCATGACGATAATCAATCCAATTTCTGTTAAAGTTCGTGCTTCCATCCTGACGTCTCTGTATCACGGTCCAACCGGAACCAGCTAATTTTGAATCACAGGGCACCGAAAAGGGCTCGATTCCAGGAACTTTGATTTCATAGACATCTGTTAGTTTGCCAATACAGCTCGATGGTAGAGACTTAGCCATTTGAGCTTTGCCCAACATCATCACTTCTGTTAGAAGTTGATTAACGAACATATCTTTAGTCTTTAAAGTTTCTTGATAGACATTTAATTCGTTTCTGAACAACTCTAACTGATTTGCCAAGTTATTTATCTCCACATCTTTTTCCTGAAGCTCGTCCTTCATGATCTGTATGTATGATGTATATTCAAAATCCGACTGTATATTATTTACAATATCTGCAGACGACTTTTCCTTCATTTCTGTGATGATTTCTTTGGGATATTCATCCACAAGAACATTTTGTGTTTTAGGCACAGATTCGATTACATCATTGCTTGTTTCTCTAGGTTTGGCATCCATTAGAAAATAAATTAAAAAAAGACCTACGAAAAACGTCACAGCATTCTCCATTTTTATTCGACGATTGCAAACGAAATCCGCGCTCAATGAACTTCAAACGGCAACTGAATGTGACAAAGCTGGAAATGCTCAAATAATACGACAGGCACAAATATTCTTACAAATTGCATTGTAATCAGCTTTTAGCAGTTGATTATTTGAAAATATTTCTATGGTCTTTGCATTTGTTTATTTACACATATGCAAGCATTTGTTTTTGACAGTTCATTTGTTTATATAAACTTACGAACAGGCGATAAGCTTATACATATATTGTGAGCACGTACAGAAATCAAATCGTATTTGTTTTGTTTTTGCCGCTGTCTCATTTCCGATTTCTTCGATACTTAAGTTTTGTTTTTATGTTTGACAACTTCATCGCCAGTTGAGATTATATGGCTTCTTCACTCAGCTTACCGTATTAAATGTATACTAAACATTTCTACTTTTCTTGACATCATTTACCACCAAATAATAAAAATTATATTGTGGCAATATGTTAAGCATTGTCTTTATATTTGTTTGATAAAATTGAGTTGATTGGAAAATATAAAATAAATAATTTCGACTTATCAAAGCTTATAAATAAAAGGGTTTAACAGTCACAAACCATTTAAATTTACCTGATATCCTTTTGATCATAAAGTGTAAACTTGATTGAGCTTGACTTGATGCTATATGGTCTTTCTAATGCTCACCTATTCCCATTTTTTAGAGATGGGCGTTGAGTCTGCGTGTATTTTTCTATAATTAGTTAATGTAAGTAACCTGAGCATGAACCTGAGTTGAACATTTAGCATCAGATGAAAAGAAACAGAATCTTATGCGATAAAAGATGCGCTTGTACAAACATTGGCATATCATCTGTGCGACATCACTTTTGTACCACTGTGCTATCCCAAATCTTTTCTATGTTTGCCGATTTTATTTATTTGTTTACCCAAGTTGTGGGACGGGAGCAGCAAATCGAAGCTCTCGCTAACCGACAATTACATTCATGTTTTGCAACCTTTTCTTTGAGCATTAGACGCCAGCCATTGTTTTGAATAAGGCGACAATGGCGCCGACTCATTGACTCAGTGAGTCAGTCGCGAGTCGCGACAGAGAAAGAAAAACACGCAAATTGAGATGAAATCGCACATGTTGGGTGCTTGACAACCACAGGCTCAGCTCATGCGGCTTCCATTTTCATCATCATAAAGTTGGTTGAAAAGGAAATCGATACGGGTAACTTAATCATGAAATGAAGTCGACGTCAAGTTGGCAAGAATTTCCCAATTCGATGTGACCTAGTATTGGGTATCTTCTTTTTCCGATGAATTGTACATTACTTTGTTCATTCCAGGTATGAAATTTAATTAAATTCATTAGAATCAAGTTCATATTAAATAATATACAAAAATGTACTTCAATTGTTGTTTTTTATAAATTATTTTTTAAACCTTAATCAAAATAATTTAGGTTTATTGATAAAAAGGTATAGCATATTCGGCAAGGTATAGAAATTTCTTTTCTACTTTCTGTTTTTTTTTTTTCTTTGTTGTAGTTGTTGTGTTAGTATTGTCTCGTCTCTTTGTGGGCGCTATTCGTGCGTTACGAACTACTTTTTTCCCCCCTTAGAACTGTGTTTACCTATGAGCGGTACACGGAAAACGAGTACAGAGTGGCCAAAACTTGTTCCTTGGTTTGTTTGTTTGTATGTCTAAGTTTGCTTACCTTAACGTAGAAAAGAAAAAAATCCTCCCACTCTTGGCTTCAATCATTGACCTCCGCCAGCTCTATTCTCGGCTTACCTTTTGCTTTGCTACTTCCAATTTTGTTCATTTCCGTTGCGACTCCATTTTAGTTTCGACTCACTTTACACAGTTAGCTGCTGGAATGCAGGTCAGCGCTGTGCACTTTTATATTAATTTTATGGCTCTAGGTTCAAATGCCTGATGCAAGCTCGTTTTCAAACTAACAACAATCGTTGCTTCAACTCGAAATTATTCGCCATGTAGTTTGTTTTGCAAAAGGTAGCTGCTCTAAAGCCCTATTGTTTTGTTATGCAAACACTTTTTCCAACTTGGCTATTAAAGTTGCTCGTCTACTCCAAAAATTGCTTCAAAGCAGAGAATCATTTATAAGAAGTAGTACAGTACACAACGATTTTTTGTTTGAACATGGATTATAATATACTTGGGATATTTTTATTTTTGAAAAATAAAGTCGTAAGTTTAGTGATTTTAATACACTAATACCGAAGGTATCGGTCATTTAAAGCTTAAAATGAAATCAAATTTGATTCAACAGCTGACAACTGTCTTTAAATATCCATATATATCAAAAGTTTAGAGACCAATCTGCTTTTATTTTCTTATGATATATTGTTTTTTTTTTTTTTTATTTTGCTGGTTTTATTTCTTGAATCTTTCCTTATAATAGGGAAACTAACAAAAAGTTTACAAATCTTACAAGTATTACTTAGTTAACTATTTGTTGTTGTACAAATAGTTGGTGGCCGCGTACCTCAACTAATCGCTGGGTCGGAAAGTCATTACGACGAAGACGGGATCGGCTGCTTGAGTTTGTGAGTCCTCTAGCAAGATAGTTTGGGTGCGATGACAGCTTGCCAAGGTAATTTTTCTTGTAGTCCGCAATTACTTTCTTGATTGGTGGGACGTTTAAGTCGTTTTGAATGTTTTCGTTGCGAACGTACCACGGTGCCCCGGTGATAGTTCTCAGGATCTTTGACTGGGCTCTTTGGACGATGTCGATGTTACTGCTGCACGCATTACCCCATAGCTGGCATCCATAGGTCCAGATTGGTTTAAGAACAGAGTTGTAGAGCAGGACCTTGTAGTCAAGGCTTAGCGGGGAGCGAGCGTTGATAAGCCAGTGGAGGCTATTGGCTTTTAGTTTTAGTTGTGTTCTCTTGGCTTCAATGTGCCTGCGCCATGTAAGCCTTCTGTCCAGGTGTACTCCTAGGTACGTTACTTCGTTGGCTTTCGGGAGTGGGATATTATTTAGCGTAAGTGGTGGACAATCTTTCTTGTTAAGGGTGAACGTTACATGTTTACATTTTTGTTCGTTAACTTTAATTCGCCAGTCGGATAGCCATTTTTCCACGTTAACCAGATGACGAGCGAGTTGCGATGTGGCTTGCAGTGGACATCTAGATCGGCTAAGAATAGCTGTATCGTCAGCAAAGGTTGAAGTTGTAAGTCCCCTGCATGTAGGAATGTCTGCTGTGTTGAGAACGTAGAGTGTTGGCCCAAGTACGCTTCCCTGAGGAACGCCGGCTTCAATATGGTGTTCGCTTGATGTTGCAGTGTTGCATCTTACTGCAAACTTCCTGTCGTAAAGGTACGACTTTAACAGCTTATGTGTGTTTGGTGGAAGCGTTGATTTGATCTTATACATCAGCCCTTCCAACCAGACTCTGTCAAACGCCTGAGCCACATCCAGAAAAATTGCAGTACAGTATTCTCGATTTTCAAACGCGCCTCGAATTTCTGAAGTTATGCGATTGACCTGTTCAATAGTTCCGTGGTTTTGGCGAAAGCCGAATTGGTGCGACGGGATTATGTTGTGAAGGTTCAGAAATTGATTAATCCGAGTCATCAAGCATTTTTCGAACAGTTTTGATAGACATGATAAATGGCTTATAGGTCTATACGACGAGGGTACTGTTTGATCCTTGCCCAGCTTTGGTATCATTATGATGATAGACTTTTTCCATCTTTCTGGGAAATGCCCGAGTCGTGTGATCGCATTGAATAACTGGCAGATAACACAGACGGCACAATAGGGAAGCTCAATAATCATCTTTGGTGTTATTAGGTCTAGACCCGGAGATTTTTTGGGGTTTAGTTCCTGATTAATAACTCTTGCGACTTCGTTCGGGCGAAATTCAATGGGCTCATGTTGTAAGTGGGTGTCGTTTAATACAGTCGGTAGAGCGAACGAGTTTGTAGCAGGGTTCGGTTGGAAAACTTTTTGCAGGTGAACAGCAAACGTGTTGGCTCTTTCTTCATCGCTTCGGGCCCAGCCGCCAGCTTGGTTTCTTAGGGGCATCTCTGCTTTTGTCGGTTGGCTGAGAGTTGGGTGAGCTTTCCACAGTGAGTTTTTCGAGCTGGATGTTGATAATTGCTCAATGTATCGGCGCTGGGCATGTTCTTCTTCAAGTGCTAACGCTTTGGTAAGTTTACGTGTAGCGTTTTTTAGCTTTTGCTTAGCTGACGGCGATCTTAGGCATTGCCACTCCCGTCTTAGTCGCCGCTTATCAAGAACGAGCTGTTCAATTTGGTGATTTGTTTTCTTTTGGGTGGGTGCTGCAGTTTTTGCTTTCGGTGTTGACATACGAGCTGCTTCGACGAAGACTGACTCAAGTTTGTTTGCAATAGAATCAATATCAGCTTCCACTTTCAGATGCGGATTAAGTTGGATGTGTGAGCTAACATATTTCTTGTATCTTAGCCAGTTAGTTTTTTGTGATGTCAGCTTACCCGGGCGATTTGCAAACTCTGGGTGTCGTTGAAGTTGAATTAGTACAGGCGAGTGGTCAGATGATAACTCCGAAAGACATTCGGCGCTTATCAGGTTGCGCGGAATATTTTTGGAGACTGCAAAATCAATTAAGTCGGGCAGTTTCTTGGGGTCCGTGGGCCAGTATGTTGGTGTGCCAGGAGAGACGTGGCTGAGCCTGTTCTTTGGTTTTATAATTGCGTTGTACAGCTGCTTTCCTCTTGGAGTCACAAGACGAGATCCCCAGTGAGTGTGCTTGGCATTATAGTCCCCTGCTGCTATAAAGTGTTCTCCTAATGAGTTGAAAAATTCCATGAATTGGTCTTCAGATATGGAGTATCGCGGTGGGCAGTAGATGGCAGAAAGTGCAAGTTGGTTACCACTATCCAGATGTATTTTTAAGGATGTGGCCTGTAGATAGTTTTTAGCAAACTCTTTGTGGAAGTGGTGCTTCAGCCGGCTTCTTATCAAGATACCAGTCCCCGCCGTGCGCCTTGCCATCGGGATGGTTGGTTCCGTGTTTTAGAATGAGTATCCGGTTATGGTAAAATTATACTTATTTGTAAGGTGTGTTTCGGAAAGTAGCATAATGTCAATGTGGTTGTCGAGTAGAAATTGAGCTAATTCAAGTTTATGCTGTGAAACGCCATTGGCATTCCACGTTGATATACGTAGTGAGGCCATTGATTATTTCGATTGTAGTGATACAAGCAACTGTATCAAAGTATTTTGATTTTGTACTAAATTTTGCATAGTTTCTTGCATAAATGACATGAACTGTGATAAACTCTGCTGCATATTACATATAATTGATTCAAAGTTGCTTAGTGGTGGTTCCTGCGGCTTGTTGTCTCGTTCGTCGTTGAGTTCTATATGTTTTGCTTGAGAGCCTGGATAAAAAGCAGGAGGCATCAG
Source organism: Scaptomyza pallida (assembly GCA_018152965.1). Lineage (NCBI taxonomy): Eukaryota > Metazoa > Arthropoda > Insecta > Diptera > Drosophilidae > Scaptomyza > Scaptomyza pallida. The sequence continues at coordinate 763,222 of JAECXP010000226.1, forward strand.
TCCAGATCTTAAGGCGCTAGCATAGGTTGCGTTTTTAATAACAGGTGCGGGGCCAAAAGATGACCTGGCTGCAGACGAAAAGAAGACGTCAGGGTTGGACTTTGATGGAATGTATGATGGCGGTGCGTTTTGAGAGCATGATATATTGTTAGCAGGATGTTATTTTTTCAATGTTATACTATTAACGTTTGTTATTTAAATAAACATAACTTATATGTTCTACAAAAAAATCCAATATTGCCAATCTGATTTAGGTTAAGGAGTAGATAGTTAAATATCAATAAGCGGAGGATTTATTCGTAAAACTTAGGGATTGTTGTTGCTTTCTATGTATGAGAGGTATGGAAACAATGTTTTTCTTTTGTATCTTTTTCTGCGGATTATAAATAAAAATTGGACTTATACTGATATAAATCATAAAATATTTACCACAGGACATGATATAAAATATAAAATTTTTTAATTAGAAATCAGAACATCGATATCGAACTCCTTATATGTTGTTGTCTTTTTTAATATGAATATTTTTGTATATGTATTTTTTTTTTTGGCTTGTTCGCTATTGTAAAATAAGACAAAATGTTTTCTAATGTGAAACATTAATTTTATTTTGTATATAATATGGACGTACACATTAATTTTATTCATTTGCCATATTTCAGTTTGCCACAGGTCCGGCAAGCAATTAGAAAAGTTTTACAGTTCAATTGTGCGACACAATTTTGACAGTTGGCAACGCGCTTGAAATGTCATCAGCAACCCAGAGAACTCACGACTGGCCAACAGCAACAAATAAATTAACTTTTACTGTGCAGCTGTTGATACTTTTTGATTGCTATCACTGCGCAAAAATGGAAGTCGCTTTGGCAAATACAAGCACAACGCCCCTTACGTACATATGTGTGTGTGTGTGGAAATGTGTACTCGCATGTGTGCATACTTTTCGTTTGTATGCAGTTGACAAGTCTGCATATAGACAATGATGACAGACAAAGATCTAACCAATGTGGGTGACAACTTTTCTCATTTTCTTTCTGCATGCATCTCATACGTCTTGTGTGGTTGGAACTTGTTCTCTTTGTTGTTTTAGACAGCGTTTGGTTGGGGTTTGAATATCTGTTTCTTGAACAAGTTTTATTTTTCTTTTTCAAAAGACTTATACGTAAGATATGGCTTCACAGCTAGCTAGCAATATTATAATATATCAAAATTACTTTATTTAATTTAAAAAGGGGGAAATTGTTTAAGAACTATAAGTCTTCGTTTACATACAGAGTCTAAATTATTCTAATTACCAGATTTTTCAAATATTTAATCATGTTGTTTAGGGTTCAGCTAAAGCAGCTTTCCGATAAGGAGTTTTCGCAGCACTCAGTCCCTTTGGGTAATACGTATACGTTAATATTTTGGTATTCATGGCAAAACAACAAATTTGTGTCATGCTCTTTGTGTATGTTCCTGCAACAATCCATCTATTGTGCATAACGGGCGTTGCTCAACAGCTGCAACAAAGCGGAGCAAAGGAAAATAAAAATACAAATATTGCGCGCAATAGTTGAGTAAAACAAACAAAACTTTCCGCCTGCTCGGGCACATTTAAAACTTTATTCATGTGCATCGTTTGTTGGTTTTTTTTTTTTCGTTGTTGAATGTTTTCTTTTGCTCTACGCTTTTGTTGTCCTTTTTTGTTGTTTATATTAGAAAAGAAGTGAAAAACAAGAAAATCATGCAAAGTTTTATTGTTTTTGTTGTATTTTTTTTTTACTAAGTTATTTTCATGTTTCGAGCTCATTTCTAGTTCCCTGTTTACTGCTGAGTGAATATTTCAGTCATTTTTAATATTCCTGTTTGCCTTTGCTGTTGCTGCTCTTGTTTTTTCACCAGTTCCAATTGCAAAAGAATTTGCTTGACTCGTATCAGACGCAGCTGCAGATCCTTTTTGGCATAGTTTGCATGCCTAGAGACTCACTGTGATTGAAAGGCATTTCTGTTCCTTTTTTCTTTTTTCGTAGATGTGATTTTCGCTCAGAACATTTGTTGCATGTCACATTGTTGCTGCTGCTGCTGCTAGCTGCTGCTGATGCTGACTGCAACATAGTTGTGCAAGTAGTAGAAGTTGCTGCCGTTTGGCTTTTTGTTCGGCCCGGCTTACAAATGTTGAAACGTGCAACTATTAAATAGTTTTGTAGCAGCTGCCACTTCCATCCAAGTGGCTAAGGCACCAACAAAAACTTTGCACTTTTGTGCCACTTAAATGTAACCCAAAAATTGTAAAATCGTCGCAAAAAAAATAAACAAAAAACTTTTAGCCCTGTTCCAGTTTTGACTACTTAAACAAATTCCAATGATTTGATTTTGATGTACCTTGTGCTACAATTAAAGAAAAAAATATTAAAACAAGAATGTTAATTTAATAATCTTTACCTAATACTATACTACTAAAACATAAAAAATTTGAAGAAATAGCCTAAATCACATACGTCAACATCATAGTAAGTGGCACATCTCAAGTCGACATGTTTTCTAGAGGGCATTTAGCCCTCCCGTATGTAAAGGGATTACAATCTATTTATTGCTTATTAATGTGCGTAACTGAATGCTGACCCAATACTTGCTCCTTAACCTTTGCAGGTCTTAGATTTATCGTCCAATTCTGTTGATTGGGGGGAACGCTACTCAATGGAATATTATTTGCCAAGTAAAACATTTCGCAAACCCAACTTGATATCTAAACGTCATTAATAAATAATAAACAAGGTAAATATCAAGCATGTTTGCCTCAGGTATTTGCTTCACTGCCTTTGATCGATTTTTGGTGGTGCTGCCTGCCTGTCAGTGTTGTCAAAACAGCCACCTGAATATACAAATAAGCCATACATATACATACATACACTATATGTACATACATATCCATCAAAATGCATATTACTGAAATTAACAAACATCATAATTATTTGAATACACAAAGCTTTCGTTTGCTCAAGTTTCTTGGAAAATTGATTGTCTGCTACATTGGTGCTGATTAGATATTCTGTCGTTTATTTGGGTTTGCAGCTCATTATAAATGTTGCCTAGTTTATTAGGTGGAGAATTGGCGAAAATAATTAATTGTTAATTATTGTTCAATTAAAATGCCTTGAGTAGATTAATATTCAGATGTGTAACTATTGTGAACACTAAAATGTTGAAGGTCTAATTCAACATTAAATTAACTTAAATGAAAATGTTATATTTTTGTGTGGCATTTTTGGGACATTAATCAATTTTTGAAATTCAGTTCGAGGCTCTTTGCGTTAAAAGTTTCGATTTTAGCTATCTGTACAACGTGTTACTGTCTGTTCAGAAAGTATCCTTAGATCTCTTAAATATATGTTTAAGTCAACATGTCTCATGTTTAAAAGCTACAAGAATACTTTTGACTTATTGTATTATATTGCATTATATAAAAATGTCCCAAGCATTTATTCATTACTTTTCTTTTAGCTGCTATATATCAACTAAATTTCGATATGATAGCTGTTTAAAAGTATGTCTTTAAAAATTTCCGAGTTTATTTGAACCGAGTGTTCAAGGTATCTAATAAATATTTGGGCATTTTAGAACTTTCAAAGCTACAAAAATAACTAAATCAATATTCCAACTTGACCACGGTCACAACACAAACAAGAAAAGGGATAAACAAAGGGTTGGGAAGATGAAAAAGGTCAGCCAAATGCTAACTAGTCGAGTAATTAGTGCTGGTTACGTTTCGTTGGAGTCTCCGTGTCCATAATTGTTACGGACTCGGCCCACATCCGGATCCCGTGCCCAATTACTGCCACACCAGTTGTTATTGTCTCTTGTGCAGTGTTTGCAACACCATTGTCTATGAATATATACACACAAGCACAAATATTTCGTACATTGTACATCCAATGTGCTGTCCGTTCGATTGGTCGCTTCTCTAATACGGTTCCATTGATTACGGAAATAGCGTAACGCTAAAATCAAACTAATCAGTTGAATGATTGGCGTTCACCCAGCAGCTCCATGTTGACAGCCCTGTCGAAAAATTCCTTCTACCCCTTCCCTTCTACCCCAATTCAGCTCCTTTCAAATGAAAATTATTGTGCTTTTCCCTTTTTTATGAATGTATGTATACTTTTTTCTTGCCTTCGCTGCTTTTGTTGTTTTTGTGTGTGTTTTTCATCCAATTTTGCTACCTTTTCTCTTATGCTGTACGCTCTATTCAGGACCTCGGTTGCCGTTGAGTTCTTTTGTGACCAGTGCTGTTAACGAGTTTTTCTCGCCGCCCGAGCGCTCATTAAATGTGTGTAAACCGTCCGTTTGGTGCTGTTGGCCAGCTGGGTTTACGCTCTGTTCTGGTCGACATTTAAATTACTTTATAGCTGCCTTCATTTAGTTTAGAAAACGACTATTTTCTTGGGCACTTTTTAGCTGCACGCTATTTTGTTGCTCTTCCTTTCTCTCTTTCTCTGTCTCTTTTTCTCTTTTATTTTATGCTTTCTACTTGTTTTTTACAGGCACAATTTTCCATCCACTTTTAATTTGTCGCAATTTAAAGTGGCTTGACGTTAATTATACGCCATGTTGGTAAGTGTTTTCTCATTTGGGCTTTTCAGTTCGTTTCCACTTTGTAGCTTTTGATATAAGCTTATAGATTATATTGGTTTTATCTTAAGTACGATGTACATATATAAAGCAAGATCAATTCCTTTATCCGCTGAATATTATCAATTACCGTTATAAATATATTGCCAATTACACAGGCGGTGTATATTATCATAAAAAACCTAAGCGATATCTGACTTAGAAAACACATCGATACACACACACATGTATGCTAATGACATGTCATTTCGTTTTTGCCCGTAGCGTTTTTGTGTAGAGTGTGTGTGACGCCCAAATGTAGGCAACATTTTCGTTTCTGGGGTATCTCAACATTTTGCACGGGTCACGCCCATAATCCATAAGTTAAACTCGCAGCTTAGATGGGTCTGTTGTGTGTGGTCGCTAACTGTGTCTGTTTGGCGATCTCCGCAGCCCGCGTCTCCCCTCTCTCCCACGCCATTTTGCTGTGGTTTGTATTGCCAGCAAATAAACAAAGTGCACGGGTGGTTGCAAAAACCGAAAAACCGAACCAGAACCAGAAACCCAAATCGCACGCTTCAGTCGAAAGGGTTAAAGTGGCTTTAAATGGCGTTGCGTACGGCAATGGGCGTAGGGATGAAGACGGGGGCGTGAGTGCCCTGTTTCTATGGTAAAAGAGGCGTGTGTTTTGTTAGCAATTTATGATTATTTTTACTTGTTTGTGCGCCTTATTTTATTTTACATTTAGTTTACCTCCCTCATATCCTTTCCCCAGCCAACAAACTACTGACCCGCATTTGCACAAGAATACAAAAAAAAGGATAAGGATAAGGTTGAAGGTCCTTTGAGCTGAGACTGGCAAACATATATGTACATATTTTGCATAAATAGAAATTTTTGTTATGCCAACGCTCGTCCTCCATCCAGACAGACGCTGTTGCCCCTGATGATGTGCTAATCCTGACGCAACAGAGTTTCTCATACGCCACGTTGGACACGTCCTTACGTTCAGTGTGCGTCAGTTTACGTGGGTGGGCTTCTCTTTGGACAAGAGCGAACGGGGGTGTCACGGCAACATAATCATTTTGTTTCAATGTGTTTTTTATGATCGTTTTGATGGCAACATTTTCAACGATTGTTTGACGACAGCATTAAAACATTGTGGTTGCATTTTTTAAATAAAAATGTATGTAAAGGTAAAAAATATGTAAGCTTGTAATTTATATTAAATTATAACTACCAAATTTTTGTGGCTGATATAAAACATTTAATTTATTTTAATTGTTTTCTAATATTGTATTACCGCCTAATGTAGGAAATGCAATCAATATATTAATTAAAACTGATTAGCATATTAAATAAAGTAAATTAAATTAAATAAATATTATGTTTAAGTATGCAAATTACATTTGTTAGTTACTAAACTAAGTAAAACTAGTTAAAACTGATTGGACTATCGCTGTTATTACGTTTTTGCACCTGTGTCAAGATGATAAAATAATTTATTTATTCAAATATGAAAGCTGGGCTCAGAAACGAAATTAATTTGTTTTGCGAATCAAGACATTTCCTTCAGCGTTTATTTGATTGGTGCTTTGTCCTGCTGTTGATTGTGTTTAATTATTTCTGATTGGTGTCCAGAAATTCATTAAATATTGATTACAGATATGTAAAGGACACAGTTTGTATTTTCTTGGCCTGCAGCTAAGCAAAATTGTATAATAAATACCAAAGGATATTATCGAGACATGCAGTTCAAATCGTTTGTTGTTCAACGCTTCTGTTAATGGCAATTTAAGCTTTAGCATTTCAAACTGCTTTAGCCTTGTGTCTGGCAACATATCCTTGTCATCGTTCCTGCTGTTGTTGTTATTCTTTAAGTTGATTTTGTTATTGTCTCGTTCGCAATTGTTTCGGGCTATTTGCATTTTGTGCAGCAGCTAGCTAAGACCGTGTCAATTACTTGTTGGATAAATTGTGCAAAATATCTTCTAAATGAAATGAATTGCTGTTATATCCGTTTGTTCTCTTGGCAGTTGTGAATGTATGTATGTTTTAGCATTTGTTGTTGTAGATTCTTGCATTTCATCAGCAGGATCTGGCATCTTGGAAAAGACTTAAGCTTGTCCTTGCTGCATTCTGTTGGGTTAAGCTATTTGAAAGGATTTGTTTGATATGGCATTTGTGCTTTTGTGTTAGTTTGCAAACTGACAACATAACCTCTTGTTGTCCTTCTTCAATAAATTAAAATATTATTCATTAATTCAATTAGTTTTGATAAGTTTTGAAAATCTTTTGTTTTTGAGAACGTCCAAAAGCCATGTTGTATTAACTCAACTATTAAGCTTAATAAAATTGCAACATAGTAAATATTATAAAATATAAAATTGTTCTTGAAACTTTTAGTCATCATTATCATATCTCATACTCGTAGCTACTGTGAATATTGATTTTTTTTATTTATTTATTCTTAACAGTGTCGTTCATATTCATGCAAATTGCGAAATCTCGGTCAATGGGTAGTGTAGTAGTAGAAGGGCTGACTTTCCACCCCTATTTCGTGACCTAAAATGTAGCGGAGGGACGAATAACGCATACAAATACGAAAACGCACTGTAAACTACACAACCCACTCACCCACAAACGCGCAGACAAACCACGAAAAGGACAAACTGCAACGGCCGCCATTTCCATTTTATTCGCCATTTTAACTGTTTGGGCTTTGTTTAAAGGCTGGGGTTGGCGGGTTTGTCATTTGGTTTGCCCCAAACGTCGCCTGCATACAAAGCACAACATAAATTCAATATAATAAACATGTAGAGTTTTTTCCCCCACAACACTCAAACCAACTCAACCCTGCTTCACAACAATGGCAATTGTTTAAACAATAACATAATGGCAAGCTTTCTACACAGTAAACAATTTTCGCGGCTTTTCACTGCGTTTCAAATAAATGCGTAAAATTTGATAATTTCAACTTGAAGTATAAAAGTGTTGACACTTTAAAGATGCATTTTCAAAAACCCAATACATTAAAGAATGTTCAATCTTCCAAAGAGTGTGAAGCAAAAAGTCAATAAGTTGTATTTTTTACAAACTCAGAAAAAACGAATTTAATTAAATTCCATTTTTTCCTTATCTGTATGCAGAGACATTTCGCTGCTGACCCAGTTATGAGACGCCTACTTAGCAGAATTGTATTTTCTTGCCTAATTTAGTTCGCACAGTTGCGACGATGCCATGATTTTAAGTTGTGTTTCGCATTGCATTATACTAAAGTTTTCGAACGAACAGTTAAGCAGTGGGCTGAGTGGCAAGTGGCAAGTGGCAAGTAGCAAGTAGCAAGTGAAATTGCTTGTAATGCATTACAAGGCTAAAAACTTTTCTATTGCCTGCTTTGAGGCGCCCCGGTTTTGTGGCACAGACTTGGAGCCGAAGCCACCCCAAGAGCTGTCTGTCTGTCTTGTGTCGCTTTACTTTATGTTGTCTTGGCTTTTGTCGCCAACTAGCCTGCAATTGTTGTTGTTGTTGTTAACTTCACTTTGGGTCAGACCGATTGGTGCCTTGAGTTTGGTTTTCGGATTTTCGGTTTTGAGTTTAGTTTCTGTCAGATTATTGGCTGGTTTATACCACTCGCACTTTGGCTGTCCTGTGGCGTTATCTCTCGATATGCAGCCATTCGGTCAACTTTGTCTTGATTATTTTGGCAGCCAATGCCGGACAAAGTTTTTGCGTAACTCGACTAAATTTAATATGATAATTATTTTTGAAGCACAGCACATATGTGGCAGCTGCACTAATACTGCAATTTGTTTTTTTTTACAGGTCTTAAAAATAACATTTGTTGGAAAAGGGAAATTTAATATATATTTGCGATTTTGTTCAGTTTTAGTCATTAAAGCCAATTTCTTTTAGAAGCATAATTGGCATTTTATCATCAAATTTTTCGTTCACTTTGCTCGTTGTTTTTATTTGGTGCCATCGATTAATCATAAAAAAAAATTCCAAACATTTTGTAAAAGTGATGTGAACTGTTGTGTGACTCGTGTCAGTTGTTAATAAGTAAATTGAACTGAAGTTGGAAAAGCATCAGCCATGTATGCTTATGCAAATTGACAGCAAGTGCCTAATGGTAAAAAGCTTTCAACCAGAACCCAGACACAACTCCAACCCCTATTCCCTACCTATTCGAAAATTCCGCACACACAGCTGCACAGGAAATTCACAGTTAACCGCCTAATTCGCATGCTACCGCTGGTGCGGCTCAACGCCACCAACCACGCCCACATGCCAGCCACTCTATACTCCATCAGGCACAGCACCAATTTCCAATTTCGCACACTTAGCCACGCAACACTTGAGCGGCTTATTAACTGAAGCAGTGTTGCGCCAAAAAATGCTTTTAAATGTTCGACGCATACGTGATGTGATGTGTGATGGAGGGCATAGAATGTTACGCATACGCCCTGGCAGCCAGCACTCATTATTCATACGCCGCATAATCCGTTGCTCTGCCCATTTTTTATGCACTTTGGCAAAAAGTTATCTCGTATGCTGATATCTAATTTTGTTATCACAAAATGTGTTCGCTATGCTAACCAGCAAAAGAAGGAAAGAAAAATCCCAAAATTATAGCATCAGTTGGCAATGGGAGTTTGCTGCATTCAGTCTGCTTCTACAAAACACATTATCGAAATGAATTTTTGGCTAAAACAGCAGGAGCAGCAGAAACAGCAGTAGCCAAAACAACAAGCATAAACAAGTCTTAAACACTGTCGACCGAAGGGTGCCACAAAATGTTCGTTCTCTCTGCTTCTCAGCCTGCCATAAATACCAGAAGTATGTTGTCTGACAGCCGCATACACACACACACACTTTCCGGGCAGTGGTAAATGTGCAAAAGTCTGTGTGCGGACTCACACACACACATACGCTTGCGTATAAGACCCCAAAATGGATTACACACATGCAACAGACGTATTTTTCGCCTTTAATTTTAATGCGGCTGGCATAAAATTCTCAAATGAAATTAAATCCAATTTAACAGTTTATATTCCATTACAAATACTTCACTAGGACAGCAAGCAATTTTATATAAAATATGTTAAATTTTTCTTGTTGATGAACATTTTTTTTAAATTTGGACATTCCATATGCATTTCAGATTGTATTGAATATGTTAGCTCTACGTACGTACTGTCCGATTAATTATTTGGACTTATGTTAGGCCTTAATTATTAAGCCGTTGCTGCTGCTTTGTGTCGCAGTCTGGGGACTTATGTATGTATGTGCATATTAATGTAGCTCCCAGTGTAGCTGTGCTGTCACTTGCTGGAGATGCTTAGGCATTTGCTATTGGATTTTATATTTAAGCTGAGAACAAATTGGGCAGCTAAAAGCCTCTACCAAAGAAAGAAAACACACACACACACTGAGAAAGCTACGACACACATATGTGTGGCTATTTGATGTTGCATTAGTTTGGGGTTATCTCTGCCACATCATCCCCCCTAAAAGCTTAAGCGAGCTGGGGACATGCCCACAACTAGACACAACAGCAGCTGCTAATGTGCCTTTGTCTCTGGCATTGTGCGCCCTGAACAAGTGTTGAGTGTAGATGTGTGTGTTAGTACACTGTTCAAAAAAGCTGAGAGCATTTCAAACTTAACTTTGGCAAATTATGCAAGTATAGAATTAGTTATTGTTTGATTTTACTTGGAATTTCTTATGACCTTCTCTTGTAATTTAATATTTTCTGCTTTATTTTTAATTAGTTGTTAAAAGTTTTTTTTTCATAAAAAGCGCTTTTATTAAAGTGCATGCATATAATATGCTTTGCTGTTGTAATTGCTGCTATTACAGCTGTCTGTTTGTTTTCTCAGCTTGTTGTATGTATTTTGTGTTGTTGGTGTTGCCTTTAAGCTAAAGACTTAATGCGCTTTGCTTGCCCAACCGCCCTTGCCTGAGTGTAAGAGCAAGAAAGAGAAGAGCAGAATAGTAGGGAACAACGTTCCGTACCGTTCCGTACATACAAACATACATAGATACTCACAAATTATGCACAAAAAAAAAGCGAAAATAAAAGTTAAATCAGTGCAAGTAGATGATGAGCTTGAAAGCAATTCTGCGAAAGTGGAAAAATGTTTATAAAAACCACCTCCCACTCCCTCTATATCAACTATATATGCGAAGTATGTATGTATATTTATGGCAGTGGTGTTGTAGTATATAAAAGTACAACATGCATATAAAAATCTTTTGTCAGTTTGCTTACGTCTCAGGCTCCTTGGAAACTTTGCAATTTGCTTGCTTTTCGCTTTTCAACCAGAGGGTTTTTTTCAAATTATGCACTTCACACACACACAAACCAGCATAAACACACATCCTTACCTTTTAGCAGAGGTGTGTTGTCGTTGTTGTTGTGTTGTTATTGTAGCTGTGAACTTTTATGTGCAACACACTCTGAAGTGCAAACAATGTCAACATGTAATTCTCTTGCACACAATTTGCCAGTTTAGTGCAAGGCCATATTAAAAATTTAAATTTGTATATTCATACGTATTTTCTTTTAGACTATATGATATTCTAACGGTTTTTATATGTTTTAAGCAAGAAATAACAATCCTAAGCCCAAAGATCTCAATGTGATAAAGTCGAAATGACTCAAGACTTTGGGAAAATACTTCAACTAATTAGTTGAGTACCTTAACATTATATGTATATGAAATAAATCGGATTTTGGTTAAGTGTCAGGACCTTAAAATCCTTTCTTAAGCAGACTGCACTTATTGAAAAGCTTTCCGTTCAATTTCATGTTGTCCCAACATCAGCGGCTCTGAGGTCGATTTGTGCGCTTTCAAATTGTGCTTCAATTATTGAGCACGTGCGTAAGTTCGACAGCCCCATCAATTTGCATGTAAATCGCCTCACGGTTAAAAAGAAAAAAAAGTATTGCCAGAATGAATATGGGAATGCGATGGAAAGGCAGCAATCAATTGATTCATTTTCATTCCCTGAGTTGCTGAACTTGAAGGAAAATATATATATTTTCATCTGATTGGATGTTTTCAGTGGCTTTTCGCCGCAAACAAAATACAAACGTCAACAACAACAAAAAGTTAAGTCGTTGCGCAGTACGAAAACGAAATTGAAAATAAACCGCAATTGAATACAGTAAGAAAATGAAAAATACACAAACACACTGGGCCAAGAAGAAAAAATTGAATACAAATTATAAGCCAAATGCCAGAAAAGTGAATTTGAATGCACAAAAAATAAGAAAAAGATTTGAAAAAGAAATTCATGAATTCCAGAACGTTTTAAGCATTTATGAATTATACAAATTGCTTGCGCATAAAATAAATGTTTTTATTCAATTTATCCAAATGTTGTTGCGAGCAGTTTTAACGGACTATGGGTCCTTTGCTTGGACGTTTTTATTGATTTTCGGTTTTTGTTAAACAAGATAATGTTTTCGTTTTTGTTTTTCTACTTTTTTTGGTGTAAGTTTTGCGTTGATATAATGATTGCAGTGGAACGTGATTTATTGCACTTTTCTTGGATTTTATTTGACAACCTTTCGTGCGGTTTTCTGCACAACGGCAACGTCAAATTTTCAGCGGTTGAGGTCAGAACGTCCCTCTTTTGCACATTTTGTTTGGTTCAAAGTTTCAGAGTATGTTGGCTCTTTTTGCGCTCGTACTTAAGCTAGGAGCCTGTCAGCACAACTGACGTCTGTTCCATAAACTGTTGAAAACTGCAACGAAATAAAGAAAAATCGTTTGTAAATTACTTTGATAGAAATTTTGTATTGTCTTGAGCAAAACATGCATTAAAATTAAATTTAAAAATTTATTTTTAATTTTAAATAATAGTATTAACTGAATTTCATAAGAATGGCCAACAAATACAAAAATCATATAGCAAAAATGCCAAAGACTGAGAATGTAAAGTTACCTAACGAAGCATGTTCTTTGTACCTTTTTTTCAAACTGACATTCAGTACATCGTAAGGGGAACTAACAAAAGCTATAAGCTTATTATAGACACATGCCTCAAAAATTGAAATAAAATCACAAAGAGCGTTTAAAATTGCAAAATACGAAGAAAAAAAGCAGGCAATAAATGGCAGAGCAATCCACAATCCCAATGGCCACATCATTCATCAACTTCCAAGCACGAAAGCCCAAACAAAAACGAAGAAGCAATTTCAATGCATGGATTTTTGGGGTAGTCTTATCTAAAACGTGGCGTACTGGAAAAGTGCACCAGCAAACATACAGGCAAAGTGTAATCAGCTTAACGAGATTGCACACACACACATACACTGCTGACAGACTTAAGCCTATCAATCAAAATGAGCATATAACCACCCAAAACCCGCTGACCAAATGCTTAATATATTCAACTTGAGCGCATTTAAGCCCATTTGGTGCCAAGCTACTGCAACCAAATTGAATCATCATTGAGCATATGAGTGGATGGATGGTTGGGTGAAGCACGAAGAGCTATGGATGCTGAGTATATGACACATGCAGTTAAAAATGGATAAGCGAGCACAACAACACAGACACCAGATACAGTGGTTGGCATTAAACGCTCGTTTCGCTTGACACAAAACGACGTGGATCGATTGGGCGGTCACTAAAGACACATCAAACAGTTTTGTGGATAACGCAGTTGCAACTGAGACACCAAAAAATATATAAGTGACAGAATGTTTCAGACGATACCGTTGGCCGATTGTCAGCTACTTTGTATGTGTTTAAGCAATCGAAAGTATTCGTACATAGGAATTGAGCTTAATCAGTTAGTTAGGCTAGGAATTATTAAAGTTTTTCGTGCCTTTTAGTTGCCAAATGTGTTTTGAATTATATCCATGGGATACAGACTCGAATGCGTTCACTGCAATTGTTTGTTGTGGAAGTAGAAGGCAGCAGCTGATTGAACATTTTTCAATCAAGTGTACAGCAAGCTGATGCCCAAAGCAACTAATTTAAGTGCAGAGAGCAGGAGCAGCAAGAGTGCTGAGAAGTGGAGCCGGTTTTTGGCTGCCCAACTGGTTTCTGGCTTCTTAATAGTTTTTCTCACTCTCTCTTGTACGCTCTGCTATCGATGAGTAAAAACTTCGCCAAAATGCCAGCTACAGGCAAAATGAAAACGAGAAAAGAAAATCGGCAGATAAAAGAAAAGAAAAAGTAAAGCTGTTTGCCGTAAAAGTCGGGCAATTGTCGGTCCATGGCTATTTGCAGTTGTTTTTGTATATGTATATATATTTCGTTTTTCCTTCTCCTATCTACGCTTGGCTCCAATGTTGGTCAATCGCTTTGCCATATTCAATTTCTTTGCCTTGCAACAGCAAATAGCGAAAGTCGTTTTCAGCTCGTTTCTTATGTGGGCCAAATGTGCAGCTGCTTCTTGCTCCAAACACAAATGGCCAAACCAAAAAAAAAGCTAATTTGCCAGAGGAAGTAGGCAACAGGCTGCAAGTGTGAGTTCCGAAATGAAAGATATTTGTTTTTGGTCAGGTTAGTTTTGTTGATTCTATGATAAATGGTTCACTTGTGGCATTTACTTGTTGGTCTTGAGTACATCGATTACAGTCAGGGCCAAATACATATAAAGAAAAAGGCAATCGACAAATAATTCGATTAATTTAAAGCAGTAAGGATGGTTTTGCTGCATTATTTATTTATACTTTTCACAATTGTTACATTTAACGACTTCTCTAAAGAGTTTAATGTACTTTTTGGTCTAGCGTTTAATTATTAATGAGCTATAAAAAGTATTTATTTTCTGACAAAGGACATTTAATATTGGAAAAACAGAAACCGCAATTACCTTATTTATTATTATATAAAATATGCAATTAAGTGTTATTTAGGGGTGTGTTAAATTAGGTGTTAAATATAAACATATTTTTTTATTTATTCCTCGTTTTTATTCACGTTCCGTAGTTTTTTTTCTGCCATTTTTCATTTAGTTTTGCACATTTTTAAGTAATTAAAATTCCTCTCTCATTCCAAATAAATGTCGAATGCATGTCCTTTGCTCTTGTCCATATATATTTATGTATGTGTGTTTGCGTACCTATCTATGACTGTAGTTTGTATCTGTGTTAGCCGCAACTCTTCTGACTTTATTTTCATTTAACTATCGATTTTTGCGGTTTTTCGAACGCAATTAACCTTCTTCTCCTTCACTTCAATGCTGCTGTTTTCGTTTCAATATTGCTAAAACTTTTTGGCTTGATGAATAAATTGTTGTAGCTGTTGTTGTTGTTTTAGTTGTTTTGGTTGTTATTGTGAATGCTGCTATATCCGACTAAGAGTTTTCCTAATGAATTTCGTTTGCTTTTCTGCCTCATTCAGTTTTCTGCCAGCTGTCAGTCTGTGTCAATTTTTTATTTGTATTTACTTTGCTAATCCTTGCCGATAATTTGATGTGGTTTTTGGGGATCTGTTGCCTAGTCGAGCTCGAGCAGCTATTGGATTTGCAGCAAATATTTGTGGCATTTGGTTTCGTTCAACAGTTTCGCTTAGGCTGCCATTTGAAGTGAATTTGTGGTTTTCAAGGCAAATCCTAGCAGACGCAAAAAAAGCTAAAAACAAAACAAACTAGAAACCTTTAAAATTATCTATGCTTGGTTAACTGTAAGAAAAAATAAAAAAAAAATCACATTAGATTATTAAATCAAAATGAAATTATGACAAACATAGTTAAATATTTATTTATAATATTTAAAACAGATCTGACCTGCAAAAACTTAAAGTAAAAGATTCAAACGAAAAACTAATTGAAATAATTCGCTGATTTAAATCGCTTTAAAGGTGCAAACTGTTAAATATTAACAGTGTGCTAAGTTGAAACTCATTTAGCAATTCATGTTATTGCAACAATTTATAATCTTTACTATATAAATAAGCTTGCGGTCACATCTTTTCATTTTGTTCTTCCCAACCACCGTATAATATGAAAGATTTTTCACATTTTTGTATATAGCGCATGTAACACTCACTTTACAATTTGACAAATGAGTGTAGCCTATAGGAATCATATAACAAATATCGTCGTTTCATCATAAATCTTGGGAAAAACCAATTTCAATCCCACAATCCCAACTCAAATCGGCTAGCCGCAATTTCAAATTAATTGAAGGCCGGAAATTGAAATGCAACGTCAACGTTTGCAAGTTGGATGCTGCATCCTACCTACCAATCGACCTACGCACACACATTTAAAAAAAAAATACACGTTGCACACTTATTGCAGTTGCACAACATTGATCACCAACAAATACAACAACGGCAGCAATCTGGAAAAAAGTTCACGTTGCTGCATTTCATTGCCATTTGAGTTGATATTTCGTGCGCTTCGTTTGCTGATTCGCTTAATACTTTTAACGTTTCATAGCGTTTAATGGCTGCCAAAGTGGGCCAAGACTGCCTCATGGCCCCACTCTCCCAACCAACGACCGACCCTCTGTGTGACTGTTGTGTGTTGGCGCCTGTGTGTATGCAATGCATTTTCTTGTAATGCATTTTACTTCTGCTCACAGCTTTCGTTCATTTGTGGGCGTGGCCAGGGCATGCCCTGTCGAGTTTCAAGTGCAAGTGTAAAAGTGCCCAAGTGCAACTTGTGCCTGACGCAAACATATTTATTTTGGCAGATGGACTGGAAACCAAACCAGAAATGGCAGACGACGACACAACGCACACACACATACAGACTTTCCATGCTTACTTATTTCTACTTTGCCGCCAGCTTGTGCAACATTTTTAATGCACTTACAAATGCTCACACTCACACAGACGCACACACACACTCATGCTCATAAATGCATTAGTTGGTGTGCAGTTGGGTTCTCTTTTGGCTTAAGTTTGGGCGTGGCCAATTGCCTAATGGAGTGTTATGTGGCAGCAATACACACACACACACAAACAAACATACAAAGTTTGTGTAGTAGAAACAATAATATTGCAATGACTAATAAATATTTATGTTAATTATGCCAATAGTTGTAAAATTGCTAATGTAGTTTTCTTTCTTTTTATATTTTACAGGTCGCGAGCGACTCAACGAATACATATCCCACTACGAAACACTCAACTATGATCATGAAAAGATTGGAGCTAGTCACAGTAGAGCACGACGATCGGTGACCAAAGATCATTTTGTACATTTAAAGTTTGCAGCACATGGAAGAGACTTCCATCTTAGATTAAAACGTGATTTAAATACATTTAGTGATAAGTTAGACGTGAGTATTAAAGCTTAATTCAATCAAAAATCTTCTTAAATTTATATTTGATTTGGAACTCTTACAGTTTTATGATAGCAACGGCCCCATTGATGTCTCAACGGATCATATCTATGAGGGCGAAGTGATAGGGGATCGTAATAGTTATGTATTTGGTTCCATACACAATGGTGTATTCGAGGGTAAAATTATAACGGAACGTGATGCCTATTATGTTGAACATGCCAAACATTATTTTCCCACAAATCGCACGACGACAACGACCACCGCAACAACATCGTTCACAACGGCAACAACGGCGACAACAACGACAACGCCAACAGCGGGGTCCATCAACACAAAGGATAACAGCACAACTGCCATTGATAATAAGACAGAAAAGTTCATAAATAAAAATGCTGCAAACTCAACCACATCCACATTCACATCTACAACAACAACATCCAGAAGCACATTCCCAACGTACTCAAGCACTTCCGAGCAGCAGTCAGAGTCGTCAACGACAGTGCTTCCAGACGCAGCTACAACGGATGAGAGCTCTGCTGCCGCACAGGACGAACTTGATTTTCACTCCATTATCTATAAGGAGTCGCATGTTGAGGACGCCTACGAGAATGTGCGCGAAGGTAAGCCACAACCCAAACCCAAATCCATTTTCATAACCAAAGTCACAAAACAACTTTCACAAGTACAAAATTTGCACGTTTGTTATAAAGTAAAAGAACTGCAGAGCACAGAGAGAAAGCAAGATATAAATATGTACATATGTATGATTTATTTATGATGCCAAAGTTGAAGACTTACTTCATTTCTTTGTATATTTTGTATGTTGTATGTCGCCAGTTTCAATTCAAGTTAACCTTGAAAGTGTTTGATAACATTGCACAACAGTTTCGACACTTGAGTTGTGTCTGTCACAAGTGCTTATTAATCATATTTTTTGGTTATTTATCGAACTTCAGCCCTAACTTGTCAAGCTTATATTTTTTAAAGTACAACCTGTGTACCTCGGATAAATATTGTTAGTGATTAAAAGATATTAAGTTACAGGAATTATATAAATATTTTATTGATCAAAGAAGTTTAGCATTTTTCATGTTCATTTAAACAAGTAGCTAAATAAAGAAGCTTTTAAAAATGCTCTTTTAGATTTTTAAGTTTTAAGAGATTTAACAGTTTTTAAGCATATAACAAAACCAATAAAGCCAGCTATTTGGGTTCAAGCTTCTTTTGGAATTTGGCAACGTTTGCCATTAAAATATCCTGCCACCGTATGGAAAAATTGTCCGTTGCAGCAACATTTCAGCAAGGTGTCACTTGCAATATATTCAAAAAATAAATATTCTGAGTAAACTCTCTTGTGAGCTAAATGGTTATTTTGTTCATGCAACTCAGCAACAAACTGTTCCACGGATGATTCTTTTAAACACACACACACACACACAGATAAACTAATATGTACAGTATTGTGGCACTGGCAATGAAAATTGCAGCAACATGTTTTCATTGTGATTGCAACATTGTTGTTGTTGTTGGTGCTGCTGTTCTTGTTTAATATTATTGCGCAAACAACAACAATGACAGAATCGTCTAACGTCCGTAACAAAGGCGTGTCACGCCTTGCTGCCACAAAAGAGAACAACTAAAATAATACTATAAAAATGTATGTGAGATGGGTAGACGAAGTTCAAATACCCTTAATTGTACAATGTTTGGCTCAAATTATAACTAATTTTTTTTTTTAATACCTCTTAAACATATTCAGCCTGTGTTATACTTTCAAAAATTAAACAATTCTGCAGTTTTTTTTAGTAGAGGGTATAACCATTGGCCATTTTATGTTAGTTTATATAGGGTATTAAAAGTTTAAGGGAAAGCCGTTGGGATTCGATTGCAAAACTCGCATGCAATTCGACAGACAAACAAACACAAGCAGCAGCAGCAACAACAACAAAACTTTTGTCGCGCAAAATTATGTTTGTGTTCGTGTGTGTGTGTGTGTATTATTCTAGTGGGCGTGGCATGTGTGCATTTGGGTGTAATCATTTTAATGAGCTTACACAAAAGCCACTTACATTTTAGCTAGTCTCAAATTGTTGTTAGTTAGGCGACATTTGTTGCCGTTTGTTGCATTTGATTGATGCACTTTACACTGATGCCAACTAATTGTGTGTGCGTATGTGTGTGTCTAGGCGTGGGAGAAATGTGTTACATTTAATTAGCCTCGTTTTTGGATGCGCGCATTTAACAAATAATGTGTTTAGACAACAGCTTGAATCATTTGAAATGCCAAACATAAATCATGCTAATTAAATGCTGCCTTATGTTGGCAATTGAATAAAATAATTAAATAAATGAGACAAGAACGACAATCTGTATTCGCATGATGCTCTGTTGCCAAACTTCAGTGCAATCGAATAACAAAATATATACAAGTTCCTAAATTCCGAACTGTTTTAAAGCATCTGTTGGTGAACTTTTAAATATTGTTGATTGTGGCACAAGCCACAAGTGAAATGCACCAATAAATAATTTG
The DNA here is from genome assembly GCA_018152965.1 of Scaptomyza pallida. Classification (NCBI taxonomy): domain Eukaryota; kingdom Metazoa; phylum Arthropoda; class Insecta; order Diptera; family Drosophilidae; genus Scaptomyza; species Scaptomyza pallida. The sequence goes on from JAECXP010000226.1 coordinate 782,607, forward strand.
ACCAAGTTAAGTTATATTGTTTGCACTTTTTAACTTTGTACCATGGATGTTTTAGGAGGGGAGGTTTCACTTTAAAGGTTTCTTATTTATTATCAAAAAAACTTTGCGTCCCAAACCAAACAAAAAGCAGCAAGAAAAACCCCAAGTACGTAAAAAGTTCATGGAACTTGCCCAAAAAGCAGCACATAAAGTTCGATTAGTGCAAAGTGCGCTGTTGCCAGGCTTCACTTGTTGACACCGACCACCACCAACAGAGAAGCGCAACTTTTTTGCCACCATGACACTCTCTCTCACTCTCTTTTCTCTGCACCATTTAGTGCCCCTTTATGGCTTAATTGCTGCCCAGCCATTCCAAGCTAGCGTCTTAAACTGTCCAACTTTATTAGCTACTCTCTCAACAGGCACGCACGCAACAAAGTACGAAAAGAAGTTCGTAGAAGTGCTTCAATTTGAAGTAAGCCCGACTGTCATATACCTTGCATATCTAAATGAATAAAAATAGACAAAAAGTTGAATCGACTTCAAAGTCAATAAATATAACTCAAAATTTACTAAACAGCTCCTAATTTTATTCTTCGTGAAAGTACATGAAAAGTATCAAGTATCAATGAAAATAGTTTTCTTTATTCTAAACACAAGATTTTTCTAATTTCTTTTTGATATCGTTTTTATCTTTGTCATTACCATTATAGTACACACCCATTGCAAAGAATACGAAGCTAACTATGTAGGGAGGTGTTTACACTTTGCAAGCTTATCAAAAATGTAGTGCAGTCCTCTTTTGCTTGCCTTTCTGCCCCTAAAGCTCCACAAACCCATTTATTTAATGCCATTTAGCAGCATATTAAACGTGGCGCTTGAAATGAGCAAGTTGGTCTAAGAGGGATGGACCCTCATTTTGATTACATTGTCGGTGTTGCACGCTGAATGAATGTACGCAAGTGTGTAGGGGTGTGTATGTGTGCGTTAAAATCAACCATGCGAGTACACGCATGTTGCCACGCCCCCATACACAACAACTTGAAGAAGGCGCCAAAGGACTCTTTCTTTCCCTTTGTGACCTGACACACTGCCAGTCGTCAGTCAGTTGGTTTGGCAAGTAGCGAAGCGTGTATAAGACGAACCCCACACACACACACACACACACGCTCAACAGGGGTTAAAACACATTCGCACACACACACATAATTCACACAGTGACTCCATTACGCGACTGCAGACTGCACTTGCCACTTGAATGCTGCTTGGAAATCACAATTTATACACATTGTTGTAATATAATTTTTTTCGCAACAGAATGCAGCTCAAGTGGCAAGACTTGTTTTTTTTTCTTTTTCGCTTTTATATTTTGCCACATTGTTTGGCCGTGTTGCTGTTGTGGCACCCGCTCGGCGCCTGTTTCTGTTTCTGTTGCTGCCTCGTATTATTATTATTACTGGAGTGCATTGGCCGTGGCAGCTTTATGCAGTTGCCTGCAACTGCCATTAATGCAATGCGGCTCATTTTATTTATGACACTTTGTTTTATTGTACTTCTTGAAAATTCAGAGAAGTCGTTGACTGTCCACTTTGCAAAACTATTCGCGATTGGCAAAGCCTTATTTATGTTGGGCTTTTTTTTTTTTGACTAATTAAATGAACCTGTAGATAGAAGATTTTTTACAGCTTTTACGGCTGTTTGGGTTTCGATACAAAGAAATATCTTCCATACATCGAACTTTCATTTACATATAGTTTGTGTTCTATTGAAAGATATATAACTAAACTAGGAGGTTGAGCCCCTTTTTAAATGCAACCTTTTATTTAAACAAGTTAACAACAAGATAACCAATTCGAATATATACGATTTTCCTTGGTTGATTTTCTGTTTGCCGTTGATATCGTTATTGTTTTTAGCCTTGTTTTCTGTCGTCAGCAAAATATTTGCGATATTGGTCAGCGACGCATGAAATCAGCGGGAAAAGAAAATCCATTGCACGTTTATATGTATAAACAGGATTTACACACAAGTTGCTGCGATTGGCGCGATGTTTGTCGATGATGAGGACGATGCCATAGCTTACAATAATTTCCGGCATTTGATAACAACAACAACAACAGCAATAACAATAAAACAGCGGCAGCACAATCACAGAGGGGTGGTGGAGAGGGGTATGGGGAGTTTGGCGATTGTAAACAAACAAATTTCATGCTACGTTTCACCGGAAAGTTCAAAGCCAAATTGTGGGGTGACTCTTTGCAAAGAAGCAGCACAAATAAAAAACCAAATTGACAAGCGACAGTCATGGCCGGAAATACACTGTCTGTCTGTTCGTTGTTGTTGTTGTTGTTGCTTTATATTTAACTTTTTGCTGCACTGTTTACTTCTTTTTGTCAATGTGTATGTGTGTGCTTGTTTGTATATTATTAAAACGAATTGAAATCAGGCAACCAACCAGCCATTGGCCATGTTAATTGGGCAGACATGGGGCACGCACATTATTGAAATCAAGTGCGCTGAGCAGCACAATAACCCTTAGAAAGAACTGTTGTGTCCATAAATGTATGTGCACGCATGTACAGTGGCGACCATTCAATTAGGAACAGTAAGGAGTCGAAATTAACAATCTGCCCTCAAATAAAAAAAGGAATAGAAATAACCAAGTAGAGTTTGGCTACGCGTTAGTATAATGTTTATTTGCTTGTTGAAAAGAATTAATATTAATATTTATAAACTCTATACGTTTTGTTGGACATGGATAAATTCAAAGAATTTGGCTCTCAAAAAATCAACAAGTTTATATAGCAGGAACAGTGTATACTTTTTTAAATTGTGTATTATTAGTTTCCATATTTTGATTCAGAACCTAATAAATATATAAATACGGCGCTTTTAATTGCGCGTGTATATTAAATATTACGTGCCTTGAGTGTAGCTTGAGAGTGTTTGTGGGCGTGGAGCGGTCAACGTTATGCGCTGCGGTTGGATGAATACACTTTGCATGCGTGGCGACATGTGTCAACTTCTATTAAGTTAACGCTGGTTCATTCAACTTGCACACGTCACTCACTCTCTCCTTCTCTTTTTGTATTTTGCGTGAGCTGTGGTCAGCAGTTTGCCCCAAGTTGCCAACTGATGCAGACAATGCTTAAAGTGTGACCCGCCACAATGTAGTTAAGAAGGGAAGGGTTACATAGTACGTTTGCCACAATGTAGACCTAAAAGTTAAGAGCTCATACTTTTAGATAAACGTAAACTTAATACGGCATTATTACCTAACACAATTTTATTTGATGTAATATTATGAAGCATTAAATGCAAGTCAGGCAAAAGTACAAGAGATGACAAGAAACTGTTGGCAATACTTTAAATTATTAAAAAGTAAATATATATGTATATTAGTTGTGCTCTATGGCTCCGACAAACAGAGTACTAAAATGTACTAGTATTTTAATAAAAACATTAATTTAAATACAAACCTTTTGCTTTACTAATTGCCCTAAAAATCGTCATAATTATTCAAATTCAAACCAAATGCAAACAAAAAATGTCTTTGATATCAAAAATGTTCATTTTCTAAGAACTGCTGTCATCTGATCAGTTGATTTCAACTACGCAAATTCAAAAGTCAACAAACTCAAAGGTCACAGCAATTACATATGACAAATTATTCAGTTTGCAAAAGGAAAATTTGTACAACAATTATGCAGATAGCAATATGTGAATATGTATTGGACGTGGTTGTGTGGCGTCCACGTGGACAGAGTTTGCAGGTCATAAAAGTTTTTTAATTATTTTCATATATAGCTTTTAGTTTTTCTTGTATTGTGGGTGCAGTTTTTTGTTGCTGCTGTATGCAAAATGTTATTTGCCAACAACCACAATATAATTGCTTTAGTTGTTGTCCAAAAGAGATAAGCTAAAAAGCATGCGCCAGAGTTGCCACCCAGCGCGAACACTATGCAAAATTGCGGTTAATTGAAATCACTGAACACAGTTTGCAGCTGTTATTGTTGTCCATTCGTTCATGCTGTTGTTGTTCTCTCCCCAAGCAACTTATACATATGTATGTGTGTGTGTGTGAGTGTGTGTGTGTGCGGTAAGCATTAATTGAAGCTTTGCACTCTCTAATGGGGTTGACCGACCCAACAAAATCGCGCATGACTAATTTTTCATGTTACTTTTTTGTTGGTCGTCAAAAAACACGAAATATATACATAAATAAATAAAACACAACTAGAATGGGAAATAATGTGTGTCCATTTCATATTCATGCTGTGCACTATACTGAGTTTTCTCTATGCTTCTGTTTTAATTGACAGTTGCACGTTGATAATAAAATGCTGATATAAGCGTATGTATGTATGTGTGTGTGTGTGTTTGTGTGTGTGTCACATGCCAAATTGACAATTCCTTTTGCTCGTCACATCGTTATGTTGACGGCGTCGTCATGCCCATATGGTTTTCATGTTCATTGTCAGCTGCAAAAGTTTATGGTTGCTATTGCGTGTTGCATGTTGCATGATGTGTGTGTGTGGCACATCTGTATCTCCTGTTGTTGTTTTATGTTACAGTTGCTCTCAAACTGACAACATCAATAAAAGTTCGTAATGGAAGTGCATCAAATGACATTTCTCTATCTATCTTCTCATTGGTATTCAAAGGAAGTAGAAAATTGCTGGCATCATATTAAATAGATACAATTCGACTGCAATTGTTTGCGTTGTAAAATGTAATATAGAAAATTATATCTGACACGAATTTCTAGCTAATGTAACAATCAGATTATAGATTTTCTCTAGAAACGAGAATGAAATGTTTGAAAAACTATAGCACAGCTTAACATATCTGTTGCCCGCCCGAGAATATTATTGTAGATACTACGATTTATATAAATTATTCTTACATGAAAATGTTTTTTGGGTTAAATCTCTCATTTAAAAAATACGAATTGCAGCCATATTTCAGTCAAAATATTATATCCAAGAGCAATGCACACAAATTGCAACCAGTTTAATATCTTAAATTCGACATATACAAAAAGCTAAATTTAATATGTACATATATTGATGCAGAAAACGCAAAATGCCTGCCAAAGGCTGAATTGGCCAGGGATGGTTTGGCATATGGCATGTTGCCTATTTATGCATGCAACTTGCAGTTGCAATTTCCACAGTGCCGCTGTCAACAGCAATGCAGAATGCCAAATGCATTGCAGCTGCGACAAGGCACCAAAGGCCTTGAATATTAACTGCATACCAATGTGCCATAACTTTTGCGTCAGCCCGAACACCTAAGCTGCCCTGTGTGTGTGTGTGAGTGGGTGGTGTGGGTGAAGTCTGGGCTTGGTTGGTGCCAACACACTCGCTCAATAATCAATTCCATACTGTTGCTTTTCGGTTCCATCCTGTTGGCTTTGACTCCTCCACACAACGTCGCGACGATGCGATGCTGTTGTTCAGTCTCGTTGCTGTTGTCGTTGTCGTTCTCGCTTCGCTTGCTTGTCGCCTTTTGATACAGCATACTTATTGTTTTGGACAAATGGGGTATATAGATGTCTAAAGCTTGCATTAAACATTGACATTAATATAGTACCGATGTCCTAACGATTAGATTTGCATCGTTATCCAACACATCCAGCTAACCGATAGCTTATGCACGGCAACATTTAAGTTTTTGTATACGGAGCCATTATATGTTTATGATAAGATATATCTAAGTCAGTCACACTTTCGTAATACCTTACAGACTTGTTTTTGTGTTACACTTGGCTTAGTTTTATAACCCTTTGTTGTTGTCATCGTCGTTGTCGTCTACCTCGTCGTGCGGCGTGAAAATTCAAATTAGATTTTAAAATTTAATAAATGTTTGTGCAAATTAAAACGCGTCAAAATCATCAGTTGCCCCAACGCCTCAACTCATCTGAACTGAGCTCTAGACAGCGTGAAAAACATACTAAAAAAACAAATCGCTTTTAATGGGATTTTTCTGTCTGCAAACAGAGTATGTATCTTATATGCAAACACACCCAAAAAGATAAACAGTTGCAATTTGTATCGTCTTGCCTTGCACAATTGACATTAATCTTTACATTTAAGGCATTTTTATTAAGTTTTTAAAAAAACAATATGTGTTCACTTAATGCGGCCTGGGTCTAATCATGATTTGTACATATTGCAATGGATTTTTGTGCCAGGCAAACCAATTGATGCCATAATGATTTGTAGTTTTCGCATTGAAATATACGCCATTCAAATTGCTGAAAACAATAAATGAGTATTAAAGAACGTCAATATAATGAATAAAGCGCATACATACCAGTAATAGCATTTTCTGAACCACCAACCGGAATGAAACTCATGAGCGCAATTGCCAGCGGACTTATCATTATCGCGATCGGGTGTTGAGAATTTCATACGTTTTTGCGGGAACAGCCCATCGCCAGCAGTTCCCTTGTACTCCCCCAGCGCAATCAATTCATAGTCTTGGCCCTCGCCAGCTATTTCAAAGTGATCATAGTGTGCATAGCGGCTTTCATCATTAAAGTCCTGAAGGTGTATGTACAATTCGTGTTGCTGTGACTTGGTCATCAGATGGATTTTTTCTAGGCCAATGAAGAACTCGCCTCGCAAATCTCCAAAACCCACACGATAATCGGTCCAATTGTGATTAAAGCTAACTGTGCCATCACGACGTCTCTGTATTACAGTCCAGCCACCTTCAGCTATGGTTGAGTCACAGAACACGGAAAAGGGTTCAACTCCTGCAATGCGTATCACATGTATATCGGATGATTTGTGGAAGCAATCGGATGACTCATATTTCTTGAGTTGGAATTCAGATGAGACTAGTTTATCCGTCAACTGCTTAATCTTGAGCGTATCTGTATCAATTTTAAGCTTTTGCTGTTTGATGGTATTGTCTTTTGTTTTGACCTGAGTTTCCAGTTCTTTAATATGCCGATCCTTGAGCTCTACTTTTATCAACTCCGCCTGAGCGCCAGAGCGTAGTTGATTAACCAGCGCATTATTTGTGGCTAAAAGATCATCTTTTATTTTGCTGCTGTTGTAACACGATACATTTAAATCTTGCAATTGTCCAAACTGCACTTCACGCTGTTTGATAGTTTCTTCACAGATACCAAATCGGTTTGTCAGATTGTTCAATTGATTTGTCAGGCTCTTTAGATTTTCTTCTTGTGCATTGCATTGTTTCTTTAGGTCCTGAAACTGATTTGCCTTGCGTTGCAGCTGCTCTGTTGATAGGGTTTCTCGATTCTTGTTGGAATCTTCACAGACTCCCAACTTGATTTGAGCATTGTTCAGTTGTTGCTCTGTATTCTTTATTATCTCATTGAGTTCTTTGATTCTATCCTGTAGTTCGGTATAATGATGCTGCTTTGTCTGTTGAAGTATGGGCTTTACAATACCAAAGCAATACGTATTGCATTGTCCTTCCATATCCTTGAACATGGTGAATGACTGAAATATAGAACACAAAATGTATAAACTATGTTTGAAAATGGAATTTAATAACTCACAGGCGTTGCCACTCCATTTATCATTTGTGATTCAAGGCTTAGTTTTGCTAGGGCAAAGATCACAAAAATTGACAGTAAACATTCAGCATTTTGCATTTTCTTATACAATATTGATGGCAATTAGATATTTATATCACATTTAACACTTTTGTGTTCTTGTGCTGAATTATTTATTATATTTTCTTAATTATTCAACTCGATAAAGCTCTTTATTCTGCTGCTGTCAAAACGAAACTAATCAATGCATTGGTCAACCATTATAAACTAAGTGAATTCTACAATATGAGCAATACTTTCGACAGCTGTTGTTGTTTGCATTATGTTCAATATGTCTGTTATTATTATTAGACTTCAAAACTTTTAAGTTTATAAATGCAGCTGCAGTTATAAACGCGATTAAAAAATAATAAAAATAGTTTAAATCGATTAAAAATTATTACTAATTACACAATTATGTACATGAAGATTCCCAAAAGTTATACATTGTATACACAGACGGATCAAAAACTACCCATAATACATCTTTTGCAATTACAACTGAAAACAGCACTCTAAAAATTGGCTTGTTGCAAAATTTTTCCTCTATCTATACTGCTGAAATTATAGCCATTTACGAAGCAATACTGATTATAAAACGTTCTCCTGGAAAGTATGTAATATGTTCTGACTCCCTTTCTTCACTACAAGCTATAGGCAACATTGACAACCTCAACTATTATGAGGCTATCATTCGAGCTGAACTAACGAAACTTTACCCGAAAATAAGATTCTGTTGAATTCCAGGGCATAAAAACATAAAGAGAAATGAATAAGCGGACAAACAAACAAAAATGGCTTCAGTTATGCCCCTTATCTATACGTATAATCATAATATACAAGACATTAATAACCTCCAAGTAAACATGCTTAAAGATAAAGAATCTCAATTTGAACAAATGTCCCCTTGGTATAAATTTATTAATCCTTACTTAATAACAGCAGAGCAATTTACCAAAAGCTTAGACCAAAATATAACATACAAAAATGACACACCAACATTACCTAGATCCCAACATATCAAACATTTGTACAAACTGCCAAAATAATACTCCAATAACAATACAACATATATTCAACGACTGTCCAGCCACATATTTAACCAACTCTCGTACGCAAATCTTCTCTAACAACAATCCTCTCCTACTATTGTCTAACCCATCAAAAACCGATATAGACAAAATAATAAAATTTCTGAAAGAAACCAATTTATACCACTCCATTTAAACTAAGAAACACTATTCATTAAATCTTGTTATATCTCACTATTATATATACTCTTATCCACATACTAGTCCCTGAATCTTAATATCAACTTATTGTATATATGTATATTCCCATAATGTTAATTATAATATGATTTAATATAACATAGCCGAAGGCCATAGAAGCCAGTGCTATATCTAAGCTAGGTTATTAGTTTGTAACTCTATCCTTGTTATACATAAATAAAATAAATACATTGTAGCAAAGATATTTTTTTGATTTAGCTTAATGTACTTAAAAAATAAAAATAATTAATTTTTTAATTTTATGTTTTGCACAATCCACTTTTAAAAGCAATTCTGCTTTAGTTTATGACGATAGCTATAAAGGTAATCCTTTTTGAAAATTGCTGTCAGGTTTTTTATATCTAACTCACAGTTTTAAGTAGACATAATCACGTATTGTCACAGACTCTCTCTTTCTCTCTCTAAAATTCTTCCCACAATTTGCATTGTTGGCACCTAGACAAGAAGGAGTGGACGTTTTTTCGGCACACATACTAAAACATTTGCATAGATTTTAATGTCTACAAACACACACACACACACACGCATATACATTCGCAGACACGTGAGAGCCGCAACAAATGTTAGTTGGGTGGCTGTAGGTGGTGCGAGGGCGTTTTATGATGGCGACAGGTTTAAATACATTTTGCACTTGGCAATGGACAAAGAGCAACCAACATACGGCAAAAGCTTCAACACTGTTGCCAACCAATTTTTTGGTTATATGAGTAGCGCGGGGTGGAGAGTCTTATATACAACGTATAGGGGATGCATGAACCGTTGCAGCAGGTAACGTAATAACGAGTTTTGCGGTGAAATTGAATTGCTGAACATTCCGCACACTAAAAATGGTTTTGTTTCGCTTCTCGTTGTGGTTGAGGTTTTGTTGCACGGCATTGCATTGCATTGCTTTGCCAGCGGGTCAAGCACTGCGACCTTTTTGCCGTTTTGCGCCTAGTTTTCCATTTTGAAACGCGAGGACGGGGCTTAAAATATTTATTGATGTGTTGTGCCTAGCCTTTAGCATGGCCATTTTTGTGTTCGCCCCAGACCTACTATGTGGGCGAATGGACAAGAAATTATGACGCCCATCAATTTCATTTACGGTGGCAGTTTTCTCTCTTACTTTTAACCGTTGAGTGTAGCATACTTTAAGGGGTCCATCGAAAATGAGAACTTATTAGAATATTGCCTTCAATATTTGCTATTTATCAATATTTGCATACATTTGTGGCTAATATATAACAGAATATAACAGAAAATAAGATTCTTGGTGGCATTTATTTTAACATCATTTGCGAGCCTCCAAATTTAATTTTTAAATTTTTATACTTTTCAGTAAATAAAAAATATGTGTACACTTTATTTAAATGGCATGTAAGAATATTCTTATTGCACACACACGTTCAATGATAATATACATGAAGCTGGTAGAAGGCATACAACAATGGGGTGTTGCCCATATGGCGTATGCGTAATGTGACCATTTGGATTTACTGGGCTTAAACACACAGCTTAACAATACACGAAAAACACACACACACACACTGAAGATTTGAGCCAATGTCTTGTGCACCATATACATTTATTTTAGACGGCTGCAGTTCATGTCCTTGTGACAGCTGCAGCATCGCACCAAGGACAATTTCAAACAATTTTAAAATTTAGAGCACACATGCCACTTGGCTGCACATTGCATAGTGGGAATGTGGTTGTGTTTGTGTGTACAACAAAACTCAACTCGGAAATTTCGGTCGCCTGTCTTGTGCTCTTTTACGAGCTTCAAAATATGCATAAATCTTGTGCTACAAATTTTGTATATTTACATTTTGTTCATGCTACTATTTAACAACATTTGGTCAAGCCAAGCCAAGCCAAGGCAACAGTCGAGTCGACGAGTCGGCGTCGGCGGATCCTTGAGTGCAGGCTGTTGAATATATTGCAAGGGTTTCCAACATCGCCCAAAACTCAAACACTCTACCACCCTTCCACCCCCGATTCACTCGACGTCGCCGTTATGCGGTTTCAAAAAGTTTTGCATTTTACCACTTTGCAGTTGTTCGTTGCAGTTTTGTTGGAGTGGGGAGTTGGGGGCGAGACCAGACGACGGCTGCAGCTGCGAGTTGTTTGTTTTATTACAAGTGCCAAATAATTTAGCTACTAAAATATTAAATTTCTGTTTGAATTGTCGTCAGTGTGTCCTTGTGGATGCCCATTCTCTTTCTGTGTGTGTGTATGTGTTTTCAGCCGCTGGCAGTGGCCATAAATTGTTGGCCACCTAACTCTACCCGAATCCCCACCCCTTAATATAGCAAATGCATAGATACTCACATATACATACATACATATACACATATGTGTTTTGTGGCAAGCCAATGTGTGTTTGGGGAATCAACGGGTCATGTGTTTGAGTTTAATTAAAAAGGGGCATTAGGATAGAAACTTCTCTTTATGTGTGTGTATGTATATGTATGTGTTACGTGCCCATATTCACTAGTAGTGCTAAATGATGCATGTGGCAAGTTTCTGAAGGGAGTTCATTTAGCTTGTGTCAGGTGTATTTGTTTGCTTATGATGATGGAACGAAAGCTTAAGATAAAAACCAATTTTCATTTAAAAAATTTAAAAATCTTAATTGTTCAAAGCTTTTTTCGTTTTATATTTCAATGGCTTACGCAATGCATATCTCAACATGCGTAATCCTTGCAATCCTTAGCTAAATGCAACTGCAATTGTTTTAGCCAAGTACATGAATGTCAATAACTGACAAGCATTCTGGACATTGCCAGGCAACAACAGCATTGAGTACCTCTCAAAAATATAACACGTGCAACAACAAGAAGCAGACAGATAGTACAGAACAAGATAAACAACAACAACAACAGCAGCAGCAATGAACACACCATTCAGCAAGTTTAAATTGAACTGAAAATTGCGGTTTTGCTGGCACTTCAAGCCACAAAGATAAAACACCCACAAAAACACACACGCACACACACACAAACACACTAACACTCTCTTCAACTAACTGAGACAGCCATCGATTATGGCAGGCGATTTAAGTGTGAGTCGAAGAGGAGGTTAGACACCCGCTGGCGGTGCTGTCATGTGGTCTGTTTTAAGTGCTCCACTGGTTATTTTCGAGCATTGCAATGGATAGATGGAAGAATGTTTGGGATTGGGAGGGGGGGTTGGTTGGGTTACGTTGTCAGGCACTTGATAATGACTACGATGACAACAGCATCGAAAACGCTGGCGACATTGTCATACAAGTCGATACAAGGACACAGACTGGACTCGATGCAATTTCTGGTGTTGTTGGTGATGATGTGCTGGTGTTGCACATACAACAGCAACCACAAGAATAACTGTACACTGCTGTACTGTACTCGACTGTACCAATGGAGTTTTTGAAAGTAGCTTAGTTAAATAAGCTCGTGCTTATCTATTGCTAAGTAAAGTTAAGTATTAAGCATGATAGAAAAGAGTTAAACGAAAATAATTCAAATAACTCCATGATAATAACAAAATAAAACAAAAATGGGTAAAACTTTTCTCGATTAATGTTTATTTAAGGATTTTCAGTGTTTTTGACAAATTTTTAAAGCAATTTCAAGTATAGCTTAGACTTTGCCTACTTTTGGACAAATACTCGTTAACAGCTTTAGATTATGCTTGAGCACTGGCAGACAGACAGATCTAAACCCAAAACCAAAGCACAAACGAAAACTAAGTCATAAACCAGTTTTATCATTTTCAAACACGGAGCCTTCTTGTAGCTCACTTCATTTGGTATCCTTTGCTTTTGCCTCAGCCTCTGCCTTTGCCATCTGGCTGTCAGTCTGGACTTTATCTAATGTACATGTCTGCTGGTAGTTGTGCCCTGGAGTTCCTTCACTCGAGTCCACTAACTAAGTATCCTGCATCAAACTTGCACCCACACCAAAAGATCCAAACTCCACCATTGCCCCCCTCAACCCCTATGTCCGCAACGTGCCCTAAAAGCCGGTGGCAAGTAAATATTTCCACTTTTCGGCCACAAATGCAATTGGGCTTGATGATATTTGCTACTTCCGTTTTGGCTTGCAACACAGGAAATGAAGCTTGTACTGATTTTACAATTGCTGTTATAGTGATTGTTGTTGTTGTTGCTTTTGAACACGGTACACTGAAACAAACTGTTTTTAAAAACGATATAAGTGTTGTTGGCAATGAATGAGATGTCATTAAATTTATTAATTGACAATTATTTAATTGGATATTTTATTAAGATATTAATTTATATATCGATAACGAATTTGTCAAACTTTATTTTTATTTATGACTTTTGGCTTTAAATACTTTCATATGCTACTGTTTATCAATAAAATAAATATTGTATATCATATACTGACTGAGTAAAACGCGTTTTTTGCTGTTGGAAGAATGCCAAAAATTACCTATTAAAATGTTTCTCATAGCTAAATTCTTTAAATACACCTTTATTTTGCTCAGTGCATAGACCTATATGCCACAAATTTCCTGTTGCAATTCTAAAATATATATATACACTTTTTTTGTATTATTTTTTTTTTTTGTGAATCTGTGCGAGTAATTTGCGTTTATATCAATTTGAGTTTCGTTTGCTTTCCTATCTCTCTTTCTCATTCTCTTCAGCTCCCGCAAAGCAATCAGAATGAACTATTATTCACTATTCAACCAATCAGTATTCAGTATTCACAAGCCTACTTTTGCTCTGTGGGATGTTAGATGTGTGTGTGTTAGGTGTGCGTATTCAAGCCGAAAATAAAACCGCAATGTTTCATTTGTTTTATGGTCAAATTGCATGCAATGAAAATTCTAACCAAACATATGTACACATATATGTATGTTTGTATATATGGATTGGTTCTCCCTTGAGCACAGTTCATTTTCTTTGGACTCTTCGCTACGCCTCTGACTCTTTTGTATGTACATGGTTGTACCACATATTCGCTTTCTTATCTTTGTGCATTAGCAACCGCCTGCATTGTGTATGACTCGAAAATTCCGGCCTTCTATCTGGCCATGTTTGCATGTGTGTGTGTGTGTGTGTGTGCATGCCACACATACACACTTGTCCCATTGAAACTTTGTGCTTTGTGTGACAAGTCGACATATTTCTCCGTCTGCCCGCCCGCGTGCCACATCCTATTGCAGTTTTGGTCTTGGGGGTTTAGTGTCTCTGGTCGCTTGTTGATATTGCACTTTGCATTGCATGCAAAATTTGGCAGCCTGGCAGACACTCGTCCTGGGGTTAAGAGGGTGGTGCTGGTGTTGCCGGTGCTGGTGGTAGTTGGTTCAGTGGGTCGAGTTAAAGGGGCAAAAGCCAAACAGTTGCTCTGCCAAATGAACTTTCCTAATACCATGGACAATCCAACCCACCCACAACAAACTCTTCACATGAGCTTTTTGTGTAGCTTGGTTCTTTGGAGCTTCGTTTTCATTCATGGCATAACAAATTATTGTGTCGTTAATTAGTGAACGATACAGACACACACACACACACATGCACACTAATACATACATGACTTGGATTATTTCCACGTCATTTGCACGCACTGAAAGTTGTGTATCGAAAACTTGGAACTGATGTCCTGTCCATTTTGTCGCAGCATGACAACATTTGAATAAACCCTGCTAACGTTCCAGTTTGCAGCAGTAGACCATCGCCTTGACCACAAAATTCTTAACAACCATTTTGATTTGCTTCTGGCTTTAGCTTCGAGCTTCGGGCTTTAGTGTTCAGGAACGTTTTTGGTCTTTGCCTTGTCACAAATTCTTGTTTATCTAAGGCCAGGCACTTGGGTTGAGCGTTGGGAGTGACAAGCAGCCTTGGCAATTGCCTCGTTTAGGTTAAGGGGACAGACAGGTACAAGTATTTCACAGCTTCAACAATTAGACAGTGACAAAGTATGCAAAAAGCAACTTGTCCTCTCAAGTTTATTTCCCATTTTTTTTTCCCTAACCCCACTTTGTTAATTAGTTTTGGGCAAAAATTTTCGTAAATATTTGAAGGTATTTTGCAGTTTCGTTAAAATGACCCAAAATGTGTTTAAGCAACTTTAATTTTCAGTTTATAATCAATATGAAGGCAAAATATAACCAAACCTTTACTTAGCTTTACTATTTCTCTCATAACGAAAGTTTTCCGTGCAAATCCCAAGTAATCTCTAATGTTAAGAGGCTCAGTGAAAATGAAATACTTTGCTTTACATTTCTATAGAATCCAATGCATATGAAGAGTAAACACATACATATATATGCACAATTTTGTATCTCAATGTATTTAATATTAATGTGTTTAGGCTAGAAAAAAAAGAGAAGAGAAAAACAGAAATAAAGCCAAGTAACTCATATACAAAAACCCAGATGCCAACGCAAAAAGTTACACTGTATGTATGCTTGTCGGCTGAAAAGGAAAGGGGGCAAGGAGTCTGAGCCACATAAACTAATTTGTATGCGAGAAGCGATGGCGGCGGCACTGTCGCCACAACTGACTATGTCTGACCACGTGTCCATAACCGTGTCCGTGTCCGTGTCCGTGTCCGTTGTCGTATATATATTTGTTGGCCTCTATACCAGCAGCACGCCGGACGTTGCCAAAATGCGTAATTTCACTGCCATGGAGGCTTCAAGTGGCTTTCCTGCCTTGGTGCTGGCTAGTTGGCTTTTGGCTTTATGCGCAAGTGTTGAAGCGCAGGTGACGGCGAACAGGAAGTGCTAAAGCTCTTTTCCATTTTCAGTGGCAAGCTGTCTCCTATGACGACAAAAAAAAAAGCCTCAAATACACATAGGAAAATATATATGCATGTATATGTTTATATATATATCAACAGCTGGCATTGGCGTTGTGTAAATGAATATAAGATTTGTTTTGACTGTGCTTGGATTTTTGTTTTTGGGGGCAACCTGCTTTCTAAATGTAACACAACTATTCATTTCGTCTAATAATTTATGGCTTTAATTAGCCAATGCTTAAAGTTGAATGAATAAAATGCGTAGAATTCCTTAAAGGAACTATTTTTTGAGGTTGAAATTTAAATCATATTATAATTAGCATGATGAATTTAGATAAATCATGATTAAATCGTTAATCATATGACATTCAATTTAAAACGAGCCTTTGGCAATCATTAAAATTGAAATGAGCATGTAAGTTTTAAACAGCTTAAGCTGAATTCCCAATTTATCGATCCTTGCATCATAAGCTGCTTAAACAGTATCCTGCAAGGCATTTAAAGCTTAAACTCTTACACCCACCCACACACACACACATATTCATAAAGATGGTAAAGCATTAAGCAACGACAAAGACGTTTGTATAAATGAAAACATTTTTTGTTTTTAATTAAAGCAAATAATAATATAAATGCAAACATAAAACAACAGTTGCGCAAAGTACACAAATTACGACTGGCAAAAGACGTTGTTAACATTGCTGACGATGATTCAAATGGAAATGTGAATCAAGAGGCAGACGGAGATTGAGCCAAAGAAGATGACGACCAAACAAAAGAAGCGAGAACAACATTGAAATAATCAAATCATTTGCAAAGTAAAAGCAAATTATTTAAAATTATATGTAATGTGTTTACACACACACACACATACACACACGTACACACTCTGTCAAAGCATTTGCAAATACACACACGCGCGTTTGTGTCCTAACTGGCCACGCCCATTACATGAACACGCCCTCGAGCTTTACTTGCATCATTAGCAGCATGTAATGCCATCTCTTGTATGCCATAACATTATTTATTGTATGCTTAGAACAGTTTACAGAGCATGCCAGCCATATTGAATATCATTTCAACTTGAGGATATGCTTAATTCGTAATCTATATTATCAAATAGATACATATCTAATGGCTGTAAAAATGTACTTACAAGATAATCAAATGTAAATCAATCTATTTGTTAAAAAAAGGGTATTTTATGCTATGCAACTTGTTGTTGGCATAAAATTCTTTGCTTATATTTTTTAAAGCGTTTAAATTGCAAACAAAAAGAAAGAAAACCGTCTGTTTTTGGCCCATTGGGATATGCGGGCTTATACCAATTTTTTTTTTCTGCTCGCTTTGTACGAGCATTGTGGGCGTGTATTCTTCTTCTTCATCTTTGCTGTTTTTTTTGCCCTCAATTTCATTCGCAATTGAATTTGGGATTATTTTTCATTTTTGCTGCGCATCTTGCAGAGGTCACAAGTGGCCTGAATGGCACTGAATGAAGGCAACACGGAGAAGGAGTGAGAGGTAGATAAGTTGTGCCACCCCCTCCACCTATACCCTCTTAGCCCGACTGTTATAAAAGCCGCTTGCATGTCTGAGCGCCGTTTGTCTCTCGTTGTTGTTGTTGTTGCTATTGCTGCTGCTGCTGCTGCTGCTTTTGCTGTTGTGCTTGGAAATCCCCTTGGCAGCAGCATGTTAAAAAGGAGAGGGAGTGACAAACCCTAAGCTGGCTCGGGCCTGGGCTGGAGCTGTCGTAACGGGAAAGTTGTAAAATTCATAAGTCGAGCGCGTGGCTTTTGTGCAATTGGAGCAAGCAACACGAACCGAAAGCCAAAGGCAGGGCATGAAAAAAAATCTTGTACAAGTGCAAGTTGCTTCAGTTTGAAGTGCGGCAAAGAGCCAAAGGTGGTGGGTGGCAGCCGGGATTGGGTGTCGAACTGACTGACTGACTGACTGACTGCAGGCAAAGAAGATAACACCAAAGTGCACTTTAATCTATATGAAGAAATCTCAGAGACTCAGAGTCGCGACGATGCTGCAGCAAAAATATGATTGAAGTGACGCATGGCAGAGGTGGTCAAAAGAAGGGGCATGCCACACATACGAGTGAACAAAGGGAAAGAGAGAGAGAAAGCAAATTGGACAAAATGAAATGTGTAGAGAGAAGATGTGTCAACAGCTGTTGATTGAAATGATGCTGCCTGCGACTGCTGTGAAACCCAAAAACACACCAAGATAACTTCAAATACACACTGAAAAAAGTCTCTCACACCCCAGATAAAAAGAGACAGACATAAAAAAAAGAATGGGAATGAGAATGGCAATGGATGGGGGCAGCGAACTTCTTTTTACTCGAGTGGCACTCTCAAAGCAACGAGCAACGAGCACAGCACATCACAGCATAAAGACCAAAAATCAGACAACATCTTGGTCCTGGCAAACACATCAGATAAGCACGATTGAATGCAAGCCCCTAAACCAAAGAGCAACAGCGAGCTGAGCTCAGCTGAACTCAACTGAACGGTGAAGAGTCTCAAAAGAGTGAAACAGGAGCAGGACACACCAACAACAAAGCAGTTAGCTGTCCTAAAAACCAACCAAAAGAAAGTAAAGGCTCTGCAACAAACAAAAAACAAAAACAAGAAAGTAAAAAAAAAAAATAAATTAAACAAACACAAAAACAAAAAATAAAGTGAAAATAAAATGAAACGAGAGGAAAGAAGTAAAAAAAGCGCCTGCAGGCATATCTAACTATGTTATACTCTCTCTTTTGTTATATGTACACAGTAGCATTAAAAACATTGCGAAATCATATAGCGAATAACTTCAACTTTTAAAAATAATTTAATAATTTTAGATATGTATATTTTAAAATTTATTAAGCACAGTTCACAATTTAAATTCAAAGTGTCTAACAGACCGAAGAGTTAGGTTCTCTTATGGTTTGATGTTTGAAAATGGGTCATTAAAGTTAGTTAAGGAGCTTAGTTCTAAACTTATACTGTAAACCCTTCATAATAAGTGCGATACTATACGAACACTGCTAGAAGTGCAAATTTCGTTATAACTTTCTATTATAAAATTTTACATATTTCCTAATCCAGTTCAGCAATTTAAGATTTTTATCGTCTATTCAAATTTTATTATGATAATCGGAAAATAATTTTTAAATAATTTACAAAATGTGTAAGTATTTAAATTAGAAATTCCTAATTATATGCTTAGGAATTAAACTCTCATAAACTTGCAATATAATATAATCAAAGAAGGAAGGATTATAAAGTAGCTAGATTATTTTTAACATTTGACATTAGCTATCATTATCACTTTTTTTTTATCATATTCTCCACCGAGGCATTATATATTCTGCATGGGATTTCACATAACAATAACTTGATATTTAACTGAATATACCCATTGCATTGACTTCTTTTGAAAAGGGCATAAGAAAAGAGATAGAGATACGGGGATGGCAGGATGCCTTTGAAATGCAAATTACACTCCTGGGAGAAGGGGAAAGGCGAAGTAGGGTAGGAACAAGGGAGATGCAGCGGAAAAGAAAATGCGGAAGCTGCGTCCTGTCGGATTCTTGGCTTGTCGAGTGTTATGTATTTAGTGGCTGCTTCAGCTGTTGCGTTCCCTCTACCGCCCCCAAACCCCCTTAATCATCCCTTGGCACCTGCAGCTGCTGTACAATTTGCGCTTTGGCATAGGTCGCGTTTTTTCTTTTATTTGTTGTTTGCCACACACACACACAAACACAACCCTGCTGAAGTTTGGCAACACTGTTTGTGAGTGTGAGTGTGGACTCAACGCAAAGAAATAATAAAGACAAACAGAGCATTGTGCGTTCGGTTCGGCGGAGTTGTAAAGGACAGAGCAGGTAGGGTAAGAACGAACAGTGCAAAAAGTGCATAATGATAATGGCGGCAGTATAACACCCCCCTACAGCTTCACACCCCTTTGCATGTCCAACTTGACACACAATAGCCAGGCAGCCAAATAAAAATTTATGGCACAGCTGAAAGCTGAATGCGCTCGCTGCTGCTGCTGCTGCTCCTGCAATGTTGCCAGTGTGTACACACTGTGGCACCACTCCTCGGGCTCCCGGGCGGAGCACTGGGAGTCGGGCTATGAGTTTTAACAGTTCGTTGAAGCTGGTCAGCATTGGCGATGGAATTAAAGTATAAACTCAACCAAAAAATAAAAAAAAGGATGACAACTTTTTTTTAATGAAAAGTGCACTGAATTCTTAATGCCGACGCGACCCAGTCAACCCATCATATTTGTTTAATGCACTTGCGAGTATGCGCTTTAAAGTCAAACCAACTCGGATTAAAGCACCTATATATATATATATATGTATGTATGTGTACGTGAAATATGATTTCAATGTTTGTGTCAAAGGGAATATATTGAATGAGATGCTTTAATATGCTTTTATGCATTCAATGGTTGCTGTTCATTTCCATTTTGTACCCTTCTTTCGCTTAAATGAAAGCAAAAAAATAATTATAACTGTCATTTTTTATTTAATTGTCATTCATTTATATAAATTAAATATATTTGAACAAAAAAAAGAAGCATCACAATATTTACAGTATAATTTATTTAATCAGGGCACTAAGACAATGTTTAAATCATGTTTTTAGTCTGCCCCATATGGCGCCAAGATTTGTATGTATGTAAATTGGCGAGACCATAAAAATGCGGGCAGCTTTTAGCAAAAAAAAAAAAAATATATCCTGAGAGCCGTTGACAATTGCGCTGTGTGCAAAAACGCGTCAAGATAGCGCGCACACACTTTTGCACACACACACTAAATGAAAGAAATGAAAATGGAAGTGGTAAGGGGCAAGGGGAAAGAGGAATCGCACAGTGCTTAAACAATAAAACAATAAATTTTCATTACCGGACTCTGGGCTATTAACAGTTTCCGCAGCCCAACGAAGAAATGCATTTAAAAGGCTTGCTCCTCACAACCGTTGAATTTACTATGGATATGCATTTAAATTTCAAAATAAATATAATAAAATGGGTTTTAATAAATTCCCATGTTGCTGCCTGCACGCGTTTAAACACGCGTTTAAAGTGCAGCAGCAGCAGCCGGCGCTCGGAAAAGTATGCTACAATTTTTATATTATTTTTATTATTTTATGCTTTTGCATTCTTTGTTTCAACTGTTTTCAAACATTTTACTTTGCATTAAAATTGTTTGGTTTTCTCTTTTACTCTCTCTCTCTCTGTGTATGTGTGTGTGTGTGTGTTTTGCGCTTTAATTACATTTTCGTGGCTTTCATTTTGTGCACCATTAATAATTTTACCATGTGCAAGGCGCTTCGTTTCTCTTTTTTCTTCTGTTCTTTCCTTTTATGCTTTTGCTTGTGCATACAATTATTTGGGTTTGGACCAGCGAGAAGGTAAAAATGTGGCTACCATTGCTGCTGCATCAGCATTAATTTGCTTAAAATGAAAGCGAGCTAGAATTTTACAATTATGTTTCTCTCCTCGCTGCTGTATTTACTATTTTCAACTCAATTTTAAGTTCAGCATCAGCATTCACGATTTCATATCTCCTTTCATTTTGTGAATAATTGCAGGTCACGTCGGCGGTTGCGGCATCACCGAGGAAGTCTCACAATGGATGGAGAATATACAGAACTCAGCCGTTGAGGAGCTGCCGGTGCCCATGTCAAAGGATGTCCAAAAGCTGCATCGGAAACAACAGCACAAAGCCCAACAACAGCAACAGCATCCACCAAAGAAATACACCAGCGGCGACGATGATTTCAAATTCCCACATCAGAAATATTCGAAGGAGGCGAATTTTGCCGATGGTGCATTCTATGATCCCGCAACCGGTAGACGGCTGGGCACAACGGCCAATGTCGCCGATTGGCATCAGCTCGTGCACGAGCGCGTCCGTCGTTCCACTGGCAACGGCAATAACAATGGCGGCGGCTCCTCATCCAGTGGTGGCACCAGTTCAGCCGGGCCTGGACGTGGCCGTGAAGATAACAAAAATACCTGCTCGCTGTACATACAAACAGATCCATTGATTTGGCGTCACATACGCGAAGGCATTGCCGATGTAAGTTTGATTATATGTAGTGTTGAGTGTATCCAATAGGTTGGGACGCCTGCCGGTTTGGGGTTTGTATTGGTTACGTGGAGTTTGGCTCTTCTGTCAGCTCGTGCGCCAAATTAAAAAGCGAACCATCGAACGAGGATTGTGGCTTAAGAGACATGCACACACTCCCAAACCCGTTGAACCCACAAAAAACAACATCCATGAATTTTTTGCAGTATTTTTTACGAGCGCGAATGCTTCACTTTTTGGGGCTGGGCCATATAAAACAAAAGGAGCTTGCTCTCTCCCGCTCTTTCTTTTTTGTGGAGCTGGAGACATAACAGACAGGATATGGGGGCAATGGTGTCAGTCAGACGCCATTTTTTCATTCCTGCATTTCATTCGCGCTTTTTGTATTCTTTAAGAAATTGAGTGATGCACGTTGAATGAAAAATGCTTTTTAGTTGGCTTTAATTTGAAGAGGAAGTACCTTTAGTTGAAACCAAGTACAAACTAATTTAGCTTTCGAAAACGAGTTTAAGAAGTAATCTTTTGAGCATTTTTAGTAAGGAGTGACATCGATTTACAGCAATAATATCTCAGTCAACTTGGAATTAAAATAGTATAGGAATATTTCTCAGTTAGTTACTTTCCAAAATAAATAAACAACCAATAAACAAAACTTAATCCCATTTCGTGCTCAATTAATATATCAAATGTGATGCAAACTAAATTTTTTAACAAATTAAATTGAAGCTGTTAGTTATGGTTAGGTTTTTTCCCCAGTTTTAAGTGGAACATAAAACTTACAAAACCTTTCGTCCCAATACGCAAATTCTGTTGAGCTATTTTGATTTTTCAACAAGTGATTTGATTTGTGTTTGACCTCAAGATTTCGGCACACACACTACTCAAATCAATTTGTCCATAATTAAAAAGGCAGTCTTCTGTTTCTCTCCCCTTTCTTTGTCGTTGCGCATTGCAGCAGAATCCTCCTCAATTTACAATCCATTTTTGTCTTCTATGTTTTGCATCCCTTGTTAGGTTTAAGGTTTTATTTTGGATTTTTTTGTTGTTGTTCCTTACCTAACAATTTGGTCGAATGTTGCCTGCCGCCTGCTTTGCGGCGTCTTCAAAGCAATCAACCAATCAGCTGACCTGCTTCACATTTTACAGCGCATGCAATCAACCGTTATAGCTCGCCTACTCCTCTCGCTTCTGTTCAATCTGTTCCCTCATCTCGTTCCCTATGCTCTCGTTCTCGTTCTCGTTCTTGTTCTCATTCTCATTCTCGTTCTTGTTCTCATTTTCGCTCTCGTTCGCAAGCAATTCTTTTGCCGCACTTTATGTTTACGTTCATTTTTTCGCATTGTACGCGACGTTGTCGACGTCAACATCCTCGTCAGGGTCGTCCTGCAGCCCGATACGACCTCCCCCCTTTTCTTCTCTTTAACTTTCCTTTCTTGTCTGTTTATTTGCAATGAGTTTTGCATAATTCGCGCATTTGTTTCGCTCGTCGCCGCGAATATACGACTTTGTTGAAATACCCTGTAATTGCACATGTTCCTAAGGTATTCTTGCTTAACCTCATTCCATTCTCTTAAAAAGCTTGACGTTCTATATTCTTTTATACCGCTTAATTTTGTTTATAGGATATTTGCAAGTCGATTTTATTCTTTAATTTTTGGCATTCACTTCGCGTATTCTGTTGTTTGTCACTGCGGCGTTTTGATTTTGGGCCCAAAAACTGCCGTTAGCGGTTGAATGATAGACTCTCTTTCTCGTTCTCCCTCTGCCTTTCTGCCCCCCATCCCCCCTTTCCATTGTTTCTCCTTGTTTTTTATTAAGCCCGCAATCCCTCAAATCCACCCGCTCATCGCGCGCATAAAAAGGAATAAACTTTTCAAAAAAATATTCGACGGGTTTTTAGCTGAATTTGCATTTTTATACAAATATATTTGAAGAGTGCTTGTGCTGTGTGTGTGTGTGTGGGTGTATTTAAGGGAGTGCAGAATATTTGGCATCGCTCTGGAGGTGTGGGATAGGGGGGGTCGTTTGTTTGTCTGGCTGCTTTGTTTGCCACACCCAGCCCGCGGCAACATCAGCAGCAGCAGCAGCATCAGCAGCTTGTTTACGGGAATTGTCAAGCGCAACGGTCCTGCGGTTGAGATTTTTATTATGCCCAGCGACTAAAATTCAAATGCGTTTCCTTATTATATATATGTATATTTTTATTTATAATTTTTGTGTGTTTTATTTAAAATTAATTTGCCAAATTTAATTAATGTTTCGGTTCATTTGCAGCACGATCGCGGACGCAAGTACGAAGTGGATGTGAAGACCCGTGAGGAAATCACATCGCTGATTGCACATCATGTGACGGCCGTTAATTACATTTACCGCAACACAAAGTTCGACGGACGCACCGAGCATCGCAACATACGCTTTGAGGTAAGTGTGTACAGTGGCGCCTCCTGTGGTTGGGCTGGCAATTGCCTCGCACACACACACACTCACACAGCCATCAGGCAACAGCCAACAGCGTTAGCTCCTCTTCCACCAACAATGGCATATAACAAGGAACAAAGACCTGGACCTGCATCACGTCAGGGTTGTGTGTGCAGAGAAACGTTTAAGCACAGAACCGTCACCCAATAATTATGCGTAACATAAGTCGCATCCAGTTGAGTTTATTTAAACCTTTAAAGCTGGTGCCACAAGGGCGACAATTTCAATTGCAGTTTGCCTTAAAGATTTTTTCCTATTTAATTTTTAAATTATACAGAAGGAATGATACTAAAAAGTTTCATAAAAAGACCTTTTCGTCATAACAGAAAGTAAAATGTATTATTAAACAGTTATGAAACGTTTATAGAAGTATATTAAAAGTGTTAGAAATTGTAGGGAACTGTGAAATGTATTAGATTTATCGGAAATATCTGAATGCACAACTTGAGTACACGACTAAAATCTTTCACATTTAATAGGTGCAACGTATTAAGATCGATGACGATTCTGCCTGTCGCAATTCATACAATGGTCCACATAATGCATTCTGCAATGAGCATATGGATGTGTCCAACTTCTTGAATCTCCACTCTCTAGAGGATCACTCAGACTTTTGTCTAGCATACGTATTTACATACAGGTAAGTGATTGCAACACATCCCACATTCAACAATCTAATCCTTTTATTAATTACGCAGAGATTTCACGGGAGGCACTTTGGGTCTGGCCTGGGTTGCCAGTGCATCGGGTGCTTCTGGCGGCATTTGTGAGAAGTACAAGACCTACACGGAGACGGTGGGTGGCCAGTACCAAAGCACAAAGCGCTCATTAAACACTGGCATCATCACATTTGTCAACTACAACAGTCGCGTTCCACCAAAAGTATCACAACTGACACTGGCCCATGAGATTGGCCATAATTTTGGATCGCCGGTAAGTGAATTGAACAGAGAAACGAATTTAATATGTGATTGGAGGCACAGAAATCGCCTCTTAAAAAATTAAATGATTTCCGTGGCACCTTTTTTCTAATTAAGCCTTGTTTTTTTGTAGCACGATTATCCACAAGAATGCCGTCCGGGTGGACTGAATGGCAATTATATAATGTTCGCCAGTGCCACATCTGGTGATCGTCCCAACAACTCCAAATTCTCACCATGCTCCATACGCAACATTTCCAATGTCCTGGATGTTCTGGTGGGCAATACCAAGCGGGACTGCTTCAAGGCCTCAGAGGGTGCCTTCTGTGGCAACAAGATCGTCGAGTCCGGCGAGGAATGCGATTGTGGCTTCAACGAGGACGAGTGCAAGGACAACTGCTGCTATCCACGTTTGATCAGCGAGTACGATCAATCCCTCAACTCCAGTGCCAAGGGCTGCAAGCGGCGTGCCAAGACGCAGTGCTCGCCATCGCAGGGACCCTGCTGTTTGGCCAACTCCTGCACATTTGTGCCGACGCACTATCACCAGAAGTGCAAGGAGGAGACGGAGTGCAGCTGGTCGAGCACCTGCAATGGCACCACAGCCGAGTGTCCCGAGCCGCGACATCGTGATGACAAGACAATGTGCAACAATGGCACTGCCCTGTGCATACGCGGCGAGTGCAGTGGATCACCCTGTCTGCTGTGGAATATGACAAAGTGTTTCCTTACGTCCACAACGCTGCCGCATGTGGACAAGCGCAAATTGTGCGAGCTGGCCTGTCAGGATGGCAATGATACGGGCAGCTGTCGCAGCACCAGCGAATTCGCCGCCGAATACAATATACAGCCGGGTGGCATTAGTCTCCAGCCCGGCTCGCCCTGTGACAATTTCCAGGGCTACTGCGATGTCTTTCTCAAGTGTCGCGCCGTGGACGCCGACGGACCCCTGGTGCGTCTTAAGAATCTCCTGCTGAATCGCGAGACTCTGCTCACTGTGGCCGAATGGGTTACGGCCAATTGGTATCTGGTGGTGCTTATTGGCGTTGGGTTCATTGTTGTGCTGGGCGCCTTCATCAAATGCTGCGCCGTGCACACGCCCAGCTCCAATCCCAAAAAGCGTCGTGCTCGACGCATCAGCGAAACGCTTCGTGCTCCAATGAACACGCTGCGACGGATGGTAATAACACTCGTCGCTATTGATAATATCTGAACAAGGTTTAATGTTTTGTCTCTTTTTTGTATAGCAACGGCATCCGCATCAGCGTGGCGCTGGACCACGCAGCATTCCACCGCCAGCACACGAGGCACAGCATTATCCTCGAGGTGGCGGTGCAGCCGGCGGTGCTGGTGGTGGTGGTGCCGGTGCTGGACGACATGGTGGCGGACGTGGCCATCATCATCAGGCGACGCATCCGCACGAATGGGATCGGCATCAGGGCGGGCACTCAATAGTGCCACTGCCCACTGGTGGCAGTCGCAGCTCGGCGGCGAATCAGGGCCGACGCAGCGATGGACGTGGAGCAAGACCCAGCAGCAGTGGCCGACCGCAGGCTGTTGGACCAGGAGGAGCAGCTCGTTCGGGGTATGGAGCGGAGCTGACTGGTGGTGTGGGTGGTGGTGTTGGTGGTGTAGGTGGTGCTGGTGCTGGTGCTGGTGTTGGTGCAGTCCAGGCGGCAATCAGCAGTGGCGGTGTTGTGGCACGTGCCCAGCTGCCGCTGCCCTTGCCGCCGCTCAATGCACATCAACAACAACAGCAGCAGCAGCAACAACAAGCACTCACACCGCAACAACAACAACAGCAACAACAACAACAACAATCTCAAGCGTTTTATGCGCCGAAAGGTGCGTGTTCCTCTAACCCCCATCATAGAGTCCCCCATAGAGTACCTAGTAGCAGCTAGCTAGTTCTCTCTCTCTCTCTCTTTCTCTCTTTCAATTGTTCCAAGCAACAAAACTCACTTAATTTTACAATTTTGTCGTTTTTTTTCTTTTATATTTTTAACGTTCGACTTTTTTGTGTGCGTTAATTTTTTTGCCGTTTGCGTTTGTTCGTTCTCTCGCTCTCTCCACATCGCTGAAAAAAAAAACGCTGCAAAATTCAGAATTACCACCACGCAATAAATCCCGATCATCACGTACCACCAACAACAACAACAAAAACACAAACACTACAACAGCCACCCACTCAGCGGGTGCTGCCAGCAGCAGCAGCAGTAGCTCCAAGAATGCCAAAAGTGCCAAAGCCAAAGACACAAGCAAACAACAACAACAACTACAACCACAAAACAACAAACACAACAACAGTAACCGCAGTCGCAGCAGCAGCAAAGATAAATCGGCTGCAAAACCGCGACGCAACATTGTCTACTAAGATGTGAAGAACTAAGAAGAGAAGCAAGAAAAGACACGTGGAACGCGTGGAATTGGAGCGCCTTCAAACATGCCATACAACATCCAAAAACAGCCCCCATATTCCATCGTTCCAAGCAACGCTTTTCCTCACAAAAAAAAAAACAAAACCTAAAAACCGAATTTGATAAGCAATTGGTATGATCATATTATTATTGTTTTATGGATCGTTTTTCCCCCTTCTTTGTATCCCCTTTTCAATTTGTTTCCCGTCTCTACTAACCCACAATGGTAATGTTGTCTTTTGTTGTACCTTTTTGTGCCGTCTTTCTTTTTCGCATGTTTCGATTTGATTGTATTTGTTTGCGTTCAAGTTTTATATATATTTCAGTTCCCCCTTTTTTTTTTCCTTTTCTTGTATTATTTTCCCTGCATATTGTATTGTTGTTGTTTTTGTTATTGCATGTACACTAAAGAACTAAGGAACTAACAATTTACTAACTAACTAACTTTAATATAAGTCAAATTCAAGCAAATACTTACAAACAATGCAAATTACTTAAGTTTTGTAATTTTTTTTCTTATTAAAACTTGCAATTTTATCATGGATCTTTATGTGATTTGTATGATTTTACATTCAAAATATTTTTTTCATTATCAGATTTTGGAATTTTAAACTATTTATTCAAAATAACCTCAAATAACTCTACTAAAATGTAACTTTAAAAAGTGTTTGTGTTTTTTTTTTTTTTTTTTTTTCAATTTTAATCGATAATATGCACATGGCTTCATTTAAGCAATTGCTATAAGTTGGCCCACTTTAGATGGCGCCATCACGCAGCCAAATCAAGTCAAGAAACTAATTTAACTTTTTATCTCCTCCTCCCACTCTTATGCTCTCTTCTTCCCAATGTCTTAGGCGTCGCGCCCCCGCCGCCGCTACAAGTAAGCTTTAGTCGACCAACATCGATGCATGAACAACAGCCACAGCCACATCAACAACAACATCAACAACTGGAGCAGCAGGAGTCGGAGCAACAACAGCACGCCTATGCTGACGCCTATGCGGCTTTGGGGCGTGGCCACTATGAGTCGACAACGCGGGCGCCCAACAATAGTAAAGTTTGACAGATGTCGGAGCGCCATAAGAAACCGAAAGCAAAGCGGCAAAAGCAACAGGAGCAACAACACAAACAACAGCAAAAACAGCTAGCACAGCCACAACAACAACAACAACAAGAACAAAAATCAAATGAACTCAAATTAAATGTAAATGTAATTTTTATGCTAATTATTTTTATTTAAACACAAAACAAAAAGCAAGAAAAAGCAAAAAAAATTCAAATGTACCAACAGCAAACAAAAAAGAACGATATTTTTGATTAAATTAATTGATATGAAAATGCAAATCAATATTATTATTATTATAAATAATTCAAATGGCAGATTGCATTAAATATTTAGACTAAATAAACAGAAATATATATATACATACAAACTATATATATACATAATGATTGTGCGTACTTATTTTACAAAGCTGCAACAACATGAAAACAACAAAAAAAATCAACAACATCTAAATGTATGCTGCATAATAAGAGAAAATCAAATTAATAAACTTACATAAATGTCGAACATTTACTGAACAGTGAGGTGAGAATATTAATTAAAACATTTTCAAAGCGCAAAATATGTTTTTGTAAAAAATGATAAAACACTTTAAATTTATTAAGCGGCTAGCACAGACAACCACAACAACAACAACAAAACAATAGAGCAAAAGCAACGCATTTAAATTGTATTTAACTCAAAAAACAAAAGGCCAAATCTTTTTATTCAAGCCGTCAAAATTGCATTTGTAAACTAATAGAACGAAAAAAAAAAATAAAATTAAATCATTGCATGCAAATAAACGTTTTGAAAAATCTTAAATATGTGTTGCCAAAATCTTTTGTATACAGAATAAAAATAATAAAGATATTTTTCATGAATTCTCAATTTAATTCGAACTCAAAAACCGATCCGAAAATCGAATAATACAAAACAAAAAGCAATTCTTTAATGTTCCCATACAAACATACAAAAACACATATGATTTTTACTTTTAGTATTGATTTTCAATTATCATTTTGTATTAGGTTTAAAGCTTTACATTTAAATGTTTAATGAGCGGTTTTTTATAGCCAGCAACTGATTATGTTAAATGTTACTCATCTACATATACACAAATGTACGTATATGTATGTATATCTACAATATATCCTCCATTATGTTTAAGTAAACAATTATTCATGTACTATTGTATTTGTTGTATTTTACTACCGTTTCTAGTTTATGTTTTTTGTTTTTGTCTATATTTTATCGCATTTTGGCATGCCGCTCTTCAACAACCTTAAAACCAACTACACGACATCACACTATATATTTCTTACAAACCGATATTGGTGCATCATTCTATAAAAATCAACAGGTGCAAAGCTGTCCAACTTTTTTTATTCGTTTTGTACTACATTTAAAATTTTGAGCCATAAAATAATTGAATAGTATTTTTTTTCGTCTTTTAAGTCAGAATGTATATGTATTTTATTACAAAAAGTATTCCCTTTTTTATTGAGTGGCAACAGTTAAAGTTCAAATTTGAATTGTTTTTTACAGATTGATTTTTTTTTGTATATTAAATAAACAATTTTCCAATTTGAAATTTTTGCTAAACTAATGGAAAAAAAACCAAAACTTGTACATAGAAAAGTTCTCAAAGTAAATAACTAATTAGGAAAAAAGTAAGAGATTTAATTGCATAAACAGATGAACAAAAAAAAAACTAATTTAACACGAATAACTTAAATTGATATATGAAATATGTATTAAATTTCAAATGAGAACAAACACAAACAAAATTATAACTAAGGCTATTAGTTAATCGTCAAACAAAAAAGAGCCGACGAAATACAAAAACAAAAAACATTAAACTATTAATTTAATTATATAATGTAATGAATTAACTAATTCAACTTAAGGCTAAAACACTGCTACAAAAAAATATATATATACATATATATATAAAAAAAATGAACATAAGAAATGATAATAAAAACAAGAAACTACTATTTTATAAAATAAAAAGCATTCTTTTTTTTCAATATATGTATTTAACATTTAAAGGATTTGTAATTTGGTAAGTAAACAGTTTCGTTTTGTATGATATAGTCGAAACTTTCATATTACAAAGTTTTTTATATAAGAAATGTATATCATGAACACTGCTTTTGGATTTCATTGTCATTATGTTGTGTTCTCCATATAACATGTTTGCCATTTCCGAGTATGATTTTAGGCCGTTGCTGGAAATCTAATGCGGCTTCGATCTTCCTGCAACGAAGTTTTTCTTTCTTGTCCCCTTGTGATTCGTTTTATAGAAATTTGAATATATTTATAATTAGTGTAACAGGCTTTAATATTGTGTCAAAATGAAATGTTTAAATGTATACAAAATCCGAATGAATATGCGCGAATTCATTAAATGGCTATAATGGTCACAAAGAATATTTAAAAAGTTTTCTAGTTTCAACATTTTTTATTCACGTTTGTTAGCAAACATTTAAGGCACGTTACACAATTAAATATTAAATTACAAATACTTAATAATTAGTATACAAAAAAACATTTTTGGTTAAAATTCAAACACACATATTGAACTGCGTCGACAGTCAGAAGAAATCCTTTATGCACGAACTCGAGATGCCTTCTTACTCTTGTCAGCCTTTGGCGGCGGTGGACCGCTTCGACCTGCCTGCATATGACGATTGTAGATGCTGTTTAAGAAGAACAGAGATTGAATTATAAATATAATACATTTTAGGCTAAGGATCGTTTGAATACTAACATTTTGTAGGTCTCAGTTTTGAGGTATTCAATGACATGACTGATGCCCAACAAGTACTGCTCAGCAATGGGATTAACCCAGGGATTCTCCTCCATTTTCATAACCGACTTATTGCTAAGCAGATCGAGCTGTGCCACTTCGGGGGGCAGCACTTGAAGCCGATTGTTCTGGATGTGCAGCTCTCGCAATCGCTGCAGATCGCCAACCTCACGTGGCAGCTCCAACAGATCGTTGTCCCGCAGGCCCAATATCTGCAGATTCTTAAGCTGGCCCAACTCTTTGGGTATATACTCGAAATCGTTGTCCCCTAAATACAGAGCGCGCAGCGTTTCCATGCCAAAGAAGTTGCCTGGCAGCAGTTGCTCATTCAAATTGTTGTAGGACAAGTCAAGCACTTCGAGTACGGGAAAAGCGCCAAAGCCGCGAGGCAGATTTGCCAACCGGTTGATAGAGACATTTAAAATGCGGAGCTTGGGCATCGAGGATAGGGAAACTGGCAGTTCGGTGAGTTGATTGTTGGATAGGTTGAGTATCTCCAGGTTCAGTAAGTTGGCAATGCCGGGACTAATTACACTGATCTTGTTGTGCGAGAGCGTCAGTCGTGTTATATTCGACATGTTAACTGTAATGAAAATAACATTATTAATATAAACTCAAAAAATGCATCAAATTTTCTACTGGGCACAAATTTACAATCAACAGCTGTTTGTTGTTCTGCACGCAACAGGCGTAAACATACGAAATAAATGTCAGAGCGAGACGACGCTAGTGCGCACTGTTACTATTTATAAGTACACAAAATAAATATTTGAGCATTTTTAGTTTGAATTTATCTGCAACAAATGCTTGGAGTGCATTTAAACAGTTAGTTTAAAGCACGAACAGTTTATCTAGTCGGCGTAGTTTAATTGCAGTCATCAAGAAGCAGATGTTTGTTTATATTGTATTTAGACGCTGGCGTCATCAAACAGAACTCTGTTAACTGTCGGACGATGGCGTCATAAGACATTTGCGTGGGTTTAATTTTATTTCATAGATTTTCACTGAACTTTGGCACACTTAAAATCCAGAGTACTTACACAGTCCTGGCAGCTCCTCAAAGGACACAAGGCCCTTGTCGACGAGGTCCAGTTCACGATTTTGCGTTTCACGCGCCTCGTCCAACACCTTCTTCGCCTTCGACATTTTTGCACTAACAGGCAGACATTGATTCATTGTTGTTTATTCTGTTAAAGGCACTGTTACGTGATGATTCTGCTACGTTTGCGGCGTTGCCACTTTCTGGAACACAAGTGGAAAGTAAAGTGTTTAGGAACTTGGCTATACACAATACATCTAAAACTGTATTGATGTTTTATGTTTATAATAATTTTCAATTATTATTACTTAAATTGCACTGATTTTAAGAGCAATTTGTGTTTGTTAAACATTAATCAATATTTTGAAATTAATAACATATTTTTCACTATCATAAGCAACAGTTTTACTTCTCAAACTGTTTGCTGCTGCTCGGGCGCTTAGTCAAGTTTCACATCTTTCAGTTGGACACAAGAGCCCTCAAACTGTTGTTAACCAATCTTGTTTATAAGAACTTGTTTATTTATCTTTATTTCAATAATCCCCATTTGGATAACAGATGTGATTTTCACAAAACACTTTATCAGCAAAATTAGGTATCACTTAAAACATTCGTCCAAATTGTTGTGAAAACACAAAGTGCTTCTCAAACTGTTATGTTGCAGCTGCCACTTTTTCCTGTTTGATTCTGCATCTGTTTTTCATTTAGATGTTTTCACTTGCTTTTCAGCACTTGACATTGAGTTTTAAAATTTCTTCATGCCCAGTGCCACACAAACAACACACTTGACACAATTTGCAATAGAAAAAAAAGACTTTTATACAAATTTTTGTTTTACTTTTTTTGTAATATAAAATGTGGTTTCGTATCATGAATTTTTGTATATGTTTTTGTAGAATATATTTTATTTAGTGCACATTGACGTGTAAACGTCTTGCACTCATGCCACCAACTGAGGCATTTGTTCCGCTCGTAACAATTCTTAATTTATTTCAGTCTAATCACAAAAATAGCAAAAAAGTCAACGAATGCGTCACCTTCTATCGCCACGCGCTCTTCCAATCAACTGAGAGAAGATCGCTTACAGCGTGCACCAAAATGCGATCGATCAATACTCAGATCAATGTGTGTTGATATTGGATCTGGTTTTTGCCTTATTTGTCGGCCAATACAAACAGCAAGAAAGCAAATTGAATACCCTTAGACAGCAAAGGCAGACAACTTGCTATCATTAAGAATAGAAGGATAAATGTATCAGTCAGATATATAATTATATTAAAATCTTAGTGCCAAACGATTCAAGTTGTATTTAACTGAGCGTTGTTAGCATTTGTTTATTTTTGTCGTGCTTTTTATAGAGAGCTAAAAGGTAAACCCGTTTGACAGCATTCAATTTTGTGGCAATATATTAAATACTCTTGCAGAGAGAGTTTTTACTTTAACATAAAGAAGTTTCGTTACTCTTTCTGTCTATCAAAAAAAATATATATAAATACGTAAAAACAATTTATATACATAAACATTAAAAATAAGATTGATTGAAGAGCTAGAAAGTTTCTATTAACACAGCTTTATTTCGGTAGTTGAATGCGTTCAAGCACCTCTATAATGAAAATCTGTACAATAAACAACTTTAAAACAGATCTAAATGGTAGTTCGTTCATTCAATTAACGGGTTAATATAGTGCAGCACAATTCGCCAATGCCACAATTTGTTGCATTGTATGCAAGCTCACATGCTAAATCAGATGTATCCTGTGTACACCAACCCCTGCACACTAAATAAATGAATAGAGACATGTAAATGTTTTAAACAGTTTTTGTTGATAGTGTTTAAAATGTTTCTAACTTACAAGCTCCTTCCATGCAGCTAAAGAGTTGCAAAAGCAAAAAGCAGACGAGAATAAAGTACTTTAAAGAATACATAGCGACTATCGAGTACTAAGAAAAACATGCGAATAACAATGGTAAGCGGCAACGAGATGCATTTATACTTGTTAGATACACATGTAAGTATGCTAATTAAGAAATCCAACGAGTTTGATAGTAACTCTATAGTGCATTGATGTTAGATATTAACATTTTAATAAAGTAAAGTAAAGTAAAATTGATGTGATGTAAAACTGAACGTATGAGTTATGCAAAGAATACAATAATTTATGTCAAATAAACATTAAATAACGCAAGAAATATTGTATTGTATATTTTGTAAGTAAGAACGCAGAAAATTTAATCAACTGTACATTTTATTAATATTTTTAATTGCTGCATATTTTGTTAATCGGTGCGAAATCTTGGTGCTGAATCGAAACAAACTTCTAAAGCAGAACAATCATCTGATGGAATTCTATGTGGACAATCGCCTCTTGAACAGTAACCAAGTTTAGTATTTATCACTGTGAGTGGACCGCAACCTAAGAAAAATACAAGGTATGTTTCAAGCAACATTTTTGGATTCACTTCAGATTGTTACACAAAATTTACCTTTTCCTTGAGTGCAACTGAAGAGTGAAAAATTATAAAAATTACACAAATGTGAAATTCCACTAGATGGTAGTCCAAGAGATGCGTGATGAGTTACTTTTATGTAGAATATTGTTTTGCGATGATATATTTATATACTGAATTACATAAGCTCCAAGTAAAACTCAACTAAGCTTAGCAAATAAAATACGATTCAGCAATAAAAGTTTGCAAATTGAATTATTAATGATTGCATGACCAATTGTCAACCTTAGTTTATGAAGAAAAATATTTTCTTTAGACAATTACTGTTTTAACTTGTTATTGAACTGTGTGTGTAGCAATATTTCAGGCAATTTGAATAAAAAAAACTCTTTCTTACTAGATAAGAAAAGTGATCGCATCTACAGCACCTAATACATATACATATAAAATTATGTGGATAATATTAATGGTATATTAAAAAATTTGCACATTATTGACCTACTTTTTATCCTTTCAGTTAAGACTTTTGATGCACCCTTTCGGTATTTTTTTTAATCAGTTTTTTTAAAAGAGAAATACAAGATTTGAATATCATTAGACAGCGTTTTGACTTGTATAAACAAAGAGGGTACCTTTTTTTTAATGTCATTCAGATCTTTATTCATATTTGAAATTTATACGTAAATAAAACTTTGATAAATTGAAGGACATTCTAGGTAGGCCACATTAAGCAGAACTTAAATATCATATTGTGAATTATTTTTGAAAATGAGGCTCTTATATTATATTTAGTAAACATTAATTTTTTTTGCACAATTGTCGAGCGGTGCAAATAATCAATATTTTATATATGCATCACAAACGTGTATTATTTTCCAACCGACAACTTTTCGTTTTAGACTGTCAGCTGAATTTTTAATTACTTTATTGTTGGTGGCGGTTGTTGAAGCTATGATTGTGGGTACTTGCGTCTCTGATATGCATTGTTAGTCATATTTTTGTTTTCGTATTAATTTTCAGTTCGCCTGTCGAATCTGCCAGTGAAAGTTTGTCTTCTGTGCCTTGTGTTGCATAATAATTTTGGTGTTGCATACTTTTTGGGCGCATGGCTGCAAATGCTTTTGCACACTGACAATGGATAAAATAAATACTTTTGTCAACACATATGTACTCGACAAGCTTATGTTCTAAAAGTATTGTCTGGTGTATTTAAAAAAGTATTATATATTTCTATGAAACTTGCATTTATTTGTATATTTCTAGTTTGTATTTTTTAAATTATCACAATATGTTTTTTATTGTTAGAGCTGTAGAAATTCGCGGTAGTTTTCCTATTGTGCACAGTGGGACAAGATGCGTGTGTGTGTGTGTGAAAGAGTGTGACCGTGTGTTGAGCGCTTCATTTCCGTTGTATAAAATATGCAAAACAATGCAAACTCTCGCTGGCCAGAAACAACAATAGCGGCAGCATAAAAAAACTTTAGCTTGGCCCGAAAAATTAATTTTGTTTTAGATGTGGAATTTCGAGCGCCAAATTTTTGGCTGCTAATGTTGTGGCAACACTGGCACTGGCCGCCCACTGGCCATAGTTTTTGTTTTAATTAAGTTTTTTTCTCTCTTTTTGTTTTCGTCCTATTTATTTTTACAAAGTTTGCACCGTTGCCCAATTGTGCTAATTTTCAAATTCACTGAAATATTTAATAATACATTTTCCGGCATGCCATAGCAAACAATCTCTGTGGGTAAGTAATCTCTAGGTACCTCGACGTGAAATTATTGATGGCAATGTAAAACAACAATTAAATTGAAAACAAATATTTTTATGAGCATATTTCGTTGGAATGTAATTTATTTATATTTGAGGTTCGCAATGGATATAAGTGTAAGTAAAGTAAAAAAAAAAAACGTAATGTTAGTTAGTTTTTAATATAAAGTTTTAAAAATCAAAAAAATAAAATATTAAGATTTGACTCGCTTCTAAAGTGCTTCTTGAATAAAACGATCGAAATCATACAAATTTGCTAAAGCCTTGACATAAATAACGTAAGCATTTTCCATATACCAATTAATTTGCATGCATATATGTATAAGGCATTCTTGATAACTTGGATACATCATTTGGTCGGTTATCAGTCTAAGAACGTAAAATATTAAATGAAAATGCCCCAAGACTAGCAACTTAAATACATATAATTGTGCAATCCTGCCAACTCTTTGGCAAACTGAAAAGCGCTGGCATTTATGAAAATTTATTACACATGCATTATTTATCTTAAACGAATGCTTTACGAATGCCCAGCATGGGCTTAAGTATCTATTAAGTTTGTCGATTTGTATGCTAATGTGTTCACACCTATGTACGTGTGCATTTGTAGGTGTGACTGTGCGTGTGTGTGTTTGTGTGTGTGTGTGAAGTATAATTCATTTTATATTGCGTCTGTGATTGGTATTACCATAAATTATTCAGTGTCGAAACGTTTTGCGGCCCCATTTTAAATGAGCTGGAAAATATGCAGGTTAATTTTGTAAAACGAAACGTAAACGACTGCAGCCATAAATTCGCATTAAGTTGTACATTAATTTGCATCATTAACAAGATCCGCAAATAGTATTGCTATCTGTTGCATAAGTCTACATGTCGTATACGACAAAGGGGCAACAAACAAAATGATAGTCCATGGAGGTTTAGTTTGATTTATGCCTGCGCCTAATGCTCACTAATTTTTGGCCATTTGCCTATTCTAGCCTCAAAAAAGCCGACCACAGCAAAGGAGTTAGTTTTTGGCATGTCCCATTCTAGTTGAGCTCGATAAATGGGCTGATTGAATAACTCGAATGGCACTGAAATATAAATGACAGTGGCGCCCCTTAGCCAGCTGTCAGTAGTGAGAAGGGAAAGGGGCACACACACTTTTGCACAGCACTGTCTGCTTTATTTCTGACCATTTTTCAGTGTGCTTTGTTTACATTGGCACAAGGCCAGCAACAACACCAGCAACAGCATCAGGATGACCACTCTAATACCTCCTGGAGGCAGGCAGATGCCGTACCAATCACTAACGTAGAAGGAATAGGTCGGTAAAGGGGGTGGATCCTGTGCCAATGCCTTTTGCTGCCTGCACTGATGCTGCTGCTGTTGCTGCTGCTTATCCGGAAAGCCGTCGTCCTGTGCCTGGTCGGACTCAAAGCCGTTTGATTTACTTCAAACAATTGGCAACATCATACATCAACGACTTTCGCTCGCTTTCCTCTTCGTTTCGTTTATTTTGATTTTCTGGTTATTTCGCACAAATCTCTATGCAAAGCAAGCAAAGGCTGCTCTCAGCTTTGTTCCTGCCTCTCTCTCTTTCTTTCTCTCTCTCTCTCTCTCTTCCTCCACAATATCCCAATCTTTCAATCAAGCTGCTTTGCCTTTTGTTCTTCCATTCGAAATCTAAATGCTGCCGCTTATGTAACTTTTCTATGTTGTACTCAATGTCTTTTATGCGTGTAGACATCATGATTGACATGCTTTATTTGGCGTAGTGACAAATCTCACTGCCAACAGCAATACAAAAATCATTGTTCTTAATGTTTCCAAACTGTTAGCACATTCAAACAATCTGTAAGTATTAGGCATTAAGTTAAATGGTTCAATTCATATTCAGCAATAAAAATACATTGGATAAATTAATTTAACTATGAATAATATTAATAATGCATTTTCAAGGTTTCGACGGTAAAACTGCACTTTTTTGCAACTTCTCCTCACAGTCTAGCTGTTTGGCAGAAAATGTAAATTAAAATTGAATTTCATGACCAAACGCAGGCTGATGTATAACTTTTTTATCGCAGTCAAAGTCTATGCTGTTTCCAAGGATTCCATCTTTTAAGAAGCAATTGCTCATACTTTTAAACATGCCAAACACAAGGTACGAAGACACGGGACACAAATCTCAAATGGAAAAAGAAATAATAGTAAACGTAAAGAAAAGAAAACATTGAAAATGTAAATCTTAAAATCCTTGTACTTGTGCACGTTGATTGCCTGGCTGCCCCCCGCCTCCTACTTTATCGATCGATGGTCTTGCATTTGCAATTCTGTTCGATTTTCCTACAGCCACTTTATCAATTTCGCCAATAAAAATCAAACTGTTTGTGTTTTTTTTCCCGGCTATTTGTTTTTTTCTTTTATGGCGGCAAATGTTTTTTCGTTAGCTGCATGGCATAAAAAATGCATCATTCATGGTAAAAAAAAACTTGTTATCTAGCTGGCTGGCCGGTCTAGTATTACTTGTCTGATGATTTTTTAGGCGTTCTCCTCTTGCTTATATATGGCTTCATTAAAGTGGATTCGTTGTTGAAATTTATTTTATTTTTAACAATTAGAGACACTTTTGTTACTTTTAGCTGTATAATTTACCTTTAAATGTCATACAAATTCCATTTTTGTCCACTTACACTTTTATTTATAGCTATTGAATAAATTATGATATATTTAAATCGGATAAATTATATGTGATTGCTGCTTCACAAAAATATACATTTGTTACGAAATTTTGTTTGGTTTATGCATATAACACTGTTCACATTCGTGTAAATGTGTTTTAAATTAAAAAAAATTACCGGAGAGTAAGGCTTAAAGTAACTCAACAACATAACAATTTCTAAACGCGAATTCTACACGAAAAAATAGTTGGTTGGGTTATAGAATTAGCGGGCCACTGCTTCGGTCAAAACATTCATTTACAAATACAAAATATCATAAGTATCTGCACCACT
The DNA here is from genome assembly GCA_018152965.1 of Scaptomyza pallida. Lineage (NCBI taxonomy): Eukaryota > Metazoa > Arthropoda > Insecta > Diptera > Drosophilidae > Scaptomyza > Scaptomyza pallida. Next base: position 822,211 of record JAECXP010000226.1, read on the forward strand.
TATACTTGTAGCTCAAAACCTTTCTATTATGTGTACACAGACAGGCGAGCAGACAAACAAAATGCATGCCTTGATGGACTTTAATTTAATAACACCTTACGAAGTTGCTGTGCATGGTGTAAAAACGATGCACAGGTCATTAAAAAATATAAAGATAATGTTCTGACTAATATATTCTGTTTTATTTTGCTGTTAATACTATAGTATTTTAACATATTATTTTAAATATAAGCTGAACCGAAATGAACGGACTACCATTTTCTTCCACAAATCCCTTTGAAACAATTTGGAATACGTGTCACATCAAGCATAATGCATTTGTTTTACGTTTTCCAACTTATTTTATACGAATGAACTTATTTGGCAGTACATGAAATAATTAGTTGTTAATGATAAAGTAATTCGATTCGAATTGATTATTTGATTATTTGTGAGCTGAGCTCATCCAGATGTAATTATGAAGTGTGAACAACTACTTACAATGCGACATGTTGTTGCCTGTCAAATGCGCTTGTCAAATCAATGGACAAGGCAATGTCCAAAAACAAAAAATCAGGCAATGAAATAGTTGCTTACTCATGTTGTCATGTTGTCTATCTCTATCTGTGTTTGTGTGTGATGTGCATGCCAAGCAATAGTCATTGTCCCCAATCGTACAAGTTTTTTTTCCCTGTACCTTGTCGTACAACTGTCTTGGAGTTGTAGCTTGTAGATGGAGAGCAATGGGCGCACTTTGAGCGACAGGTAAACGTGCTCTGTCTACCTCAATACTTTCAGTACTTTGATTTTGACAGTGGACAATGCTTTTTGTTTTGGCCGGCTGCCAGACAAATGATAATTGGTATGGGTGATGGAGCGACGGGAGTAGGAGCAGGATAAGGAGAAGGAGTAGTCGCCGGAGCAGGAGTTGACGGACAAGTCATGCGCTTAATCATGAAGAAATGTTAGTGTCTGTGTCTTCCATTTTTTTGCATGAGTGCGCAAACATTGACCATGCTTGAGCAATCAGTCTATGTGCTGACATTGGGCTGTTAGCAGTACTTATTTGATATAAGCTAAAGCTGAAACCTAATGTTCAGCTATTCATTTCTTACTTTAAATGCAAATTAAAAATCGAAGCCATATACAAAAATATGTTAATACTTAACAGAAAATGATTGCAGAGTATCGCATTTAAGGAAGCGCTTGACTAAAATAAACTTAGCGCAAAAGGAAGCGCCGTAGATTGGTATTACGCAAAAACACAATTGCAGTAGGATAGTTCTAAAAACAAGTAAGAAGGCTCTAGTCAAGAAATCCCGACTAGGACATACCCTTAACCCGATACCTAACGCTTACAGTCATTTGTGTCTATTTTTCGAGTGACTAATATGACCAATATGACCAAACTTCAAACTGCGATATCTCCGGTGTTTCTCAACCGATTTTGATCAAATTTCAAACCTAATTTTCACAATTTCAAAATTCAAGATTTTTGCGTTATCGATCACTTGTGTATATCGGAAACCAGAAATGTTATCGAAAATTTAAAGCAAACTTGATCTTCTCATGGTATAGGAGAGTTTAAGTTTAAAGTTTGAAGTCTCTAGCTTTTATAGTTTCTGAGATCGGCGCGTTCATACAGACAGACAGACAGACAGACGGACAGACAGACGGACAGACAGACATGGCTAGATCGACTCGGCTGTTGATGCTGATCAAGAATATATATACTTTATAGGGTCGGAGATGCTTCCTTCTGTCTGTTACATACATTTGCACAAAACCATTATACCCTTATTTACCCATTTTATGGGTTAAGGGTATAATAAGAGCCTATGGAGTTTTGATTTTTATCGGATTTTCATCCACCAATGGCACAGAAGGCTAATTTTGACAAAATATCTAATCATGGACTACTTTTTATAGTGCTGTTAAACACAAAGGACAGGCTTATTTCTAGCAGTCTTGAATTTGGCTTTGTCACTGGTTTTTAATGTTTTGTGGCAACTTTTTAAGTACACAAAACAGAGGCACGGTTATGGAACCTAATATCTTTAATTTGTATATCCAACGCATGTGCCGATTTTTTTTTAGATGACAGCTTCACTTGAGTGTCATGCAACAGTTAATGCTAAATAAATTACAAACTAATGTGGGTGGCTTAAGGCGGTTAGTCAATCTGGCAGAACATTGATTAGGTAACGACGAAAACTGTCAATCTCAGGCCGCACTTTATTGAAGACTGTGTTGCTGTAGCGGCCAGGCGAACGAACGCTCTAACGAGTTCTAAAACATTTCGCCCAGCTAAACGAAGTTAAACGCACTGAATAACAAGTAGTTTTTCCACACACGTCGAATTTGTGGCATACTAGGAGAAGATGGGAGTTAACTTGAGATGAGGCGACACAGCGACACACACTGAATCCTAATGAGGCAGGTGCTCTGCGGTTGCATGCGGCGTATGTGTAACGCTGATTTTGCCCCCTTGGACTATCGCATTGATACTGCAGCGACAGAGATGAAGGTCCAGAGACGAAGGTAGGGCCCAACTGGGCCAACTAATGAGCAGTTAAATATTTGTTGACAGCCAAACTGCTGACTTAACGCTAATTAATCGCTTTGTAAGCTGCTAAACGCATTTTGTTGTGGTTTTCGCTTTTGTCTAGATAATAATTTCATAATTGTCAACAAATTAATATAACATTTTATTTATTTACAATGTGTGCATAATTATGATTTATGCATTTCAACGCCCCTAAAAGCAACAAAAACGCACTCAATAAAAAACGAACATTACAATAATAGCGCATTTAAATCCGTTTATCTAACTTTACCCGACAGCCGTTTCCACTATGGTAAAATTTTCATTTGTTTGCCTTTTTGCATTATTATTATCATTTAGTTTACTTTTTTTGTATTCAGCATAATCCCTATTGTGCAGTGACCGCCAACTCTCTTTGAAATTTAATTTTATTTACTTTAATTAAAATAGATTAGTTTTCCGCAATACATGTGCACCAATTAAATTGTCTGATGTCACTTATTGTAATTGCATTATTCATAAGCTTTAATGCTAACTTACTTTTTTTTGTTGTTGTTTAACTTTTTATGTAATATTTAAATTATATTCAATCTTGACAAACAACTCTAGTAATGTTATGAATTAAGGTGCAGTGCTGTATATGTAATATATAATCCATCCATTGTAGTTATAGATAGATAATTTGAAAATGAACAACTTTTGGGGAAAATCTTTTAAATATCAAAAGCTCTCCACACAGTTTAATAGGGACTTTACTTCAATCTAGTTCATAAGCCCAGGTCCGAGTTGACGTCCACATATAATACATAACGTGCTCAATTTAAAGGATTCTGATTTGCCAACAGAAATCACAGTGTGTGTATATGTTTAACACGTTTGCCTTTGTTTGGTCTGCGAATAGATGAGGCAACAAAGCACAAAGTTTTCCAACACTAGCAAAATAAAGAAAAAATATTGTAGCATAATTTTCGGCGCTAACAATGCAAGCTACGAAGGAGGCAAGTGAACGAACAACCGGGCACATGGTCGGTTGTTCAGTTTAGGGAGCAGGAGGACACCAGGCGGACACATGGCATACATCAGCACATGCATTCATAAATCATATTCTGCAGCTGGAGAGTGCAGCCAGCCAACCAGCCAGGCAAACAGTCAGCCCAGGAAGCCTCCAGCAACAGTAGCCTCCTGTCTGCCTCCTTGCGGGTTTATGTGTGTGTGCGTCCTGTGTGTGTGTTTAGTAGCAGTAGCGCCGGCTATTTTAAGGATATTTATACTGACAGCGGATTTTTGATGGAAAAACTTTTGTAAATTGCTTTTAGCAGTCTAAAGTAGCCCCAAAAAAGGCGCAAAACAAAGAAAAAAACCCAAAAATGAGAATAAAATAAAATTGCGCTGGGCTCTGCTTTAATATTATTTAAAGAGCTGCAACACTTGTCCGGCCCAACTTTTCACTGTCTCGCGTATACGTAATATGGCATTTTTCGTGGCCGACCATCGTGGCACATTTATTAAATCGACTTCATATATTTTTTAACGATGCACAAAGCACTGCAGCACACACATACAAGTACACAAAAGGAGGATCATTTTAAGAATTGCCAACATATTTATTTTGCCTTTCCTTGCCATTTTATCGTTGTGCCCTTGCTGCTGGCTTGGCCCATTGTTGTGTTGTTTGCTGTATTGTGGTTCTTTTGTGTGGCGTCCACAAAATGTCATTACGTATCTTTTATAATAGCTAAAATCCTTTGCCAATGAATTGCCCAGCACTGAAATCTTTTTAAAGACATCAACAAATACGCTTAATTGGCGATAAACAATACTTGTTGTGCTGAAAGCTTTTAGTAAGCATTTATAAAGTTCACATCGAAAAAGAATAATAAAAATAAACCGTTTTATTTTAAATGTTGTCTATTAGTTTTTGCCAGATTTATTGAATTAATAACCTGCTATAATTAGGTTAAAATATTAATAACAAATCCTGTGATATTAGAACCTTTTTTTTACATGTTAAAAACTCGTTATGGTTTAAAGTTCGCACTTCAATAAAAAGGAGTTTTTTTGTATGTGTTATGTGTGATTTAAAGCAGATGTTTTTTTTATGTATTTGTTTTAAAATAAAAGTTGACAGACCTAAATACTGACCAAATCAAAAAAATCTTTTGCAGGCTTTGATTTGTGGGTTTAATTTAAATAAACTACTAAAATTGAACATATTTAAAGCTACTTATGATTGTCAGGGAATTGATTATGATTAAGGGAATTTATTCCACTAGCTGATACCCTGAGCCAGTTAACAAAAAGAGAATGCAACACTGCGGTATTTGTCGAGAGATTTACTTTATTCTCCGACAATTCCTAAACATAAGAGGTTATTGCTATTGACTTTCCGATATCTGGTGAAGCTAGTCCGAAATGTCCACTTTATTGTCTCCCCTATATTACAAATAATTGATAGATTCATTGCTCGTCGGCCATTCGAATACAATTCAGCATTAACCCTTTAAACTTTTACATAGGTTGAGAAAATAAAACGACGAAAACAAAATTCCGAAACGATATTAAAAACATTTAAATAAGAAGAAAAACAATTTGTTGTGCAATTTAAAAACTTGCATTGCTTTGAAAGCAATTTGCAAATTAGTTGGAAATTCAATTATTTCGGTTTGTTCGGCTGCCATTTTTTATTTCGATTGATTCGTTGGTAAAGTGCCTATCAATGCAAAAAGCAAACAGTATGTATGACTGAAAAACGCTACATACGAATAGGTGAATATTGTATTTAATGGCATCATCCGTTTGATTTTCATTGGAGTCGTCTTCTATGCGGAATAAAATTAAAGGAGAAAGCTAAGGCTTTAAGATTGATAGTAATGGTTTTGCATTGTGAATTTATCTTTCATGCATATTTCGAGGCTTTTATTTTTCTCGACAAAAAATCCTTTTGCCACAAAAATTGTGAACACCTAGCTTTTACTGTGTCTAAGAAACATGTCAAGAATTATTTACAGAAATGTTTAGATTTATAAAACAGCTCTTTTAGTAAAATACGTTTACAGTATCATTAAATGTTTTTTTTTGTATGATGAAAAAAAGATTGAGGTTTTACTATTTCCACTTTAATAACAAGAAAATATATATAGACGTGAAAATTGTTTGCAACACTTGTAACACTGTGCTAGTTTTGCGAGAAGCAACAACATAAACCAAAAAAATTGGTGTGGCAAGCAAGCCGTGCAACGATTTCGCGTTTGTTGTGCAGCTGTTGGGCAAAAATGTTGCACAGCATGCATAAATAATAAACGACAAGCTAGTGCACACACACACAAACTCGCATACACACACACACACATTATGCACATTTTGCCGTTTTGCAAGCGCGCCCAACTCAGGGTGCGAGGGGCGCTGTTGAGGCAGCTTCTAAATTTATTTTATTAAGTCAAGCACATAGACAGCTCATGGGATGCGGCAGCCCTTCTGACTAACGGTATAAATAAAATAATTTACGGTAACTGCTGCCGCTCATCAGGCCAAAAGCGATGTTGTTGCTGTTACGTGTGTTGTTCAGTGTTGCTGGTGTTGCTCGGGTGCCGGGTGTTGACAAAACCTGGCGCTGGATCATCAGTGGCGGCGGTGGACCCAAAATGCCGCTTACAAAAACTGTAGCATATTTTTTTGCGCTCCTTCTTTGTATGCAGCTGCATACGAAATTAATGCACATACGCGTTCGTGTGTGTATGTGTGTGTAGTGTGCTTGTGTGTGGATGTGTGTAAAAATGCAGCATGCTAAATATAGTTATAATTATGCGCACACATTTTTAATTAAGTTTTGCACTGGGCCGCTGCCCGTTTTAACTTTGGCTTAGCTAAATATTATGCATACGCCCCGTTAAATTGCATTAATATGTCCCACACTCGCCTTTTTTGCATCACATATATTTTAATTTCTTTTTTTTTTTTGCTGTTCTGTCTATTTGTCGACTTACACACCATGTTTTAACATTTTTACTTTGTTTGTCTTAATTTATGCTGTTTTTTTATTCTTGCATTTTTGCCGTGCCTCAAGGCATTATTTGTTAATTGGGTCGAGCTGAGATTTACAAAAAAAAAATGTGCATAAAATTTTCCCATTTTTTTTAAACTTATATCTGGTATAAAGTCTAAGGTTTTATTATAATACTTTTATACCGATACTATCAGAAGTGTATTAGTTTTGTTTAAAAGGTAAGAACATAAGTGCTACTCGTCCTGGGGTTTGAAAAATCTATTTCTGAGTATAAAAAGCTAGAACCTTAAGTAACCTGCATACATTTAACTTTGTTCGTTTTGCATGAACTTAATTAATGTTCCGAAGTTTATCAACCGATTTCAATATTTTGGTGCAAGTTCCTGCACCAAATTTTCAAACTATGCAAATATAAGATTTAAGTGTTATTGATTAATTGCGTAAATCAAAAACGGGGGAGAATAACGATAATTTGACTTGATAAACTGAATAGGAAATATAGCTTAGGGCAGCTTCTGTGAAGTCTGAACGTCCGACTTAAAATCGTCCTGTACTAAAAGGATCCTATCCTATTTTTGTCGTTATGTCAAATTATCTAAGCCACAGTGTCCCCTCGAAACAAATCTACATTTTATGAATTAGATTTTGCACAAGTGTTGTCAAATATGGTCAGAAAGAAGACAAACTGAATAAAAACATACACACAACATAAAAATCTCATTTTATTTCTAGTTTGCGGTTGCAGTTTATAAATGTTGATAAATATTTACAATTACCAATTTAAAAGTTTTGCTTGTTCGGCGTTTTGTTTGGCTTGTTTCGCTGTTGTGCAACAAAAAACACTCCTTTCTTCCTCTCTTTTTATTATTTTTTAACACGAAAGTTTTGTTGGTTATATACAGCAGCAAGAGTTTTCTTCTGCTGCATCTTGCTATAAACTTTTTTTTGTTTTGCCTAGAAAGTTTTAAATATGATTTTATTTGTGCAGCAAGTTGAGGATTTCATCTTTTTTTTTTACATATTTGACCAGCTTGCAGCTGATTTGCTTTGCCACAAAGAAAAGCCACAAAAAGAAGAGCCGAAATTTGAAATATTGTAATGCAGTTTTTAGTTGAAAACTTTTCAAATGAAATTTCCAAGCCGTCTGTGAGATTAGATCGTTAAAAGCTTGACAGTCGAAATATTAAGGACGTTTCTCTTTGCTCCCACAGAAAATGAAAGCGTGCCAAAATATCTTCTTTTTCTTTTGGTGTTAGTCAAACGAATTAAATGGCAAACTGCATAAACGTTTAAGCAGCACTAAATCATGGCATGTCCTTTTCGCAGTTCCCTTTCTGTCTTGTCGGCGAACATTTTCTGCTTAAATGCATTTGCTACCGACCGTTCTACCTCTCAGTCTCAAGTGGCTGCCTCGTCTGCCGTCTGCTCTTCTTACTTTTTCATGGTGCAATCTTGCTCCTGTGTCTGCGTCTTGGCCAAACTTTCACCGTTTACTTTGCTGCTGCTGGTGCTGCCACCATTCGCTATCGTGCTGGCGGCGCTCTATTTGAATTATTGTAATGATTTACACTGAAGTGGCTGCTGCAACATTTTGGGCCACAGTTGCGCCCAGACGCGGATAGGTAATGAGCTGAGTTGCCTTAAGTTGCGTTGAGTTGCCTTAAGTTGAAGGTTGCATGTCCGATGGCACATTGTCTGGAGCACTTGGTCCGTCTCATCCTTACGCTCGAATGCCCTTTATGCTGATCACTTGTTTTCCCTCTGACGCGGCTTGGCTTGATGGCTTACAAGAGTTTTTTTTCTTTGTTTTCAGATTCTTTAATGCAAATGCCTCGAATTTTTGTCGATAGCTTTATTATTATTATTTCAATTAAAAATGCTGACGTTGTAAAACATATGCCTGAAGACGATCATAATATATAATATAACAAATAAGCTTATTAAACTCACAGTATTGATACTTTATATCAGAGTATCAACTGTTATCGTTAAATCTCATTTCCTATATCATGTGTTTTATCATAACTAAAAAATATTTAAAAGAACCCTTCTTTTTGTCATGTCAAGGAAGCATCTTTTGATGAAAAGTTTTGTTAAATAAGACCTAAGTGCAGAGGTAAACTGCTCTGCCTTAAACGGAATTCCTTATAAAGCTAAAAAAGTTTACGATTTTCCTTTTGAATAATTATTTAAAGAATACCTTAAAAAAAGGACAAACTACAGGCATGTTCAACGGTCAAGCGCTCTATTTGCCGAACCGTTCAACAATTACCAAAGTTCTTGTCAAGTGTTTGCATGACACTTTCAAGAATCACAGATTTCAAGTAGAAGGATTTAAGTTACAAATGTATTTGTACATGTCAGAAGTTGGTTTCATTGATACAGAAGCCTAAAATTCAATTAAGTCTCTTATGCGATACTTAAGATACTTGAAGAACTTGCAACCTGTGTCAAAAACAAAATACTTTGCGGCAGTTCGAGATAATAATAATGGTTAGATCTAACACTCGCACACTTTAGATTGTTGCTACATTCAGGTGGCAATATGCGTTACGTAAAGTCCTTCTGAGTCCTCAAATTCTCAAGCCCTCGAGTAACTGCACCTGGCACCTGCTGCCGTTTCTGCTGCTGCTGCTGCTGCTGCCAGGCTGTCCAGGAAACCCAAAGTGATTTTATGTTTTATGAGAGCTGACATGTGGCAACAACAGTCACAGCCACACTCAAGCACTTGCCACAACCCCAAAAACACATACACACTCACAAACACACACCTACAATCAAACACAAATACATACCAATATACACATGTGCGCATCTGTGTTTCTCGTGTCAGTTTCATTGTTGACTGCCTTATCATGTGTGTTGTGTGGGTGCGGTTGCAGCCTGCAACATGTTGTAAATTATTATAAACTCAAGTGGTTTTCAAGTGGCAGCTTCGTCTGTGGCGGCAGTCGTCAGTTCGACTGCAAATGAACTGAATGACTTTACAATTGAAATGAATGCTCTGACTCTATCCACATTCGCCTAGAATTGCACATAATTAAACATCATTTAAGGATTCCAATTAACTCCAATAAAATGTTTGTAAATGTCATATTACACTGTGATGTGAACTATTCTCGTTATGTATACATTATACGAAGTGAGGGCAAATGCTGCAAATTTATTTAACGTTTTGGTTTTGTTTTTGGTATTAAGCAAGTTTCCACTAACTTAGAAAAAGGAAGGAGGTTCTCAATGTGATTTAGTTTTTTCGTATACCCTGATCGCATTGCTAAAAAAGAGTACAATATTTAGATGCTCCAGATATGGAAAAAATGGACTAAAGTTTTTTTCTCTATAATGAAAGAAACCTTAGACAACCTTAGAAAACTTTAAAAAAAAAATTAAAAGGAATGTCTGGTTAAATTTTTCAACACCTAAAAGTAAACGGTATATTTGCTTTGTCGTATATCGCCATCTGCTTATATGCAAGCTAAACCTTAAGTAAAGGTCATATTTTTTTTGAAGTTAGATTGTTTGTTAAAATTATATGTTTGAAAAACAAATGAAAGAACCTTATCAAGATATTATAGTAGTAAGTACAAAAAAGATATTGGGAACAGTGTATAGCCACGTGATCATCTTATATGACAAGAAAATTCTTCACAAGTTTAAAATATCTTATCGGTTGATTTGTTTTTCTCTTGGCAATTGCTAGAAAATTATAATACCATTATTTGGTAACAGATACCAGAACAGTAAATACAATAAATATTATATGTTAGCCTATGATTTCAATATTTAAAAGTTGCCTATAAGTGGGCTCAACTTGTTTGAAGCTGTTCTACACTTGGACATAATATTTGCTTAAAAAAACCGATGCTTTGGCAATTTATGTTATGTTATGCTTACAACCCTTTTGTATTAGTTCTTTAAAGTTATTCAAATGGTAATGCCCATAATATTATGTAGTATGAAAATGTTGCTGTACTTTCTTAAAATCTCAGTTTTGTGCTAACGTTTCGCTAATTTATGCTATGCTGCTGCTGCTGCTGCTGCTGGCAATGCCAACTCACTTAATTTGCACAGCCATTTTTCTTGTCCAGGCAACGAACACAACAACAACAACAACAACTACATTAGCTCCACTTTCTCCCTTTTTCCGTCCTACTCTCAGCATAGTACCCTCTGGCTTATGCATATATCCCTTGTTCGCCCCATTCCCCATGTTGCCGTTGCCCCCTCGAGCAAAGTGACAAACAACTAAGCGAAAATCGCGTGCGTGACGCGTGGCGGGCGCATAAAGTTTGTGACACGTTTCCAGAGTTGCAGTTTGTTGTTGCTCTTGCTATGTTGTTGTTGTTTTTTTTTTTTTTGTATGCTTTGGACCAAAGGCAGAAAAAGTTGCTAGCAGCATGTGGAGGATAATGGAGAAAGGGAGGCTGATGGCAACACTTTAGAGCCGCGTTGCATACTTTTGGGGCGTCATGCAAGTCACGTTAATTTCAGCAGCGAACTGTGAAGCAAAAACAACATCGATGGCAGAAAGAGCCGAAGAATCAGGAGCAGCAACATGTTGTTGCAGTGCTTGTTGTTGCTGTTGTTACTGTTGCGTAACTTAAGCCTTATTCCAAAGAGCTTAAAGGTAGACTTGAACTCAGATTTTGCAATCTTGTAAACTATACGGACAAAAGAATTTTGTTTAACTTAATCATAGACTTAGATTGGGTACCGTTCTTTAATGTCAGTTACATATAAAAAAATACGTCGTTCATAAAATATATTTAACAGTTATGACACAAAGACCCAGAAGACAGTTTTATTGGCAAATGGTAAAAGTTTGGTTTAACAAATTTAGTTTTATATCAGAATTTACATTGAAAAATGTATATTCAACCATTTTCTTGTAATAATATTTAAATACACAATCTAAGTTACTTTTACTACCCTAATTGCTTTGAACATTAAGCCTAAATGAGATGTACCTCTTAGTATTTGCTTCTTGATTTACAGGGTGTTCATGTTCATATGCTTGTTGCTTACAAATTATGTGTAATCCGCCCAACGCCTCAATGGGCCGCTCATTAAGCGTCTTTAGTGTGTTTATATTATATAAATTAGCTTAATTTGAAAACATTTTTTGATGCCAAAAGTTTGGCACTTGTACGAGACAGACAAGAAAAAGACAAGGGCCAGGCATGGATAGGTAGGAATGGGTAGGGTGGGGAGAAGCAGATGCTAGCTAGTGTCTTGGCTTTGAGCTTGAGCTAATTTATATGCCCGTTGGACATTCTCGAGTCGGCCAAAAAGTTGCCACAACTTTTTGCCAAGTCGGCGCAAGTCGTTGCGTCGCGTCTCCGATTCCTGTTGCGGGTTAATAAGACGACGACGCAGGCGACGACTAAGATGGTGGCCAACAAATTGCCAACATTACTCTTGCCGTGCCAACAAAATGGGTGGCAGGGAGAGGTGCGTACAAGAAAGATGCCTGCAAATAGACTTTTGAGCGTTGTAGTATACTTGGCTTGCCTGTTTTGTTGACTTTTCTGAGAGCGGCGGCGAATAAAAGAAGAAAGAGGATGAGGCATGCGGCATGCGGTGTGGGATGAGGACTGTGGAGTGTGGAGAGTGAGGCTCGAGTCATTGAAAGTGTCAAAAGCGCAGGCAATTAATTTGGTCTAATTAGACTCTTGGTTGACTGGCTTGGTTTGCTTGCCTGCTGTGGCTGCTGCTTTGTGGCTGAGAGTGCAATTTTTGTGGCTTGTCAAAGCCTTAGCCAAGTTGAAAAGTAGCCACGAACAATGGATTTCTGCATGTTGAGCGATTTATGGCTTACCAAGTTTATTAGTGCTGGCCAAATTTACAAAAGATTTTTGGTGGCCCAAAGCAAAACTTGACTTACAAAAAAGACAATTCAAGTAAGGCTTCCTAATTTATGACCTGCTCTCACTTAATTGCCAAGAATGTATGTGTATAATGAGAGGGGGAAGGAGGGTAAAGAAACCAACTTTAATCTTAAAACCATACACAAAAACTTGTGAAATGCGTTAAACCGAATCGAGGGCGTTTTAAATATGAAAATCACAATTTCTTATACTGTGCAAGCCAACTTCTTTACAGTCGTTTTATACTAGGTATTTCGCAGTCAGTTGTGTCGCTTTAAATTTTTTATTATTTAAATGTTATAACTGTATAATTTTAGATGCTTTTAAGTTTGTTATTATATTGGCCGAGCGAAGAAAAATGTTTATTTTTAAGCTTCTAAGAAGGTGTTGGTTTAGATATTGGATAAATCATTAGTACACATAAAATGTAGTAAGCTTTTTAGAGCGAAAAGAAAATGAGAATTTAGTTAATTGTTAAAACGAATTGGCTTCAGGTAAAAAATTTTTAATATAAGTGTATCAAATTATGTATATTTAATGCAAACAAATATTTGATTATTTCTTTAATATGCAATTTTTCTGGGCAAAACTATATTATCATACATTTTCAATTCATGGTAAATTCTTATAAAACTTTCATGCCATTATTTAAAACCATTTATCATTTGCGATTACCAACAAAATGGGTAAAAGAAAACCTTTGAATATTCTTGCATACTTTTGATGCAACAATATGGCCGCTGATATTTTTGGTCAAATGCATTGCTGTTTAGACCAAGCTGTAAGAGATTCTATGTGTGTGTGCAATAATTTGCTTAACAACTTTTGGCGAACGCTTGGCTGGCAGCTCGGCCGCTTTGCTTTGGCACTGGGCCAATTGCTTTTGCAGCCGTTCGACACTCTGCCGCCGCTTATATAATAATTTTGCGGCATAATTTATGGCCGGCAAAAGTTTTCTGTGGCTGCCCAGCCGCACAATTGCCACTATAATGTCGTGGCAGAAATTTAACATTTTACTCGAACGACCACATGCCAACAAATGTTGTCGGCCTGGCCAAAACTATGCACCACAGCGCTATAAATTTGTTATTAAATGTTGGGCCGCTTATCGAAAGGACATACCAAACTGCACCACCCTCCACCCCTCAACTGGGTGCCATAACAAACGTCAAATTGATTTTAAATTGCACTTTTCGCTACTTTCAAAAAAAAAAAAAATATATATATATAAATAAAACTATTTTAACATTGTCTGCGTGAATACAGAATCAGATTGCAGAGTATGAAGCATTCAACTATATTTAAATTTGAAATTAAGTTTCAATACAACAGAAAAATAAGTATACGTTCTTACAAGCTAGAAAAATTCCAAAAAACTTAAAACATTTATTTATGTACATTTGTGTATTTCGAGAGTATTGCAGATAAATTAAGAATGATTTTGTTTCTTCATACCATTTCTACTAAAGCACTTAAAAATCAGTTAAAAAATCTATGAAGTAAAAACAGAATTAATATTCAAGCAAATATGGCAGCTTTGCAATGAAAATCTTAATCATATGATGAAGATGAATGAAATTTAAAAAGTCAGCAGACTTTTCTTAAAGATTAAGATAACCAATTAAATTTCCTAACAATTGAGTTGAACAAAGAAAGTTCAATGTAAATCGTTGCAACATTCCTCATAGAGCTGTAAGCACAAAAGATTATAATTATTTGCCTAATTATTATCTATATTGTATTTGCGTATGCATTAGTTACAGTTAAATTCAGTGCATTGCGGGAGTTCACGATTCTCATTCTTTCCCCAACACACACACACATTTCTATACTTATTTAATATTTGCTGCTCATTTTGCGAACTTTTCTACTCCAGCGATCTTCAAACAAGCAAACAAATGAATAAAAAGATAAAAATGATTATTTGAGAGTTAAGTGAAGCGGTAGGAGCGAGGAAGAGGCAGCTAACTACTACAAATTGTGAGTCAGAGCTACAAATTTTGAAGATGAATAGCGAAGCGAAGAGCAAGCACAACACGTTTGCGCATACAAAAATAGAAGTACTAAACTTCAAAAAAAAAAGCTAAAAACTTGTCATGTGAGAAACAACTAAAATAGCGACAAGAGCGAAAAACAAAATCATTTGAATGAATGAGCTACAAGAGACGAAACGAGCGTGAGATAACTAGAAAGAGAAAAAAAAGAGAGAGAGAGAGAGGAGAGCGCCACAGACAAAGGGGGCGCCCAACAGGTGAGCGCAATGACAAAAGCGTTTCAAACGTTTGTGTGTGTGTTTGTGAGCGCGTGAGAACGAAACAATACACAGCAAAACGGTAAAAGGGCTTTAGCATTTAGCATTGAGCGTAAGCTGAGCGGAGAACGCCTTTGAGCCAAGCTAAGCTGCGCTTTTGCTGTGTGCTGGGTTGGGTGTGCCGCGTCAGTTTGATGAGAACGCGTGAGCGGCCAACACGTAAACGTCGCGTTGTGTGCTGCGCCAAAAAAAAAAAAAACAAAAACGAAAATCAGTTAAAAATACACAAGCAATAGCGACAGCCGTAGCCGTAGCCGCAGTAGCAGCAGCAGCAACTCAAGTGTGAATTGTTATTGAGGTTATGTAAGCGGCATAGCAAAACGTTAAAACTAAACGTTGTCGTTGTCATTGTCGCTTGTCAAGCCAAAACACGTTCGAACTCCGACAACAACACTAAGATATTTAAGGCACGCGTCAGCCTCGAACATTCCAATTAAAAAAAACTAAATATATCAGTAGCAAAAACACCTTACTAAATGGAGAACGGGGCCAAAGCGCAGGCGTCGACGCATCCGTTGCAGGATGTGCCGCTAAATGAGAGTGATTCGGTTGCAGCTGAATCTGACGCACAACAGACGCCCAAAAATTGGGTTAAATTCGACGACGAGACAACGGACAGCAGCAATGCTGAAAAAAATAATAACAGTAACAGCAGCAACAACAGTGGCGACGGCATCGCCACAAACCAACATCAACAACAACAACAGCAGCAGCAGCAAAACAAGTTAGCGCTCCCACCACCACCGCCATCAGTGGTGAGCAGCAACAACAAGAGACGCGCGCGCTCGCGCAGTCCAAATGACCAGACCATAGCAGCTCCAACACCTGTGCAGGTTAGTCTCTCCCTCTCTTGGTTGCTCTCTTTAAATAGTTATGCTCTCACGTGCGCTGTTTTGTTTTGTGTGACCCAATGCAACGCATTCCAATGCATCGCATTGAGTGCGTGCCCTCTTGCTCTCCATCTCTCCCTTCTCTATCTCTCTCTGTTCTCCGTTTACCATTTGCCCTCTTACCTTATCGTTACGTTGCTTTGCCTTTGTTCGTGTTTCCGCTGCTTAATAGAGTTGTTGTCGTTGTTGTTGTTAGCAACAGCAACAACAGCAACAGCATTACCTTACCTTTTGATTGTTAAATTGTTTTTGTCACGTTGCACGCATGACAAAATATTTAAGGTTGGCAAACTGCCGCCTGCAACAGTTGCATTGATTACTCATCGATGGAACGACACGTCATTGCTGCATATTGATTGTGAAAAGGGATTGTCCGATCAGGTCCATATGCATGGGTGGAGATGTATAGTTTTTCACCTATTGCAGTCGATGATTTTCTGAAATTTTAGATGAAGTAATCGACACATCTGCAACTAAATAGATTAAAGAATAAGAGTGAAATCTGAGCAAAAGATCAGCTAAAAAATTAAGTAAATTGAGCGTTTTGTCGGATTCTAGCTTTTTTACTTGACTCTTTAAGCTTAAACAAGTCCAAAGAGTATTAGGTTAATGTGATTTTGCTAAGCAGATTGCTGTATGTGACTTTCTTCACCTTAATATACAGCAGAGTTCTGGTAAAAAGCACAATTTATTATTTATTTATTAATAATAAAGTCATTTAAAAGTATAAAAACTTAAACCATTTTAGTGCTCCCTTATTCAGCCTCACGAACTTAAAGTTTGGAGTAGAATGAATAAAAATTCATTTACGAATTGGAAACCAAATTTTATTTTTTTCATTCTAAAAATCTTCTTCTTTTTTTTTTTTGATCAACTTTCGATTGACAATCGGTGTCTTAAGTGTTTTTTCTTTTTGTGTATGATTGCTCCAGAACCTTCTTGTGTATACGCATGCTTTTCAAACAGACTGTGACACATGTACATAAATCTATATATAAATAAGAATTAATAATAAGCAAATAAACATTCATGTGCAAATACATTTGCACAAGCAAGCAGGTGTATAAAAAATGATTATTTGTTGCACATACAAGCGTTGGAATATAAATTGTATGTATGTACATGAAAGTATATTAAAAACCTTTCTCACTTATTGCCTTTCATCATATCAGCCGGCGTCTACGAAGTATCTGCTTGCTGTAGTACGATCTCTGCTGTGTTCTTGTTTTTGTCGCCTTGTTATATCAACAAACAAGTGCGATAAAAATAATAAATACAATTTCTTTCGTCTCCAGCGGCATTTGTTTAAATATTTCGCCAGCCTTTTGCCTGTTTTCTTTTTGTCTGTTTTAATTTTTTATTATCGTTATAATTAAGTCAATATTTATATGATGATTACTTTTGCTCGTTTTGCAATATGTCTCAAGTTTTTTTTAAAGGCTGACTTTTAATGCTGACATTGACACTAATACGAAAAATTAGAAATGTTTGAACAGAACAAAGCTTAAAAAAGAATTTAAAGAGTAACCTTAATATTAGATTTTAAAAAGCTACAGCGATTATTATATTGTATTTACACTCTAATAGTTATAATGCAATGCTACGATAGTGACTTTTATAAATGATATATATTAGAGTGCTCTAAAGATATTTTTTTTAAATTATTCTGTGGGTATTATTAATATTGCTAAACAGTAGTTACATTGAAAGGGTATTTCAAAGTTCATAGCGGATGCATCTTAACTTTTCTATCTTGTGACTTTTTTTTAGTTATCAGATAAGTTTCTGTGTACAAAACAGAATAAATATTTGGGATAAGTTTCGCTTTCAAACAAAATTTTTGTCATTCCACTAACAACCTTGGATAACGCTGGTAGTAATGGCATCTCGATTAAACCAAATTGTACAGCGTTAGGTAGCAATAAATATTTTATAGCACGCTATAGATCCATTATATATTAATGTTTTTGTTTTGTTTGTGTTATTTGTTAGTGGCTTTCAACGAGTTTTCAGTGGCTTTTAAGGCATAGTACGTAGCTTTATATCCGTTGCAAAAGGTGCTGCGTACGTGCAAAATGACAAATTGTCAATATTTTTTTTATAACTATTTAAGTTGCGGTCTCAGCGGTTATTTCTTCGAGTTTCCTTGTATTGCTTAAGTCAAATCAATATTATTGATTTTCCAGTGCTTATTTTCATATTTCTTTTTGCTTTTGTGTTAACCTTTTGTTTTTCTTTCTTAAGGCCAAGGAATATTTTTAACCCATTGTTCTGTGTACCTATTTTTGCAGCGTACAACAGTTTCCTCAACAACAACAACAACAGCTGCCCCATCATTACCGGATGTGACGCCGGCTGTTTTGACAACTGAGAGTACCCACGTTAATCTGAATGCATCCGGCAGTGGCAGCAACAGCCACAGTGGCATCAGCAGCAGCAGCAGCAGTCCGCCTCGCCACCCACAGCAGCTAGTAAACCAAAAAGCAACTGCATCCTCAGCCGCAACAGCAGCGGCGGCTTCATCCTCAACAGCAGCAGCGGCATCATTGTCCGGCACTCATCCAAATGGCAGTGGCACCTCCAACAGCAGCAACAACAACAACAGCATTAACAGCAACAAAAGCATCTCAATTCCAGTGGATCAGGCCTCCGGGATGCGCACAATTGAATTGTCAACGGGCCGCATACGTGAAGGTTTTGGTAAGTAGACTTTAAAATGAGGCAAGCACTGTTCACAAACTAAACTCAATGTCGAAGTGTTTAGAAACGATATTAAAGCAGTATTCAAAGCATATCAAAACAAACATAAAATTCGATTTAAACATATAAATCACTTGTATTAGGTTACCATTGATGAGTTGTCTGTGTCTGTTCCGTAATTTGAAGCCCTGCAAAAAATATGCAATATACAATGCATAGTGCATCCAGGGCTTTATTTAATTTTGACCCTTCCGTCTAACAATGATTTTAGATTCAACCGAATTAGATCACATTAAAAGGTAAAGATGATTGCAAGAGTCAAGTTGGTTCTAGTCGAGCTTCTGATATTATGTTCATATGTGCTTTTTTTCAGCTTTAAAGTCAGTCATCTTTAACCTTATCGAAATGTGAT
This sequence comes from Scaptomyza pallida, assembly GCA_018152965.1. Taxonomy (NCBI): domain Eukaryota; kingdom Metazoa; phylum Arthropoda; class Insecta; order Diptera; family Drosophilidae; genus Scaptomyza; species Scaptomyza pallida. The sequence goes on from JAECXP010000226.1 coordinate 840,918, forward strand.
TGAAAATATAGAAATGCATTATTACACCTTACAGGTGTATTGATTTTGTTGATTATATTTGGGCTAAGCTGGAATTTCTATCATTTAAATTTTAATGCTTTTCGGGCTTTCCTCTACGTCAACTGCATATGTGTCAAACTATACTAATATTTTGCATTATCCCCCAGCAAATGGCGATGTGATTGTCACATTGCTGCCGGCCAACACAAAATGGCCTTGGATAACGCCGGCCATATTTCGTCCGGAGCTGGTGCCCGAGGAGCTGATGGCCCAAGGCTTAACGGTAAGCGACCGACCGAAGCAGTTAATCAATGAACTGCATTGCACTCTTTGAACTTTAAACTAACCTCACACTTTTTGGTCCCCCGTTGCAGCTTACTGTGGAGGACTATGTGAATGCAATGGAGACTCTGGTGAATGATTATCGCTTCACAGTGTACAACATCTGCTATAAGCGCATCCTTGTCTGTTGGATACTGTTTGCATTTGCAGTCCTGCTCGCGCTACTCTTCTCTGGCCTGCAGGGCGTGGCACTGTTCGCTTTGGGCGTTGGCTGGCTCTTCCTCAATGCGGCAGCCATATTTTTGTGCATGTGGGTAAAGTTGCGTCTGTCGAGGGGCCTGGAGAAGTGTTTGGCTCGTGTGAATCGTCAGTTGATGCGCCACAAAATTCTGCTTGTTTTGGACGATCGGGGACGCATCTCCTGTCACAAGGTGAACCTGTGTTTCATGTACTTTGATGCATCGCAGTGTGTGAGCTTCTTGAATGAGTTTCTGGATCATACGGAACAAAATGGAGGCGAGGCCATTAAGGCTGGCTGGGAGGCCAAGTTGGATATTGATGTGAATGATATTGTTATACAGGGTAGCCAGCCGGTGCGTCTCTCCCGCAAGCAGGTAAGACATCCAGACATCTCATGATCATTGGGATCAACTTCTGTTAAGCTTTCACATCGATACACTTGAGCATTTGTAGCTGTAGTTGTTGCTTATCACATGCGCTCCTTCTCTCTGTCGCCACATTTCTATCTGTACATGGATCTCACATCATGCTCACACCCATTCTCTTTTTGTCTCTCACGCACAACACAAAAACAAAACAAAAAATATATGGTCACACTCAACTCGTGTATTTAGGCCGTTGCCCAGGAGCTGTTTCTTAGTTATCTGCAGCGATGGGGCAAGGACTTTCTGCGCCGTCGCCTTGACTGGACCGTACAGGAGGCTGGCGTCCATGAGACACCACGACATCTGCAGTCCTCCATCTGCCCGTGCCAGTATGAGGAGGAGCTGTTTCGTAACAAAATCAAAATCAGCTTGCAACATCGACAATGCTGCGGCATCAATTGCATGGGCTGCTGGCTCTAGGCGAAGCTAGCCTCATCAACATGATTCAAACATCGAATTAATCGATATGCTTTTATTTTTTTCGTTTTGCTCTTTTGTAACAAACTTACTTAATAGTAATTTTAGTTGTATTATAATTGTTTTTTGCTCTTTTAATTTTTCTGTCCGTGCACTTGTAAATTGTACAATTAAAAGCTGTTAAAAACCAACCCATATTATTTTTTAATTTATCCAAGTTTCAAATGTGTCAATCTCAATATTTATTTGTGAATATGCTAAGTATCCGAATTGTTAATTTGAGTTTTAAGTTTCAGCCAAAAAGTATGCTGTACTATTTAGTTTATCAACTTATTATTGTGTTATTCATACGCACTGGTTAACTATCTGGCACTATCTAATTTTCATATCATTTTCATACTTGTGTCTTATCAACATGTTAACTATTTGTGATTAATATGATATTGAATCGTGTATGTATCTACTCCTTAGGAGCGCGGCCTGCAACTGTTTTTGCGCTACGGCTCTCGTTGGGGCATGGAGGCGTTGCGCGGATTGGTCGATGTGACGCCATTAGAGCCAGGACGGCATTGTGGACAGTTTCAGTGTCCCTGCCAGTACATTAAGGAGCATTTGCAGTGCAAACCACGAGGCAAGTTCAAGTGTTGCAATTTTGTGCATTGGGTGTTGGCATGTGAACGCTACGATTACTAAACAAATTATATTTGACATACATATACAAACATCTATGTATTACATCTATGCGTTAATACTGTATAATGACATGTGTACATACTAAGCAAACTTAATGAATCCGCCTGAAAAATTTCCTTTAGCTAAGTTAAAACAAGCCAATATTTGCCAGCTGCTTACCAAAACATTTTAAATTACCAGCTTTATGTGTTTCATACTGTGTAAATGTTCAGAAAAATGGAACTATAAATTCTCTTTCGTTTCAGATGTTAGCCCATAGTCAAGGTAATATATTAAATTGGTAGTAATTGGTATTGTTTCTTAGCTAAACTCTTTTAATTTCGCTTTCCTGTTTAACCTTATAGTTCATTAAGTTCTATGCAAAATCCTTTTATTAGTTAATTAAATATTTACCTTTTTGTTTCTTCAAAATTATTTTTCTTTTTATGGCAATCCACAACACAAACTACCTGACGTACTTCCACACACAAAAAAACAAACAGTTACCATAAACAATTTAGGCCAGGTAGTTTGGGCACATTATATTCCTTTTGGTGGCTAATATCTTTGAAAAATATTAAAAGAATGGAATTTAAAAAAAAAAAAATAAAATTACTAAGCCATTTCGATATTAAAATTTAAAAACAAAATTTTTAATAAATGTTCTTAAATATTTAAAAAGATTAATCTTGTTGTGTCTTTTGTGAACTTTAACTGTATGCATTTATTCTGGTGTCATTCTTAATAAATATATATTATAAATGATTGTTTCTAATTATTGTTGTTGTTCTCTTACTTTTACAATTTACATAAACATATGTTTTATTTTCTTTACATGTTTGTTTATTTCTATTTTGGGTGTTTTGCAACGAACGCCTTTTACAGGTTATCCATGTGCTTGCATTGTCTATGGTTCGGATCCCAGTTTTCAATATCGTTACTAGTTCCGTTTACATATACATTAACCTGTGTCTGTATACTGATCAAATTGGTTTATCATCATACTACATTCCACATAATCTAATCAACATTATAAATAATTATGTGTGCTAGAATTGTGCAATTTAGTATTCTCTTGTAATCAATTGTGTTTATATTAACTATCAAATAAAGTTTCTATTTATGTGTGTTCGTATGTGAATTACTAAAAACAGACAATTATTTTTTTGAAAGAAATTTGCAAGCTGTCATAGAAAGTAGAAACAAAAAGCTAAAGAACTTTGGTTTCGTTTCGGTGCTGTGTTTTGCTCGTGTCAGGCGGTCTTTGTCTGCAGTTCGTGTTTTGCTCATCGACAACACAAAGAAAAAAAGAAAAAAAATAAAAGAAAAAAAAAAACATAAAATATAAAAAAATTTGCGGCTTAGGGAAAATGTTATGGGTTTTTGATTGAGCCAAAACAAACAATTTCGTATTAAGCGTGACCGTGTATTTGTTTCATAGCTGTTGAATTAAGAATAGAGTATCTTATCAATTACATATATATTTCAAAAAAATTTATGAAGTGATTGTCGCTTTTGACAATGTTTGACAATGTAATGATAACAAAATAATTTAAATACACGAATATAATCATTTTAAAAGATTATTTTATTTTTAAAATATTTTTTTTTTGCTTATTTAAAAATCAAGTAATAAGTAAGTAAGTAACAGCAGCTAAGTGCGTAAAAGTTTCAAATAAAATTATACTGCGTAAAAGTATTATTTAATTTATGTATTTATAAATATATTTTTGGCAGCAAGAAACATTTATGCTTTGAAATGCATTTTTGAAAGTTATTGATATGTTTCATGGTGAAGAAAGCCTAAAATGACCACAAAACTCAAAAAATTTAAAAACAATCCTACCACTGAACTGGATATCTTTAGATTTTTGTATTCGTTGTGTCAAAAGTAAAATAATCTACTTACTCATGACTACAACTAATAATAATTTTTAACAGGTATAATCTTATAAAAATACGATATTTATTTTATTGCACTAAGAGTCTAATGATAAAAAAAATCACATACACATTTGGTTTATTTTTTAATCTGCTCCATACATTTGACATCTGAAAAAACCCTTTTAAATAACAGCTGACTGCCACATGACATGCAATATGAATTAGGTAAATAAACAATTAAAAAGTGTAGCCGTTGTCAGTTTGCCCCAAAACGAAAACTGAGTTCTGTGTGGCATCCTCGCAAAAGGCGAAACACAACGTACGCTCATATATTCATACATACATATGTGCCATTTGCATATTTCTCACTATTTTACTACAATTATTGCATTATTTTTATTGCATAATTTAACTTTATGTTTGCCGCATTTAAGCCACGTTCATGTTGGTAACAAATTTGTGAACAAGTTTGTGGCTCTGTTTGTTGTTGTTCTTGTTGCAGCTGTAGTTGCTGGTGCTGCTGCCACGTTGCCTCGTTTTGGGTTGCATGTGTAATGAGTCATTAACATGGTGCAGAGAACTTTTTTCATAAATAAAATACTTTAATTTCGTTTCGTTTTATTATTATTTTGCATTCAAATTAGGTGCCAGGCGGCTTTATTTATGTTGAATTTGCTGCATCACCAAAAACAAAAGGAAGAACTTTGCCATACACCGTTTATAGCGTACAAAAATGCCATGACCATTGAAATATAATAATATATATATATAATAAGTATTTGTGTTTTTATAAAGGTGAGTTTAAATAGGAGGGTTAATATAAATATATATTATTATTCAGCTAAATGTAATACATTTTTATGCTTATATTTATTGTTTATTAAATTTGTATACAAATACATTTTTATTTTTATTATGTGTGCTATACAAATTATAGTTTAGATTCCCTGCGTTAGTAAGGGTATAAGCACAATAAACAACTCAAACAGCATTACGAGTATTGGACTGTATTTGTTTGGCTTAACTATTGCCAAAACGCGATTTCACGCTCTAATAAAATGAATTCAAACTTTTGCCAAAGCGTGTAAAAAGAATGCACCATTAAATGTTGTTAAAGTTCATTAAGCTTGGACAAAGCTCTGAGCGATTTGTTTCCAAACTGCACTTCAAACAGCGAAGCACAAAACGCGAAAAAAAGAGAGAAAACATTGAAAAAAAACACAACGAGCTCTAGACATCAATACCTTCTGCATGTAAACTAATCAAAAACAAACAAACAATCACAAACACACAGTGGCTGCCAAACTGAAGGCTCATCAAAGTTTTGGGCGTTTTCTGTTTTGTTTTGGGGAATTTCAATTGAATTGTGCGATTTTCATTTAAATTATATGCATCAAAAAATGCCTTGACTGCTGGATCATGAGGTTACGAATGGTTGCCAAATTCTTGTGGCATGCTGATGGGTGTTGCCTCTGCAAAATGTTAAGAAATGTTATTGGTAATTATTTAATTGTTTACAAAAATAAGTTAATAAACATACCAAATATAATATAATAAATGAAGTTTTTGTTCTGCTCAAGCTTTTATTAGGCTTTCAGCTCCGAAGAAGAGTATAATGTATTCGATGTGTTTTTATTTTAACCAGCTCATGCCACCATTTTATGGGGCTGCATTATTGTGTCTGTAGCCGTTGTCGACGCTGCCGACTCCGTTTTTGCATTTATTTTGCGGCTAAAACTTTAATTGAGTTTTAAACCATTTTGTTGGCACTGAGGATGGCTTATACTACATGTGTTTATTTGTATGTGTGTATGCCTGTTTGTGTTTGTTTTTGCTAAAAAACAAGAAAAAACCGCCTGCATTGTTTGATGGGATCTACCGTTGTTCCAGCTCTAACTCCAGCTTTAGTTCTAGCTGGAGCTCCAGCTGCACTTATTTCGTGCGCTGCGCTTGAGTGATGAGGTTTTCTGCGAATTGGTTTTGGCTCACTTTTTGTATTTTTTGCATTTTTAGATTTTGGCCCCAAGGGATTCTCTGGGGGAGCTGGGCGTTTCCGCATTGCCTGCACTTTAAAATTTTTGCAATCTGTTTTGTTTTGTTTTACGCCCAAATTGCTAAAATTGTTTTGAATTAAGTTTGTGTGTGTGTTTGTGTGTTGGTTAGCGCCTGCTGTTGCTGCTGTTGAGGGCTCACAGGTAACGCATACGCTCCGTGCGCCAAAACAAATTACAGCCATTTAAGTGATTTTCGCTAATGTTATTTGGGGCGTTGCTGCAAAAAGTTGCATACTAAGCACATTTTGGTGCTTCTATTATTATTGTTGTTGTTGTTGCAGCAGTACGGACAACAGGGCGGATGTGTGTGCTGATAACTTTTTGCGTACAACGGTAGTTTATGCTTGAGCCCTAAGTGAAAAAGTGGATAGAAAGTTGAGTCTTAATAAGCTTATTTCGAGCTAATTTAAATACGCAACATATTTGTTGGTGCTGTAACTTATTGCCAGGATTCCAGCATTCAACTTGTAAAATTTGAATGAAATACAGCATTGTGTATTTATTTTACGTTGTTAACTTGGAAAAACAAACACTAAAAAGCACAAACAGAATCTCTTTGCACGATCGTAAACAGGTAATACAGCCATAATAAATATGGCCCTTAAATCCTTTACAAGAGGCACAGGCGAGTGTCCAATATGAGAGCCCAAAACGCTGACCATATATCATCATAAAATAAACCGGACACGGGTCGCGAGGAAGAGAAAGAAACGTACTAACGTACGTACTAAAAAGCCGACTGCAGACGCGTTGCAGCTATAAAACATTAGTCAAAAGCATTAAACATGAAAAGGTGGGCAACGTTTGGCGCTCGGCCTGAAGTTGCTGTAGTTGTAGTTAGGGTTGCGGGAGGTAGGAATGGGCGGGACAGGGTATCCCTGGACTACAATCAACATCATTAACGCGTGCTCTAAAAGCCATTTATTTAGATGCCGACAAGCGGAGCCATGTTTAAAAAGGCTCGAGTGTGGGGAAACTATAAATTTACCGCTTTTAGCATAATTGCAGGAGCATGTGCGTGAGTCTCGCCGGACGAGTGAGAGAGTCATAGAGAGGGAAAGAGAGACAGACAAAGGACTTTAGTGCCAGGATAGGCATCAACGCGTGAGCGTTATGATAAGTGGCCAGCAAAAGGATATCAGCGTCAACACGCACTAAGTTATTGCTTTATTGGTAGCAAAACATCCTTTCGGACAGCGCGTCCCACATCCGAACTGGGCTATTAGCCTTAAGTGGCGCTGTCCGTCCATGTTGGCTTTGGCATCATATTACTTGGCCTTTATAATTGCCGGGCGCCTCTGACCTTTATCAGAGCCACGTTGCAACTTAATATACCACAACTACTTACCACCACTGTTGATGCCTAACCCTTCCAGCACAATAAACACTTGACAAGCAATTTGTGGGCTACAAGGCATGAAATATGTTTATAAGTGTGTGTGTATGTGTGTGAAGAGAACATCGATTCCCATTTTCTGTAAATGTTTATCGTCTGTCTAATGGTTACAAATTAGGTCAAACGCATAGATTTCGATGGCAGGCAAAAAAAAAGAAGAAAAATGTGGTTTTGCGTATGCTTTTTTTAATGGCACAATGGCTCAATGGGGCGTATGAGTGATTTATGTATTTAAGCCACACTTTAATTGCTGCAGATATGCCTCTATGGTTATAAATATATCATGGGACTGCAAATAAAAGGCTCTTTAATTTGATCAGAATTGGAAACGTTTGTCATTCATTTTAAAGTTCAAAAAATTCTTAAAAAAGTGTTTAAGGTTCATGCAAACCCCTTATTAACTGTCATGTACACTTTTCGCAACATGCAATTCAACTTTTTAGTTGCGCTTATCAAAAACAATTCGAAAGTGTCAAGTGCAGCTTGGCAGCACGAGAAGCGGAATGAACGCTTTGCAAATGGGGGCATGAACCAGGGGCAAAGACAAACAAAGCTCTGCCTTTTGAAAAGTAATTGTAATTGAAAGTGAGCAAACAATTGTGATTACATAAAAGTAAAAGAATGAAAAGTGATATGGAAAATGCCAAAGATCAGAGATCACACACTTGCAATAACTGGTTGCTCTTCAGTAGTTCTTGTTTACTTTAGTCTTTTAAAGGTTACAAACACTGACGAGATGGCAACTTTCGCTTACCTTTTACCCAGACACACGACAAAACAAAGCCAGACATAAGGATAACACACAAACACAAACACAAAGAGACATATCCAGCTGTCAAAGCTCGCGTCACTTTTGTGACCGGGTCTGGTGTAGAGGTGAGCACACACACACACACACAGATATATGGTTCAAAAGCCAAGAGCTAACAGAACAAGCAATTAGAAGCAAGTGTCAAAATATGCGACTTGAAAATACTCTGGAATCTGTAGTAAAGAAAACTTGTAGATGATAAGTGAAGATATTTCTGAGTCATTTTTGGAAGCAATTATAAACTTTTTCGTAAGACTGAAAATTAAAGAAAATGTACACGTTTTCTTAACAAAAATTTTTAAGACCCAGCAATTGAAAAAAAAAAAAAAAAAAAAAAATTATGATAGGTTACTTGATTTTGACATTTATTTGACTAGCGCTGTTGTCATTGCCTTTTCCATTCGCATTTGTCCGTTTATGTTGACGAAGATTTAATTACATTGTTTGCGGCACTCGACTGTTGCGTTAACCTTAACGTTTTTGCCACTTGCTTGTTGCACCTTTATTCGGCATGCCACAGAGCATTGTCGCCGCTGCGGCATACATATGTATGTATGTAAGCATCAACAGAGTCAATCCCTGGGACTGCCTATGTTTCTAGCTCTGATTTTGGTTCTCTTTGCTCGGGACTAGAGAGCCTGGCGCTTTTGTTTAACGACAAAGCAAACAAACAACGTGCAACGCGTTGAGTGAAAATCTCACACTTGGCATCCTTCTCGCTCCAACATTGGCAACATTGTCGTCTGCTACTTTAATGCACTTTGCAAATTGAATTTTCCACTACTCGCATACGCAGTATGCTTGCAATAAAAGGATGCGCAAAAGCAAAGGTCCTGGCAAAAGACACTTATTTTGCACTTGCTTAAAGATAGTTTGTATGGCAGTTTACCGATCGATGCCGCAACGATCAAAGAAGAAATCATTGTTTAATTTATTTGTTTTTCATTTATTGTAAACTTTGCATACAATTACATACAAATATATGTTACATAGATATGCCTCAACTTATTCGCATAGAGCTCAATGGTAAATAATAATAGCTAGCTGTGTATGCTTGTATGTATGTACTTAGTATATTTATATAGTTGCAATGTATGTGTGTAATAGACATACATGTAGCTGAGCTTCTTTATGCTTTTAACGTACGCTTACAGTACTATAAAATATTCATATACATATTTATTTATTATATTTTCAACAGCAATTATTTGGTTTTTGGTTATGCAAGTACTAAATGCTGATTGGGGCTTGACTGTTTACTAAGTATGGTTTTAAATAGTTCATTTATTTACTTATGTTTACTTTATATATATATGTAATTTCTTTAACATTTTAACATTCAGTGTAACTTTTATATGACGATACTTAATTATATTTACACATACTTGGAGCATACCTCAAAGATTTAAACTTAGAATTTGATTTCTTTTATTTATTTTGAAGGTTTACACATAACAAAATTGGAGTTAAGGTTTGGCTTCCATATTTACAGCGCATTTCGAATTATAATAAATATTTACAGTTTAAACCTAAAAGAATGGCATCGAATTAAATGCATTTTGAAATAAAACCAATAAAATAAGCTCATCATTAACAATTTGCTTTTGTGCTAATAGGTACATAAACAATACAATTTTGATATGGTATATATTTCTATAATGTATATATATTTGAACCGTATCACTAGCTATATATGACAAGATTTAACATATTTACTTTATATTGGCTGTGTATATACTTTGTTTCTGTTCAATTTTTTTTCTTTTTTTTTTCTTGTTAAATAAAGTCGCTCAATTTACTATGTAAATTCGCTATGTTGTGTGTGTGTGTGTGTGTTTGTAAATACGCTCATCTAAATGCAAATTTGATTAACAGTTGTTTTTTATATTTAGCTTACTACAATTAGTTTATGTTCATTTAATAGGCCAATGCTTTTAGATTTGAAATTGTTGCATGTTACACTTGGATTTATCATTTGCTCATAAATAGTTTCATTTTGCGCATACATATATTTGTATTCATTTCGAAATTATTTGTATGTGGAGCAAATAAAAAATGTTTGCTGTCATTTGATTTTAATATTTCATCTGCAATTGGAAATATGTTCAAGACGCTCAATGTTAAAATGAATATGTAAAACATTTACACAAATTAATAAAAGAAATGCAAAAGCTTAATTGGTAACAAAAAAGATGTATCTATGTGTTTTCATAATTTTAATTTAATACATTAAGGACACGAGAAGTTTGTAAATAGTTAAGAAACGTTTTAATAACCCAATAGAAATAACATAAACATAGACTGTCAACAATATGATACGTAATTACAAATCTGAGAAATCATCCAATTGCAGTGCTGAATATTTATTTAATTTTCACATTCGCTCAAAGCATATGATAACCATTTATAATATTCATTTTAATTTTCAGCATAGAAACATACCTACGTTAAATAGCTGTACATATATGTGTATGTATGTCTATCGATATATGTATGTATGTTTTTAATATATAAGGGATATGGAATATGGGGCATGTTTACTATTTGTTTTCCTATTTGCTGCTTTGCACAACTTTATTTGGGTTCTTACTTGTCTAAGTTTGATTCTATTTTTCACGCATTTGCTCTGCTTCTTGTTGCTGTTGCTTTTGTTGCTGTTGTTGTGCCCTAAATGAGTTTTTTGCAATTATTTGATTTCATCTTGAATACTTGCGCTGGCAAAAGCCAGCCAACGTGTTTGGCTTTAGTGTTAAAAGCATTCTTGTTGTCGCTGCTTTTGTCGCTCCTGTTGTAGTTGTTGTTGTATAAATTTGTGGCAACAATGCGGCAACAACCTTATTACCAGCGGCCCGAAATGCTAACATTAAATGTTGCCTATGCGCCACACTAATAGAAAATGCGATGCGACTGCCGATAAAATGCAGCGGCAGCAGCAACAACATTTTTGGCATAACAACAAGAGCGGCAACAGCGAGGAAACTGGCAGCTAATATTACTATGCAAATGAGCATTAGCCAATGGCATTGCGTCACATGCGGCGTTTGAGCAATGTGCCACGCCCATTGAATGCTGTAACTCCAGCTGCTGCTGGTGCTGCTGCTGCTGTGGATTTTGGTTGTCCTTTGGCAGATGGTGCTTCTGGTGCTCCCGCTGTTTATGTTTGACTGCGCGCTGACAGCGGCCTGTTGGGGCTGAGCCTGGTTTTTCATATTACTCATACGCCACCGCGTTGGCAGCATTGGCAGCATTGGCCACATTGGCAGCGTCGAAGTTCGCAGTGCCGCCGACGGCAAATAACTCGATAAACGTTTGAAAATCCCAAATGATTGCGTTTTAATGCCACGCATTATTTTACCAAGTAGATTATGCTGTGCCAGTGAGCCTGCAGAATTGTGAAATGCTCCGGGCGGATTACGCACAGGCGTTTGATTGTTATCGCCAGTGTTGCCACCATGGTTGCCTGCGAAAGAAAGGAGACGACGTGAAAGCAGATGAGTGGGGCTTTGTACGAGCTCTTGTTGTAATCAGTTTTTTGGTTAGTCGGGTTTATATTTTCATTTATTTTGTGCGCGTTACCAAAGCCAAAATAGCATTCGATAAACACCAACATCGTAGAAGGTAGGGAAGGGGGTTGGAGTCTGTGTGTTTTGGTCTGGGGCATAAAAGAAAGGTTTTCTGTACACTGAACAGTTCTATGTGGATGACCAGCCAAACAAAGAGTGTTGATTGCTTGCATAAATATTTTTTGAACGTTTGGATCAATAGATGCTAGCCTAGGCCAATAAATCAAAAGAAAATTGACTTTGAGTTCCCTATCTCCAAATTGGTACTGGGATTTAATTATGATACCTCTGCTACAATTGGGAAATTCGATTGCATATAAGGCGTGCTCACAATTATAATCGACTGTAGTAAAGCTTACAAGCTTTTATTAGAAATACATCCACAATATTAACTATTTTTATTAATCTATTTTGATCAACGACAAGGAGATAACAATTTATTAGCTAATTAAAGGCAATACAATAGAATATGCTTTTTGATATTTAATAAAAGCTTGTTAATCTCGAAAACACTAAAAACTCAATAATTTATTACAACTACCCAACGGCAAGAGTGATGACCCCAACTTTCTCTCTGGTCAACAGCTCCATTTATGGGGTTCACTTGGGCAAGCTGAGTGAATGGCTTCCATTTCGGTGCTGCTTGTTGACATCTTTCCCCCTCTTTTCGTTCCCACATTTTGCCACACATTTTTCATTCCTTACATATTTTTTTCTCTTTTTTTCACAACGTCATTGGGTGTCTTTATATTGCCAATGCATTCCACGAGCGTTGCGACAGCGATTACTCGACAAAATTTTACCGTGCTGGCTGCTTCTATACGTCTTTATAAGGTTGGCAGTCAATGTACCCCAAGCTTGGACAACGTTTGTCGCTGTCTCCAGCTGATTGAGTGCTGTCCCCCCAGTTTGTGTATGTTTTTGTTGGTGCCTTTGGTTTTTATGCACGTCATTGAACGCACTTTGTTGACCGCACGTCAATATGTGATATATGGCCCACGCACAGTGGTTCAAAATCATGCAAAACAATATTGTTTCACAAAATAAAAATTGAAGAGTTCTGAAATTCGGGTTTTGTTATAAATATAGAATTTTAAACTTAAGTTATTATTATTATCAGAAGTTGACCTCAATAATTATATTCTGAAAAACTATACATTAATTGGATTTTATTAATAAAATATAATTTTTAACAAATATTACTCGTTCCACTGTTGTGTGCAGATACACACCCACACGTACGCATGCTTGCTGGTGAAACAACATACACATACATACATACAGTACATATATATGAGGGCTATTAAACGTATTTTATCTGCTTTTAATCTTTTGGCATTTGGCTTTTCATCAACTGGCGTCATAAATAACAACAAAGTGGTATTTAAGCGTACATTGCGTTGATTTTCCTGCTGGTATTTGCTGTGCCTTTTTGCTGTTGTTGTTTTATTTTGGCAACAGTCAAAGTCATAAATATTAAGTGATAGATGGGCGCCAAAGCACAAATAATACACACTTCAAATAAGCCAACCTTAAAGGCTTTTCAATAGCATCAAAGTGGGAACCACAAACAAACACACACACACAAACACATATACACACATGCACATACACAATTTACCATTTGCCTCTTTAAGTCTGGCCTGCTGTTTATGATCTACTTTGGGATGTTTGTTTAAGGCTGTGAGCAACATTGAGCCGGAAATTCGCATTGCCCTTTGATTGATGTCAAAGACATAAATATCAGCAAAGAGTGTGTGTGCATATGTGGGTGTTCGTCCATGTGTGTGTATGAGGGTGTCTTTGTGAATACCCGAATTTCCGCTTGATTGAGAACACATTGGAAAGGTGTCAGAGCGACACAAACAGACAATTTTGATGGCATATTTCATTCGATGCCAATTCGGGGCAATAAATATTCTCATTTTAACGTTACGCATCTTTGTTCTGATTTTTCAACTTCAGCACACAAGCTTCAGACCTTATTTACATATATGTTTATATATACATACTTGATTTGATTTTACTTTATTTATAAGCGGCAGCCAGCGATGCCAAAACAAAACGATGAAATCTCTATGTCAAAACTGTCAATCGCAAATCAATCAAAAAGGCATTTTGTGGCAATTTTTTCGGTTTTGTTGTGACTAAAATGAAATATTTTTTTTATAAATTTTGTTCGTTTTGTTTGTTAAAAAAATCAATATTTAAAGAGAATTCAAAGAGCTTTTCGTTTGAAATTTAGTTAAGATAAACATTTACCAAATAACGAATTCTTTTTAGCTCTTTGATTTTCTATTGCAGAATAATTAGAACTTGTAAGAGTTCGTTATACATCTTTTGAGTTTCTTAAATGCTTTTAAGCCAGAACAAGTAAACTTAACACTATGTTCATATGCTTGTTCCTTATTCAACTGAATATTTGTTCCTAAATTTTTGCTATCTTACTTAGCTGCTCAAGTATTTTAATTTTGAAGTATATAAAGACAAAAGTAAGCTTGAAGCCTGTTTTTTTCTAATTTTATTTTCGTTCTTAAGCATTTGCGATTAAGACTGCCTTGGTCAGCCCGGATGCTTTTATTCCCATAGACTGTGCCCAGACAACCAATATGTCCTTGATGCGTCCCTCTTACCACCCAGTCCACCCCGTCTGGCATACAACTCCGATTCAGTTCATTAGTGCAGTCGGTTGAGCGGCATTTTACGGACGCGTGCCTTAAATAATTGCATTTAAAATGCAATCAACATTTTTGCTAGTACATATACATTTTTGGCATCCGTTCAGCGATTTTGTGCAAGGATTAAAAGTGACTGAAGGGCGCAGGCAGGCAGCGCAGCTGAAAATTATTGGCCAAAGCCACAACAAAACCAGACACTGGTTATGCCTAATTTGTCGCGAATTCTTTTTTGGGCGACTAATTTGTGACACAATATTTTTTGGGGGCTATAAATGTTGCCGGAAAAGAGGACGTGTGTCCTGCGACCAGACAGTGCTCGATATTGGTATTGACAACGTCACAATGTCAGTGTCAATCAACATTTTAAGCTGTTGCCTGTTGTGGTTGTTGTTGTAGTTGCAGCAGTTGTTGCTGGTGTTGCGATTGATGGCATTTTTATTGCAGCAGAGCAAAGTAAAAGCACACACACATTCACACACACACACGCACACACATATGCGCGCACATGTTCTGGGTGTGAAACATTCACAAGCTCGGTTTGCAAGTCTGGCGTGCATTCGAAATGAAAATGGAATAAAATACAAAAATAAATTGTTGCTAGGTTGTGTTTTGTGGCTGCATTTTGTGGCTTAGTTGCTTTTGCCACGCCCGCCCCAACACGCCCCCTCCTGTCACGCTGCCCCCAAAATGCTGGTTAGCTTTTGTGGTTGGTTTGATGTGAGCCATGCGGGCTGCATTCCATTTCTGCTTGCCCACAGTTTGTATCAATTTTTTAAGATTTTTTTTTGTTTTGTGTGAAATTTGCTTTTGCTGCACCGTTTAGTCGTCTAACTGAATATTGTTTTTATTACGTTTATACGCACTTTGACCACGATTTTTTAATTGGAATTGGCGTCGTTTGAAGCGAGAAATTGATTTGTGGGTTTATTATTGAAATCATGCGGGATATCTAGTGTAAGATATTAAATGCAATCAGATTTTCCACGCGTTTATTAGATTTTAGAAAAGTGAGCTCATTAATTTGTTATTCGTACAATCAAATTTGCATTTCATAGTTGACTCTATTATGTCCTTGTTGGCTTGTATAGACGACTTTTAGTTTTATGCGTCCAGAATTGAAAATTCATTATTCATTTCTTTACTGATGTTGTAATTATTGACGATTTTTTTATTGATCTTTTTTTGATAAATTCTGGAATTTCAAAAGGTTAAAAGTTGCTTGCAAAACTGTTTGCGAAATAAGACAAAATGGGGGTAACGTTCAACATAATTTAAGCTCTTTCGCTAGTCATTATCTTAGAGAAGCAGGCATCTTTTTCTTGTATCAAAAACTAAATAAAAAATAATTTTGGTCTAATAAGAAAATATTTGAGAAAATGTACTTAAATTTGTTGAAGCTTTATTGCGAGATATTCTAGCGGTGTTTTGAATTGCGTTTCAGTTATAACGAAAACATAATTTCGTCATTAAGATAAAATATAGAGATACTATATGGATTAACGATCCGAAAACACCTTGCGTTTAAACTACAACTATTTGCTGTTATTAAATCTGTTCGTGTCATTTGTTAGTTGCCATCTTATTTGTTTTGCACTCTTTGCTTATGACGCTTCGTAAGTCCAAGACGCAATGTTGCCGCATCTTTGGTTGGCAGCAAGGCATTATATTAATGCCATTTGTGTCGTCGCAAAATGCGAATTGAAAAGTGGAAAGCTAAAAAGCAACGAAATGCGAGCGTAATTTTTGCCAAAGGGAAATTTAATTAATTTTTAACATCGGCGCTAAACACTTGGCCATGGCCCAGACAAAAGGCCAAAAAGGACGAAACGCGCCAAGCGAAATGTGCACAGTGCGAATTTCGCTATAATAAGTTTTGCATTATGGCAACTGACAACTGGCAACTGGCAACACGGGGAAAAGCCAACAGCAACGCACTTGAAATGTATATGAAAAATATAGCTGTAGTATGTATACAAACTGAATGAAAAGAAAATGCAACAGCTATAAGAGTAAGAGCCAAAGACAGGCACAGATATAAAATGGGAGCTCTGTGCAAATGATGAAAAAGTGCAGGCGATGGCCATCAAAGAAGCACCAACAGATACGGGACTTAGGCTCACATACAAAACTGGTTACAAGGAGGTGCAAGGAGTGTGGGTAGGGGGGATGGATGGAGGGTAAGTTGGTAGCAGGTACTTACCTTGAGCACCGTCACGCCACTCCTCAACCCCGTAATCAGGCAAAGCGTTAGCCGACTCAAATTTATTTCTATGACGTCTCTTGCCATCTTTTGCAATGTAAAGTTGGTTTAAGTTGTTTTTATTTATTTTTTCAGTTTTTGTATATAATTTTATGCAGCACGAATCAGTCGCGAAATGGCAGTAAGAGTGAGAGAGACAGAATGTAAAAAGAGAAAGAGAGAAAGAGTTGGAAGTGTTTTTTTTGATATGGTACGAGTAGAAGGTATATAAATAACGACGGTTTGTTGAAGTTTTATTTATGATTATTTTGTATTTTTTATTTTCAACATAAAAGAAATATTCAGAAGTAAGCTAAGAAGGTTGAGTTAAATGAGAGAACACATAGAAAAAATACATACATACTTACATAAAAAAATATATGAATATACATAGAATGGACGTAATAGTATTCCAAGCATTTTTATTTAATTTTTGCATTTATTTGCATTTAATAGCCGAGCTGAGAGGCAACAACAAAGGGGAAACAAAACAAAACAACAAGCAACACACACAAAATGTAAATAAAGTAAAAAAATAGCAAAAACGAACACAGAAAATTGCATGCTAGCTGGCATTAGGAATGACTGGAATGAGAGGCGACGATCTGGGTAGATAGGGTTAAGTCAAGAGCTGAGCTAAGTTGACGGTCTGTGAAAGGACTTTTGACCAAAAGCTACATTTTCAAAGCGGTCGATCTAAATATTACAAGTGATTATGGTGAAGAAACAGAACTCTCTATTAAATCGGAAAAAAACATGGGATTGATGGGATGGTGAGAAATTTAAAATTGGTTTCAGTTCGAAATTGTGTGCTATTTATACTGATAATTTGCGGTGCATAAAGTTATTAAAATTGAATGCTGTATTGATGAATCCAATTTGTACGAGGTTGAGTGTGTTAGTTAGTGCTTAACTTATTTAAACCAATTTACAGACTTAAACAAGTAGAATAAATTGAAAATATTGAAAATTATTACAATATTGCTTACCATAGCTGCGATTTAACATGGCACTCTCCGATATTATTGCAGTTGTTGGTGTTGGCATTTCTGAAGATAAAAATGTTCGAAATCAGTTGGTAAAATATATTTTTTAGTAAAGTCTACAGAAATTAAAGAAATAAAAGAAGCAAATCATTTGAAATCTTAAACTTTGATTGCATTTTTTTAAATTTTTGCTCTCTTGAAAAAATTTATTTAAAAACTTTAGCAACTCTTTGGACACTCATAATGCTACTTACTCTTTGACAGTTAACGCAAAATGCAGAGAAAGAAAAAAGAAAATATGGCAACAAAAGTGGCAAGCAACAAATGAAAAATGTGAAACCATTTTTTTACAGCTGCTGCACGCATTCAAATAAATTGCAATAAATTAAGCAAGAAAAAACATTTACATGAAAAAAAGGAATGAAATAAATAACTGTATGTGTCGCAATGTCACTCACCGTCGAGTTTAATGTTGCCATCGGTTTCGCCCAGTGAGTTTTTTGCCACGCAGCGATAGGTGCCAAAATCATTTGGTCCAACGGCGCGAATTTTTAACTTCATATATTTCGTATAACCACTGACGGTTGATGTGGTCTCGTATTTATCGCCAGCTCGGGAAGTATCTATAAAAGAGAAATACACAAACGGAGAGCGACAGATCGCACAATATATTAACATTTCTCGGATTTTTTTTATTTTGTTTGCACAATTAAATGCAGCTTTAAATTTTTGCTGTACTCTAGACGTAAATTACATCAGTTGATTTTTCCACAGGAAAAGAGAGAAAAAAAATCAATTAATTAATGTCACCTGCATTTTGTGTATGGTTTTTTGTTGTAAGTTGTAAGCAGTGAAGCGAAATGCGTTTTCAATGGGGACCCAAACTAATTATATGCTCCCTCCCCACACACTAAATCCCGACCTCCGCTTCTACGCTCAAGCTGTCTGCGTGTGTGCGTAATTAAAACTGCCGCAGTTCGATACTAAGAGTGTGCCCTATCCGAGAAGAACTAAATAAAACTTTTCTCATTAATCAGTGAAAATCTAAAAGAAAAACTTTTGTTCAATGCTTCTTTAGTTCGTCGTTTCGGCGTTTTCCGTTTTTTTTTTCTCTTCTCCACGCTTGCGACTTTAATTTCGCTTTGTGCTGCCTACTTTTCGGGGCCATAGACTAGGCCCACAAATAGCAGGGATTCATGGAATGTTTGTATGTATGTGTGTTTGTAAGTAGCATTAAATATATAAACTTAATTTCACTTTGATTGTTTGGCGCAGTGTAAGGCGATATCGCATGTTACTCATACGCCATGTTGCTGCTGTCCTCTGTGTTTCAATTCAGCTTGTTTGTGTGCTTGTGACAAATGTCTTTCTGGTTTCTTTCTTTTTTTGGGCAAAAACCGATTTGACTGTGGCGCTTAGCGGCATGCATGTGAGCGTCGGCTTCTGTTCTTTTTTTTTATAGTCAGTCACCTTTTGTGACGCGCCAGTTTCTCAGATACATTCCATGCCACAATGGAAAGCCCCTTTGACACGCAAATATATAATTTAACTCATAATCTTTAGCAAAAGAAGCGGCAACAGCGACCTCGACATATGCGATTTCTACGTTTATACTTTTAATATGCCGCCATCATATATTGGGACATAAAACACAACGTTTTTGTGTGTGTATTTTTTTTTCTGGATGTACTTTGTTGATGCATGCCACAGCAAGCAGAAAAAGAACTGGTTGTCCTGAGTTGTGACTATGCCCGTGATAAATGGCATGTGCTAGCGACAGTTCAACGAGGGCTGTACGACAAGTTGATGCGACTGGCCCGTGTGTGTGTGTGTGCTTGATAGATGACAGATGTAGGTTACTTAGATGTCTGACTGTTGGAGACCTTAATGACTATACAGATACATTGTTGGTAATATGCATTGATGTGTGTTGTTGTGTTATGTGTGTAACAAAGCGATCATTCAAATGTCTTTTACTCTCAAAATCTGCTTGCTCTTAATTACGTACATCTTATGTCTATGTACTAGAAATATTAAATTGGATATAATTTATATATTTATATATTTTTAACAACATTTAAAACAACAAATGAGTCAATCACACTAGTCTAAACGGACTTTTTGAAAAGGATTTTATATATTTATGGCCTGACGTAATTAAAATTATAATTGGGCTTGAATTAAAAAAAATTTTTAATGTTTCTGGTACGCAGGGTTCTGGAGCAAAATCGTAAAAACACTGATAAATGAGTTTTGTTTTCGTTTTTGTCTTAAAAAACCGGAAATCAAAAACGCTTTCGATATCTTAAAGAACATAGCCTTGTTGCCTTGTGATACTTTAGGCTCTTTTTTACTATAGGCAGATATAAAATATTTTACATTATATCTTCGTATTTATCTATATCTAAATCTATGTATATATCTATATCCATTAGTGGGCTTAAGCTTTTCCAGACACTCTCAATGCCAGTCAATCAGTTTATTTGTCTACTTTTTGTATCCACCCTCTATCGTAAATAAACTTATATGCATGTTTGTTTGTATGAATATAGAAGTTTCATGCGTTTCACTACGAAATCGCTAAAAATTTATTACCCAAAACTTTTGGTGTCTGTTTGCCATGCATCATGTTGGCTGCCGAATTCATATCTTAGTTCGCATTTAGTTTGCTTGTTGCCTATGCGTGTGTGCATATGAATTGTCTCTACGACCACACACACACACACATGTTGAGTGTGTATTCTATATCGAACAAACAAGGGGAACTTTAGCATTAGAGAATAGAATCTCTAGTATTTGTTAAAATGTCTATGCTCATGCGTCTTATTTGTGAACGATTCACATTTCATAATATCAATGCTTGCAAATGCAATTTATTTAATATTTTAATTGATATATTTTGGGCACAAACGTTTCTTCAAAATAGTATTTTGTTCCTTTGTTTTTGTTTTGCTTTTAAACAAACATGCATGAATTGTATTGATTTTATAGTCGCTTTAATGTTAATTATTTTCCATTTCAATTTGGTCGCAATATGCGGATTATGGAGTGTCAGTCAACTTGTTGGTGTGGCGCATGTTGTTGCATGCTTTTAGGCGCTTTACGCTCATCCAATGCTTGTCCGCAAATCTGTGTGATTATGCTAAAATAATTTCCGCTACAAAATAATAATATTTTCGGACATTTCTATCGATGCGATCTGACACAGAGTGATTTTATAGAATTTAATAGTATTTACCACATTGATGCTGTTCTTATTGTATTTATTTTCATTTTCATTTTCATTTGCGATTTGCGTTTTGCGTTTTGCCAATTTGGCCAGCCTATCACAATGTTATTTATTTGCCAGTTTTGATCAATGGCCAATTTTGAAAATAGTAAATTTCTGTTCTGCATTCTGAGCCCAGTGGTTAATTAAAACCATTGTGTGAAAAGAGACTTTATGTAATTTAATCAGTTGCCAATTATTGGATTTGCATTTAAAGGGAATTTCATATTGCAATAAAAGCCACAAATATGCAGCGCATGTTGCTTTGCAAGCATAAATCTTTGCTAACAACTCAAAGTGATACATATCAACAGCACATACACATACATATACACATACAAACATACATTTATGCATACATTCAAATTGAAATATTTGTATTTAAATAGCTTTGATTGTCAGTTTAATTAAATGAACACCAAGAGAAGCCCTGTAAACATTTTTGCATCAATAAATTGAGTATAAAGCAAAACAATTTTAATATCAGCGGATTCAATACAGTTTCAACCCAAATATGACGCAAATTAAGATAACATTAAATACATAAATAATATGAATTTATTTCAAATATTTAATATAGTTACTTTAATTAATGCAAAAGCATTTTTAACTGATTTCTTCTGTGTGGCAGACAATTGTCAAGTGTTGCCCAATAAAGACAATTATTTTAAGAACTTAACAGCTCAAAAGTCTTTACATGTGTGCGCGCGTGTTTTCCGAATGCCTGTCACTCAGTGCGTATGATTAATGCAAAAAAGAAATTAAAGCACAACGGAACAGAAGCGGCTTTATTGTTACTGTTGTTGTTGTTGCCATCAGCTGTTATTGCAGCTGCAGCAGCTTAACTTATTTTTGTACGCTTACGCAGTGATGCGAGTTTTAATTTTTACCATTCTACATGACAGTATTCTGGCTGCCTGCTGTGCTTGAATTCTGTCCATGGCAAGGCAGCATGTTGATTGCATTGTAAGCTCATTTATAAACGCTTTTCAGATAATAAACGTGTATACAATGAACAGCGCGTGCCCAAGACTGTGTGATAATTTCTTTTTTGTCTCTTGTTGTTGTTTGACTATATTGTAGTGGAGTCTGTGGCACAGTGGGCACAGTAAAATCCGCCACAACACATATGATCCTCGAGCATACAATACATTTGCATAATAATGGCAATAAGTTAAGCCTTTGTTGAAGTTGTTGCTGTGCAGTGGACATTACCTGATATTATCATGTCGCCACGTTCGGTGGTCCAATAGTTGATTGAGGCTGGATAGGCCTCTGTGTGGCACTCGAGCATGACATCCTGCCCCAAATACGCACCTTCCAGCTGATTTGGTATGGAGAGCATGGGTGGAACT
The DNA here is from genome assembly GCA_018152965.1 of Scaptomyza pallida. Lineage (NCBI taxonomy): Eukaryota > Metazoa > Arthropoda > Insecta > Diptera > Drosophilidae > Scaptomyza > Scaptomyza pallida. The sequence goes on from JAECXP010000226.1 coordinate 863,188, forward strand.
GTAAAAGAATTCATACAAGTCAAAATGTTTAATAGCGTGTAAGGTAAAAATCAATTTAAAATACTTTTGAATACCATCTTCATTATTTATTAATCCAACAAACAACACTTAACAATAAATTTAAAATTATGAGCGAGCTTATATTCACGCCTCTGTACTTAAAAAAGGTGTTAGGTTGAATATGAGATTGTTTAGATTTAAATCCATATTGGATAATGGTTCATGTCAAGTGCAGTTATACAAGTTTATGATATTTAAGGGGTATAATGGGTTTCAAGGGAGCTTTTATGACAAAACGGGTTAAAGGATTGTTCTAGTCGGAATGTCTCGAATAGAGGCTGATTACTAGTTTTTGTTATTCCTTGTCTGATAATGTTCATTCATACATTGATGAAAACCTTAAGGTCTAGTCTCCATCACAATCATTAAGAATGGTATTTTCTGTTTATGTAATTTGTGTCTAATATAACTTTTGATTGTCATTCAAGTAGAGTGCATTGACCGATGATCTGGTTGAAATCTAGTGAGTCCCCAACTTAACTTTACATCCGTTTCAATTTGCAGTGCAAAACTTTGGAAGCAATTTCCGCATGCATTTTACGTGAGTTTGCAAACGGTTTTTGGATTAATATGCATTTGGTCATTAAAAGTGCGTCTGTAAGCGTGAGATTGTGCCCAGGCTGTGTGTAAATAGCTTTTGTTACTGCATCCAGACCCAGCAGGCAATACGTGTCTCTGTGTGTGTGTGTGTGTGTGTGTGTATGTGGCATCAACAACAAAAGCTGTGACGCATTTTCGCCACGTACACAACGTTGGGGCACAAAATAACACTTGCTGACAAACAAACAAACAAAACGCCCACAAACATGGCAAAATGAGCGCATGCACACAACAAAAACACACACACAAACAAACACACTCACGCACATAGCAACGCACGCACACACGCACAGGTAAATTAATTTAACGTGACTGGAGCTTTGGTCGATTTTCGACCAAGTGCGTGGACCCTCTACCCCGAAAGCAATCCCTCTTCCCACCTTTCCCGCTCTTGCACGGCTTGTGTGTGTACCAATGTTGAGGACACGCTGCGGTTGTTGCCCCGAAACTGCAACAGTTAAAGGGCCACACATTGAATGTGAAGCGCCAGACGAGGGCAGGGGATATATACGCAGGGCCTGGTACTGCTGCTGTTGCTGCTTTGCTTTGTGTATTTTACGCATTTAACAACGCGTCTGACTCTGGGTGGCCGCAACGGACCAAGCGGCACATAAATGTTGCATAACACTTGTGTCCCAAAATGGATTTGACGCTTTTTGTACGTGGAATACGTTATGTGAATGTTATGTAAAACTAAAGCTGGAATTCGGTTCAGATTGCGTTTAAATTGTTCTTCAATTGGGTAGTAGATATTTGTTCACTGCTCTTGTACAGTTTAAGAAAAGGTTAAAATATACAAATAAATGCTTGTGCAAAGTCGTAAAAAGTTAAATATTTAATATTTTATGTATAACATAAAGTTAATAATTATTATTTAAATGTGTTTTAGTATAGAAACATTGAAATAGAATTAAATTGCCAAAATTGAATGCTTTGCCTGATGTATTAACCTATAATATATATTTTCCATAAAAGTAAGAATTATACTCACATTGAACTCGCAGATGGACCCGTTTGCTAATCGATGGCGGTACTCCATTCGATGCCACGCACAGATATGCCGCCATGTGGAGTCGGCTTACTTTGGTGATGTGCAGCAGTTCGCCATCAACGACATTAACTGGTTGTGTGTGTTTGGGTGGTGAGAAAACAGAAGCCACATTGTGTATGTGTGTGTGTGGAGATTGTAAACGTGAAGCTGATTACTCACCATGCTCCCCGCCAATTAGCATTTCCTCGCCATCTTCGCGTCGCCACATGACGTAGGGCTCGGGATATCCGCGCGCCTTGCACATCAGCGATACATTTTGACCCTCCCGCACGACCATATCGTTGCTGGTCATGCCCTCAACAATCATTGGGGGCACTGCAGCGAAACAGATTCAAACAATGAGTTGCATTGTGTGGTTCAATTGCCAGTTGAATGGATTTTCTTACTCACCTACCACCTGTAGATAGCCCTTCCTTGACCGCATGGGATCCTTGAATGAGAAATATGCGAAATGTATTATTGTATAAGCTGCTTGCAGTAATTGTTAAAGAGACTGTGCAACATACCGTATTGACCTGACACATGTACCAGCCACGATCAGATTCCTCTACTTCTTTTATATGCAGATACCACTAGGAAACATATTCACAATAATTTATTTATTGATCTTATTGTAGTTTTAAGCTTTTATTGATTGTTGATCAAATTTCTCTCTTACCGATCGATGATCGTTGTACGTTAAGCTGATCCGATTATTCTGCGATATGACATTGTGATGTATGGAAAGTATCGTCTGTGTGTCCACACGCACCCAGGCAACTTTGTAGCCCTTTAGGTTCTCCACAACACAGGCGAGCAGAGCATCCCGCCCGATTGAGACGGTGACATTGGCAATGGGTTCGGCGAAGCGTGGCATGTCCGCATCTGTAAAAGTGGAAGCAGACGCAAAAGCGGCCAGTTAATCAAAAGGATGTCCCAATTCACTTGGGGCAGAGTTCATTTGCTTTAAGGTTTGCTTGGCCCAGTTGTGAGATTGTGGCTCCCCCTTTTAACTTTTTGCATTCATAAAAGCCAAAGTAAAGAGGCAAAGGAAAATGTTGCGCACATTGCTTTGACATGACTGTGTCGCACTTTCTCTGAATCTCGATGGAACATGCTGCATTGCGCATACGTTCCGTTTCCGCCAGGGAAAGTGCAGGACATAAACCACAGAAATACAGTTACTCAAAGCAGACAAAAAACGAAACAAAAAATGACTAAGGAAAAGCAAAAGCACAAAAGTCAAGTTAAAAGCCAGTGTATTAATTACCTTCCAGTGCCGTTTGCTGAGTATCCACGCGTGTATGTTTGCCTGAAATGAGAGAAAAAGAAGCGAAAAGAGAATGTAAGAAAGTGCACAAATAAAGCAGGAGCTAGAAAATGTAATTATATTTTTGGTCAAATAGTTTCATTAGGAAAACATTCTGACTGCCCGTTCATTCATACATACGTATACGTAATAAATAAAATTTAATTAGCGCCAACTTGGACAGAAACTTTTTGCCAATGTGTCCGCAGTTGCGTTGTCCTACTCGGAACTCTGGACTATGTCGCTGTCGCCTTATTTTGCTGATACGAACATTTTCACGCTGCACTTTTAGTTTTTGTTGCTCTTGCTTTTTTTTTATGACAAAAGTTCAAGTTTAATTGTTTTTCGTCGCAAATTGCAACGTTTGCAGGTTTTCCCTTGTGAAAGCACAAAAAGTTTCTCTTAACAGCGGACATTTTGTTATTCGGTCATGAATTTGGATTTATATAAATTAAAATTTTGTGCACAACATTGATAAATAGAATTTTTTCGCTTGCTTGTATACTATTTAATATAATATAATGATTTTTTAACAAACCGTTGTTACAACTAAAATTGCACTTTAAATCTAATGGTTTCTACCAAATATACACCTAAGAGAAACATAGAAACATATATGTCAAGTTAAATTTAGTTGGTGATACAATTAATGACATTATGAAATATATTATAATAGTTGGTTATTGTATGTTCTTTATAAAACTACTTTATTTCACTTTTAGCCTTTTATATATTTTTAAGTACTTTTGCAATAAACACTTGAAATAGTTCGAAAAACTTCATCATTGTCAGTTTGAACTCAGATTTCATTACAATAAAATTTTGCTTCAAGTGTCATTCAACGTTTAATTTTAAACGGAAAGAGACTCGAATGCTCAGGTTTCCATTGACAATTGCAAATGTTCCGCAAGCATTTAAGAAATTTGAGTTAGCAGCAAATCTCATTTCGGTCAATGTGTTTTCCAGAGACGCTGCTCGTAAAATAAAACTGCTAAATTGAAAAACGCTTAAGCATTTTTACAGCTTTCAACACTACATTGCATATTGAATTACGTTTGCCAAGTCAGAAGACAGGGGACTGGACAACAGGAGACAGCAGGAGTCAGGACAACTGCAAACGGCGCTTAAAAGTCGCCAGCACCACTTGGCCCCACCACTTGCTGTTGGCCATCACCAAAGCCATGTCCAATCTCCAATTCCCTCTGGACTTTTGCCACTTTTCAACTTTCGAACTCCACCCTCTGCGTTAATCCCTTCCACCATTCAGCACAACTGTTTATACTTTTTCTCTCTTTCTCGTTGCCTCCTCCTGTGCTCTGCCGTTCTCTGCTTTGTTTTTTGTATTTTTTTCGGGACAGCGAAAAATGTTCAACACGATTTTCGCTGTTGATTTACGTTTTAGCACGTTTTTCGTATAGTTTGGCGCTCAGTATTTTTGGCATTTGAGGGGTGAGAAGGTAGAGGGTGGAGTGTCGGAATGTCCCTTCTTTCAATTTCACCTGTCATGGTTGCATTCGCAGCTTTTTGTGCCGTTTCAAAAGATGTTTTTCGCCGAACGTCGAGCTGCAATTTAATGAGCAGTTTTTTTTATGAGCTTTCTCTTTCTCTTCCGCTTGGCCTGCTGATTTGTTTGTAATTCCATTTGCGTAATTCCATGTGACAACAGCAGCTGCCAGATGAAGCTGATGCCTTTTAGGTTCTATCCATACTTTGCTACAGGTATTCTTTTAAAAAGTTGTCAACAACATCAAGGATTTCGCGCATAAATTTAATGACTACAGTAATATCAAATTAATTGAGCGTTAACAAAATGAGGTTACATATTATGTATTTTTAAAATAGCAAGGATAATGAACATAAGTAGGTTGAAAATGCAAAGTCGAAACTTATGTGAGGATGAGCTAACTTTTGAATCCATTAAGTTGTGCTATATTTACCTTTAGTTGACAATAAACAGCAGAGTTCGATTTTGTTCATACAAATCTATAAAATTATTAAACGCACTTTATTAATAGAGCGAAATTCATACATAGTTATGTAAACGTATATCGATCTTAAATACAAAAAATCTTTAGGAATCGAGTAAAACCTATATAGAAAATTCGTAAAATAATTTACGGCAAGAGATTCAACGTCGCCCTTACTTTCAATTGAATAGAGTTTTTACCTTAGCAATTTTTCCCCTTTTTCGCAAAAAGACTTTTTAAAAGTCTTTTTACAATCGAATCATATTATATGTATATTTCACTGTGACTTTTTTTGATATTTTTTTTTTCGAATTTAGTTTTAAAATAATAAGGTTATATGCCATTTCAATTTCAAATAAAAATATTTGTCAAATTTCAAGTGTTTATTGCCAATTTGAATTGCTTACCCTGTCTGTATTCGGTATAGGCCTATGCTCACTTATGACTGCTTTCCGCTCACGTGTCAGGACATGGTCTGGCAATCAGTCAGCGTAAATGTCCACTCGACTCTTTTGGTACTGTGATCAGGCGGGCAAACTTTGTTTGGCTCAGCTAAGCAAAGGGCCGGGACCTGAATTGGCCCTTTTATGCAAACGCAGCTGACCATTCAATTTATCAGGCTCGCCGATGGCTTCTTTTTGTTTCGTTTTGTTACGTATCGTTTCGCTTTTGGGTTTGGTTTTGGTTTTGGGACTTTGCGCAAACAAAAACGCGCTGAAAAGTGGCAGCCAGTTTCAATGAGCAGCCTTTGGGCTGAAATGCAAGGATAGCCAAAAAAAAAAAAAAAGTGGCTGCAGAAAAACGCCAGGCCAAAGCCAAATTGACTGCGCTCTTTATTTTATTTTCGCTTCGTTTTTTCCCCCCTGTTTATTTCAAGCGAGCAAACACAAATTGTCGGCATACTTTCAGACGCATCGGCAGGCCATTTAAAGCGCAACTCGGTTTTATGTGAAATTTATGGGCCGCTTAACATTTGAATGCCGCCATCGACAGCAAATGCAAATCGCAAATAGCAAATGGCAAATCTGCACGTCGTCGCCTGGCATTAAAATGAGTCGTCAACATTTACGCGAATGCTACCAAAAATGGAAATATCATTGAGGCAGGACGGCTTAGAGCGAACCAACAGAAGACAGAGGCGAACAAAAGTCCTCTGTGTTGTGTGTGTATGTCCACCTTGGTGAGACCTAAACCTAATCTCTGCTCCTTGCAACAACCAAATGGACGTCATAAACAAAACGTGCACACAAAAGATATGCAAAGCATGAAAAACTGTTGTAAACGTGCCGCCTACTCCATTTTAGTGCTTGGTTTCGCAATGCCTCGGGCTACGAACAGTGGCATGGATTGGAAAAATTTTTATTAAGAGCTTGTAAGTAAAAGTATTGAAATTATACGATGATCACCTTAAGATTTTTATAAAATGTGCTACATATTTTCTCATTTGAGAGTTCTCACTTGTCCCAATCAATGAAACTGACTTTGTTTTGTGTGCTTGTTCTGTTGTTCATAAGTTTTTTTAATTTGCTATTGTAGCCTTGATTCATACATTCTAGTTCATATAACATATTTGTATCGATGAACAACGTTTGACTTTGACTTTAAAGATCTCCTTATTTGTGTGAACCGAAATCAAGCTCACACTTTGAGTGTCTGACCCCACTGTACAGGCTCCTTGACCCTTGTTGCCCTTTTTTTTTGTTGGTTTTTGGGATTTTTTATGGGCCCATCTTTGTTGCATGCCTTGTTGTTGTTGCTTTGTTAAAGCGAGCGAGACGGCAATGGTGTGTGTGTGTGTGTGTGGCTGGCTACTTTTGGTTTACTTGCCCGCCACGCCTGCTCGTTTATTGTCGTTTATTTGTCTTTTCGCCATTTTTATATTTACGCATATAATCGCTTTCAACGCTCGCCGCCTTGGGAGCCTGGGGTATATGGGTATAAGCATGGGGATGGAATGGGATGCGATGCGAAATGATGGAAATGTTGCCCCAGACTTGTTGTTGTGCGTCTTTTATTTTATTTATTTTTTTTGGTTTTGTTTTTGGAATACGGCTTGCGGCTTGCGGCTGCTTGTTGAGTGTTTGCTGCGTATAAATATGATGTTATCGCTTTTTATGGTCCATTTTTATTGCCAGCAATCAGTCTTCTGTTTTGTTTGCTCATTGCTGGCCATTATTCAAATGTATTTGTTTAATTCTCGGAAATTGGTCGCCGACGCAGGGCTCCGCTGGGCGTTCACAAATCATTTTAAATCCGCAATATGTCAACAAATATTTGAACCCCAACTTTTTGGGCTCGTTATGGCTTATGGTCTGGCTATTATCCTCCGCAGCTTAAGGAGACGACTTGGAAAAATGGTGTATGTGAAAAGGAATTGGCGAAAGAATGGAGAAGGCAACCAATCAAGCAAATCCAATCACATGCCATTGACGTTTGACAGTTACCTAATCAGTTATCAGCTATCATAATCACATTGCGTATACGTAATTAGTTTAGTGTTGACGAGTTGTCTGTCCCTATGTTCCTCTTTCCCCCCTCCTCTTTGGCAAAAGCTGACTTTGCAACTACTTATGCCCCACAGCACACAAACACACAAACTCTATTCACGTTTGCCCGTCTCCATCTCGTTTTCTCTGTGTGGTCGCTATTATGTATGCACTTTGTTGACAAACGAGCTGATTAAATGTCAGCTCTGGCTCATTATGCAATTAAATGACTTGGGGTTCTGTGGGCACTGCTTCATTTGCCGACATGTCCAGACACATTGAGCACATTAACGGCTATCCTTATTTACATATGAGACAACAGATGATGGCTTATTAATTGAGGGTGTGAAATAACATTGCAAATGTAAGTTGAGTTTAATTAAGCTAAGAACTATTTCATATGAATAAGACTAAACCTCTTGACAAGATGTTAAAATGTTTATGTGCAAAAAAACTCCTGCTATCAATAAGTAATGAATTATAGAGAAGATAGATCCACGCACTGGAATCTAAGTTTGATGAGACAAAGCAAAAAGTTAATAATTCGAAAGATTATATGGACAGGGTAAACTGTTTTTCAGATCTGGATATTCCAAATATGATATAGGAGCTGAGGAGCTGAGGAGCTTAGTTAAGTCTGACAAATATCTGCCGACAACATTAGGCAAAGCGTTAGTTATCAATGGAAAGTTATTTCTACAAGGCACAAATGGTCTACAGTTAAGTTAACATTATGCACATAATCATTATCAATAATACCAAAAAATAACCACATAATTTGATCTACTTCACAAAGTGCCGAGCTATCACTTGGAGCCTTCCAATTATAAACATTTGAAAAATCTATCATAAGATCACTCTATTCGATTACGTCTCAGCATGTCTTTTAACAAACAGCTTTAACATGTAATTGCATGTGGCTTAAATACGAAAAAAAACGGTGACAGCAAACTAGTCGCGCAACATTTACTTAAGCTGTAATACCGGCGGCTATCCAAAAGGAAACTATTACCATAATTTACAATGCAGTCATAAAAAGGAGAATGCAGCATATGAAATGCTTTATGCAAATTGTTTACTTTAACCCAGCTAGCTGCAGCACAAATAACAACAGCAACACCAGAAGCCACAGCAACAAAAACGACGAAAAATAAATAAGAAGCAACAAAACAGCAGCAAAGAACGCAAGCCCAAAAGTATGCAATGCAATTTCTTTTTTTCTGCACAGAATACACACGTGTTGCAGCAAGCAGCAAAGCAAAATGTGGCAAGGACGCACGAAAGCGGATGGAAAGAACTAAAGCAAATGCTTACCAGATAATATTAAATGCAAGCAAGAGCTAAGCCAAGCCAAAGGAGACGTCGCCATCGCGTGTGGATGCTCAGATATTTATATGCAAAACCGCAAAACAAATTTTGGCTGCGGCAAAATGCACTTTGCCAACTTGGCAACTTGGCAAACAAATGAACTCGAACTGGCCGACGTCTTCGTCGTCGTCGTCGTCTCTCACACATTCACATCCAGTTCCTGATTTAACTCTACAAAGCTTCACATATGTATGTATGTAGTATCAGTGTGTGTATGTGTGTGTGCGTGTAGCAACAACGGCTTTTGTTTTACAAGCAGCTGCAATCTCAACAGCAGTTGAGCAACTGTGGCTGCTGCTTCGTTTCTTTTCTTCTTTTTTGTTATTTGCTTCAAGTATTTCGAACTTCATTGGCGAAGAGTTTGTCTGGCAAGCTGCCCAGCTCGTTTCGGACGGCTTCCTGGGCTGGCTCTGACAATGTAATCGCTTGTAAGACAAAGCCAGCTTGCATTTAATGGCTCAATTCAAGCATCTTGATTGATTGAGCTGCGATGGAAAACTCATTAAGAACTTTAATTAAATTGAGCTACCCCAAAATGCAACAAAGAGCACAAACAATGCAAAAAACACAACAAAAGCATACAAAAATCAAAAGCTCATTATTCATAATAAATAATATCAAACAAGAATAGAGCTGCATGCATTTCTCCTCCACTTGCAGCTGCACCTTGGAAGATGAAAGATGGAATTTTAGAATCAACTGAACTAGGGAATTCCTTGTATTAATTGCTTGAATATATTATTCAACAGTGTTCCCTAGGAAAAACATATACATTTTTTATAAATTGATTGATTAAAAGGAAGTCAAGACCAAATACATATATGAAAAATAACATTGAAAATTTATTAAGCAGGAATGGAAAACAACGCCCAGCCGTTAAATAATACGCTTTAAGGAATACTTTTTGATTATTTAATTAAGTTAAGCTTTAATTAAATTTCTTAGAAACTGTACAATCCCCCACATTTTGAATAAACAGGGTATCAAGACAAAATATGTGCGAAAATGTGTCAGAAAGTGAGCGAAAACATAAAACATGGCAAGCAACCGGGCAGAGTGGTTGTGGAGAGGTTCAGTGGGAATTGGGAATGGGGATGGGGAGTTGAGAGCGGCAAACGCTGCTGCTCGACACTTTCTCACTTTCATGAATTATGCTACGTGCTTGTCAGCTTCAGCTTTGGCTCCTGCTTGAAGTCCTTGCGCCATCCACCGTGTTGGCTTCTGTTCGGCATTTGTGCAATGGCTGAGGGGCCACTAAGGTGCAACTGCCAACTGGTAGCTGTTAGGTGGCATGTGGCAGGTGGCAGTTGGCAGTTGGCAGCTGTTGCTGCGGCTTCGTTTAGACTGTGCTTAACATATTAATAAATGATTGTGACAAATGCACAGCCAACGCCTGCTGCATGTCTCAAATGCTGCAAATATGATTTTGCCCAGCCTGCTTTTCAGTATTCATGTCCTGCCCTGCTCGAGACTTGAAGACTTTATGGACGCTGCAGAGGGGTTAAGTGTTTTATAATGTCAAACTTAGTATCAATGTAGGTAGACCAAGTCCTTTAAACAACTTAAATGCTTTAAGCTAAAGGCAAGAAAACAGTAACATAGATTATAAAATATGCACAAACTTTAGTCAATTGCATATAAATTTTAATTCTGCAGAAACTGGCGTAACTCGTAACTCCATCTTTTCTGCGACTATTCTGAAATGTCCTCTCCCAGTTAGACGGATCTATGGACGAAGTCCTAGACGCTCTTTTGCTCTTAACATTAAACCGTTGCTTAGATAAATTATAATTCTGCAGAAACTGACGTAACTCGAAAGAGTTATCCATCTTTTCTGCGACTGTTCTGAAAGATTCTCTCCCAATTAGCGGATATTTGCCGGAACTTCATTCTGTCTGTTCCTTCCATTTAACCAGGATTTTTACCTTTTTGAAGGTATTAAAACAACTGAAGAAGTTATCTCTTATACCGATCCTTCATAAGGATTCCTTATATTATTTAAGTTTCAGCATTAAAAAATATTGTACATAATATTTTAAACGAACACCATAAATAAAAAAATATTTGGATGGACATATGTAAGTAGCTCTTGAAATTATGTTTACTTAATTTCATTGAAATTAGAGTAAGGCAATTAATGCTGATGAAGAACAAGAAAATAGAGCACTGCTGCACGCTGATGGCAATTAAAGTGCTTGGGTATTATTTGAATGTTCAAGTAAAAGCTAAATGTGTTCGCCGTCATAAAATGTAAAGTGAAAAGCGAAAAGTGTCAAGCGGCTACTCACACACCAAAGTATGCATTTGTCATTTGTCACAGGGAGCAGTCGACTCAAGCGCACAGCAAGAAGCAAACACACACAATTCCCAATGCATTGGGCGATGAATTAATCATGCAACAGTCATTCACTCAATTTACACACATACACGGCAAGGAGCTCTCCCTCTTTGGGTGGGACAATGAACAATACTCAATCTCCATTTAATGCTCGATTGCTTAAAATGCACAATGCAAATTGAGTTGTTAGTGGGTGTGGCGCGGTGTGGGGCCATCCGCTACTGGACTGACATTAAATGGCACATTACTCATACGCCATGTCAGCAGCAAGCGAGCGAACGAGCGAGCGAGCGATTCGTTCGCCAGGAGCGGCAATGACGGCGAACAACGTATGGTAAGTAAATTTATTTCAAACAATTATGTAGCAATTAACAAACCGATGCCGGCAATTACAGATGGGCGTGGCAGCTCAAAAGTTGGAAGGGGGAGGGGGGTCATGTGCATTGGGGCAATTTGCAGTAGGCATGTCGTGCATTATTCATGCAATATTTTACAAACTTACGCGCCACTGAAGGCAAGGTAATTGCCTCGGGTTGGATATATATACATATCAGCGAGTTTCTTTTTAAGTATTTTAATTTTTCAATAATTCAATTTCAGTTGTGCCAAAGTGGCGTCCTCCTCTGTCTCTCTTTCTGTCGTCGTTTCCCTTTTCGCCTGATTTCTTACCTGTCTTGCAGATTAAGTATGCGCCGTATGCGGCGTTGTACGCGTTGCGTGACGAGTGAGCACGAGGGAAGCGGGGAGGAGGAGCATTGTTTGCCATATTGCTGCTGTTGCTGTTGCTGCTGCCTCATAAATTATTTTCAACGCGCATTTAAATTACAATTTGTAATGCTATCTCGCTCCTGCTATCTGCCGCACTCTTTTGCTTAACCACTTGTAGGCGCCAGCAAGTGGCCTGTGGCGAGTGTGTGGCACAAACCAGCATGTGTGTGTGTGTGTGTGTGGCACCTACGCTCACGCTGGTTGCCATTTAATGCCACCATTTCCGGCCACGGAGACCACTTCACAAATTAAGTTGTCAACAATTTTAACCATATCGCGACCATATAATCTTCACACCTAAATTATTTATATGTATAAAAAGAGCGAGCTCGCACACACACTCACTAATACACACATTTAAACACAAACACATACACACATATACAAGCGAGGCAATAAAACGTTTTGTGCTGTTGTCGAGCCTTTTGTTTAATAAATTATGTAAAATGCGACAAATTGAATTTGAAATTCATGCAGACTTTTGCTGGTTATGGGAATTAAGATATGTCGACAGCCAGACATGCCCAGACATATCTAGACATGCCCAGACAGGCACAGACAGACGGACATGAGAGCGCTTCGCTTGTTTTCTTTTTTTTGTTGCTACAGCAAAATAAGCTCGCTTAACATGTATATTTTATATGCATATGTGTGGGAATTTGAAGACGGAAACTTATGTTAAGCGGAACTTATTGCTACGATTGGTCTGTTGAAATTTTGGTAAGCCGTTGACTGTTTTACTAAAAGAAATGAGTTTACAAGTACCTGATCTAACTTTTTTTAGAATACGTACGTAGTTTAGCTGATCCTTCTTTTAATAAAGATTTTGAATTTTTTTCTATGATTTTACATTAACCTTATTACTTGAGTATCTTTAGGTACGTAAGTACCCTTCTCTTTCTTCCTTCAACATTTTGAACTTGTTTTTCTGTTTAGTTAGAGTTTTGCTAATTACAATGCATTATTGTGTGGTTTTTATTGTTCCCAATCCTATAATGAAGCAAAAACCATTCGGACAAATTGCAGCACATCACAGCAAAGCTATTGCCGAAAAACTTTCTAAAATAACTGTCTTAACTGGACCATAAAGCCGGACCATAAGCCAGATGCAGAAACAGCCAGAAAGTGAGAAAACTGCACATAAAACTTAATGGAGCTGCATTGTGGGTGTGTGTTGGTTGTGTTTTGTGCGCTGGTTGAGTACTCAAGAAGGCCACAAGCATAAACATAATTTACATCAAGTGACGGCCATCAAAGCAAGGACAAGCTAAAAGTCCTTGGCTCAAATCACAAACTTGAATTCGTGAAAATAATAATTAGGCGCAGTGGGCCGCCGACCTCCTACCCAATAATAAAAATAAAAAGCCAACAACAAAAGAGGCCGCACTCAGAATTGCAAATGAAGTGTAAACAAGAGTATTTACTCTCTCGCTCTCTCTGTCGCTCTCTATATAGGTTTGTGGGATAGAGACAAAGGCTCGGAAAAAATGTGTCTTTGGAGACATTATTAAAAGTTTTCTGGTTTCTTTCTCTTTTTTTCGTCTTCTTTCTTTGTTGGCTACTTTTGTGGCCGCCATTTACATTAACAGCCTTTCATCCAGTTTTTGGACAAAAATATCAAAATGAAATTGCTGCATAATTTGTTCTTTCCACATTTCTTCTTGCCTTTTTTTTTGTAGTATTTGTTTTTATTTTATTTGTGCTTGCACAATGTTGTCCGAGAAAAGTTTTCTAATAATTTGGGCTGCTTGTCATTTGGCAGCGGCAAAGTGTAAATAAATACGGGCCGAGAGTTTCTTATCTAACCGAGCAACGGAGCGCAAACTTAAATTAAAATGTTGGCAGGACATTCGTTGAATTATTCAGCAACTTTTGCTAACTGCTGGCAACTCTTTTATTTTCTTGTACCCCTGCGCCGTTCTTGTTTTGTAACCAGTTGCCAGTTGCCGGTTGCTTTGGTTGTGGCCAGCAAATGTAAATTTGTTGGCTCTTCCTCTGTCACGTTTTTTGGCCAATAGTCCCAAGACGGGCTCAATGTCTTTGCCCGAGTTCTAGGTGGTCGAGTAATTAAAAATCAACAAACAGCGTCAAGTATCCTTCTTCTTCTTACTTGTTGTTGACATTCTGTTGTCGAAAGGGTTTTTCGCGGCACGTGAATGCTTTTTTTTATTTATAAATGGGTTGAATTTCGACAGTTTCATGTCTATTGAACTATTAACTTTGCTGACGTACGCGGTTAGGAAAATTATTTATATCCAACTCAAAACAAATGCACAGATCAATCTCAAATCGGGGGTATCAACATTCTAATTATATATACAAATTATTTAAACAGATTGCGATTAACATGAAATGATTTTGTATGAGAAAGCTCTACTTGCGGACAGCTCCCAAGGCGGACATCAGCATTTCTGTCCGCTAACGGGAGCGGAGAGACGATGTGTACAGAATATCAGAGTTAGTAAACGATTTAATATCTTTCTCTAAACTTTTTACAATAATCAAAGTGTATTTAAAATTATGCTACAAACATAAAATAAAATAAATAAATACATACTTATAAAATATATGCCAATAAATATTCATGTCGTTTTAATTCTTAAATATAAAATTGTTTATAATTGTTTATTTCCTTACTTTGTAATAACACTTACATATATTTCACTTAACTTTTTATTCCTTGACTACGTTTAAATTTACTTTGTCGTAAGTTTAGGCAAAGCTGTCCTTAAGGTGCAAAGCGCCGTTTATATGTATTAAAAATAATAATGTTGTATGTAGGAAAGCAACTGAAGGGGCGTGTAAACACTGTGTCGAGTCGAGGAAAAGTGGTTTGGGCTACATTTCGATACATGAGCTAAACGTCTGAGGCCAAAAAGTCAACGCTGCTGCTGCCTTTGGGAGCCGTTCGGCATAATTCCGCAATTGCCGACACATGTGGCACGCCCCCTTCAATCAGGCACAATGGGTGGTGGCACACAGATGCTGGGCATAAAGCGCACAAACACACACACACACACACACACATAGATTTAACCACGGTCAGTTAACCTACGCAGTGGGCCGCGCCCATTGGGGCAGCCGCCCCATTTGCCCACTGCCCTACTTGTTATTTATATTATGAGCACTCAGAGTTGTTGGCTCATTGTCATAAATTTGCTCAAGTGTTTGCACAACAAAGAATAATAAAAACACAAACAATCCAGTCAAGAGCCAAAAGATTTTTCTCGGCCGTGTGTTGAAATTTTTGTTTGCCTTGTTTTGTTTGCCAACGGCTCAATGGGCTTTTACAACAACAGCAGCATCAACAGCAACTGTAACAAGAGAAATAAGCGCCTCTTGGCCAATTTAATAAAATTCCATAAATTGTTTATACTTAGCCCTGTTTGCAAGTGTGGCTATTCATAATCTATATGTGTGTGAACTGACATTGGGAGTTTCTCTCTTTGATGTTCAAGCTGCGCTTTGTTTGCATCCTTTAAATCAACTTATGTGTGTGTGTGTGTGTGTGACAACATTTTCAAATGAAAACATCAACTACAACAACAACATGTACAAAAAGGAAATGCACAACGCAAACAACTTTTGCTGCTGTAAAAAGTGTTGCCTACTTTTGCCGGTGTTTAAGAGTGCTCAAAACATGAACAGAGAGTCAGGAACAAGGAGAAAAGTTTAGTGTAAAAGGAAATTAATTTATTAAATACACTAAGCCCAAGACTCCTAGTCTAAGTTGTGGGTATAAAATTCAAATGGTATAAATAATATAAAAATTGCATTCTTTTAACAAAATTTTTTTTTTTTGTATTTTATTATACTATTTTTTATGAATACATAATTAGATTTATTTCAAATTTTACTTTAATGTTGCTATGATACTAAACTGTTTATTAGCTAAAATCAAATAGTTAATTATATTAATTTATAATAAATGGATTTAATGCATTTTTGCCAATTAAACGGTTATAAATCACGCAAGCTTTATAAATAATTTTTAATAAAATTTTCACATTAGGATTATTGCACACAAATTCTGCTTAATTTCATACAATTTGAATTGCTGCAAAAATGTTGAAAGCTTTAAGACTGGCTTTATTGCCCGTTTGATATTGCTCACAGACAGCACTCAAAACGGTACCAATTTAATTACACCTCGGGCCAGACGTTCATACACTCACACACTCACACACACACACACACATTCATTTGCACCTTGAACAAAAAACTTTTCAATGCTCCGAATGATGAAGTTTTGTTGAGAATAGGGAATGGGGATGGTAGTTGAAACTAACACTAGAACTGCCAGCCAAAACACTAAGCGCATAATCTTGTAAACTTGGCAAAAATGCTTGAAATGCCATAACTAAAATAAGCAGCGGCAATAGACAAAAGCGCCCAGCAGAAGACATCACAGCAGAAGGCAGAGGAAGAGAAAGGAGAGACCCACAAATGCCCTTAAGGCCGTAACAGATTCAGAGCCAAAGTTGTACAGAAGAGAGTGCAAGTGCTTGATGCAAATTATTTGGCCTCGAGGTTAACTAGGGTCGTTTAGCAAATGCCTAATACACAAAAAGACCTACACACACACGCGCCAGACACACACTACTACGACAAGAGAGAGAGAGAGAGTTTTTATGAGCGCACTGCATTGGCATTCATAAGAGTGAGTAAAGGCATTTTTCTATGCGAACTTCAAGCGAGGGAGGCAGGGACAGGGACTTGAACAGGGTTGAAAACCGCACAGACTGAGCTATCCCCACCCATCACCTAGCAGCCAACACCAAGCAGCCAACTCCCCAACAACAATGACAAGTACAATAAATGCCTTTCAACTGCGGTTTCACATGCACTTGAAGTAAAAGTGGGCGGCTTGAGCTTTTGGGTGGCGCTTCATAAGCTTCAAGTGCAATTGGAAGTGAAGTGAAGCCTCGTCGTCGTCGTTGTAGTAGTATGAAGTATGATAGTTTTAGTTGTGCACACATACATTCATGCATGCGTATACCCCCTTCCACTTCAGACACTTCTCTTACTTTGGCTCTGTCACTTTTACTGTGTGCCGCCTTGTGGCTTTACTTAGTTTTGGACTCCGTCCCGGTCATGTTAGGCTGCTCTTAATGAAACTTTATCCCTGGAGTGTTAAAAGTCTTGCCATTTGTTCGTTCCGTTAGGCAACTGCATCGTGTATGTATGTCTATGCTGTGTGTGTGTGTGTGTTGTGGTTGCACTTAATTTGCTGTGCACAACATGCTACATATGCGGCTGCTGCTGCTGCGGCAGCAATGGCACCACACATATGATGCTGCATGTTGGCAAACATTTGCCATAACCAGTTTTGATATCTGCAAAGCTTTTGATTTAATTATGAACTTTTATTAAATATATCTAGGGTTTGATTTGAATATGATTAATTGGTTTTTTTGGGCCGCAATTTTTTTCTATTTTTTTTTTTATCAACCATAGAGGCATAAAAAATACATCCATATACATAGCTCACACTTTTCGAATTCTGAATAGGATTTATACGACTTTTGAATTAAAAATAAAATAAATATGTTCCTTTATATTTTTTTTTTTTTTGTGGTAATCCCAAGTTTGAGCTTGTTTACATTAAAGCCAACTTGAATTGTTGCCACTCTTTTTACTGTTGTTACGGTTGACCAATGCAACCAAAAAATGTGCCACCCACATTATTGACTGCTTCTCTCTCTTTCTTTTCCCACCTCTCTTTTGTGCCATTAGAAACGCTTTTTACGTGTACTTGTCAATCAGTTGCTTTTTTCGAATGTTTTTTTGTAGCTTTCCACACAAGAAGTTGCATAAAAAGTCACAGATCAAATGCTCAGCAATTGCGATAGCGTTTCTGATTTTGGAATTATGTCATTTCTGGGCACTAATTACGCTAATAAACGGCAACAAATCGAACTTCATAAATAATTCGTGCTGCTGTTGAAGCAGAAACGTTGACCACGAACCGCCAAAGCACAAGCACCAAAAACACCAAAACACAAACGCTAGCAACAACAACTAGAGCAACTTTTTCGAGAGTCGAAAATGGAAACGAAAATCAAACTGGCACAACACACCAAATATGTAGAGGAGCAAGGGGAGGAGGTTACTTGCCAGGTAAGGCAACTAGACATTTAGACGAGTGTCAGTCAATTCAGTAAAGGGGTGGGGAAAGGGGAGAGGGAGAGTGGAGAAAAAGGGGGCAGATAGTCAAGCAGTCAGTCAGCTTGGCATGATACCAGCGCTCACAAACATATACACACTCACACACACGTAAACATATCAATCTTAATTAAGATTTCAGTTTTCTCATTCTCTTTCTCTCTCTCGCTTTCGCCTTCGCTGAAGTGTCTCGCACATATTGAGAGTGAAGTCTCTGTTTGCTACTAACACACACAAACAAACACACACACACACATACATATACACCCATACAAAATGAGGGGAAGCAGTTGGCGGCATTTGTGTTTGGGCCACATTAGAAGATTGTGTTGTTGTTTTTTGTGATTTTTTGCAGCACTCTTTTTCTTCGACTCCTTCTTCTGCTTCGTTTTGATTGTGTTGTTGTTGTTGTTGTTGTTAGTCAATCAGTGGCAAATGTTGTTGGCAGCCCAGAAGTTTATTACTTACTTCCATCGATTGCTCAACTAATTGCAGTTGATGTTTTACTTCATTCCTTTTTTGGGTTACTGTGTGTGTTTTTGTGTGTGTTTGTGTGTGAATTCAATCCTTCTAAGTGGGGTTTTTCACCACTTAGCCTTAAGTAAGTAAATATTGTTTGCGCTTAAAGTTAAAGTTGTGAGTGTGTTTTTTTTAGCCAGATTTAACTTGGGGATGTGTGAATGCGGTAAGCAATGTTGGCTTGTTGGATAAATGATTGGATTCGAGTGGATTCGACTGGATGAGCTGTGTAGTTGGATATGGTTATGGTTGTGCAAACTTTTGAAGTTGCAAACAATTCAACGTGTAAAACGTAAAAAATAGGTGAGCAGCTAAAAACCGATTCAAATGTGCCTTTTCACTTTTCATTGCGATGAAGGTCAGAAGAAAAGCTTAAGCTTTTATAAAAAGAGGTTGACATAAAAAACGAAGAAGAAAAACGTATGAAAAGGTGGATTTTGATAGTTTGGTCGAGTGGATTTATTTTTATCAAATTAAATACAAAAGAAGTTGATGACAATAAACACTTAAGACGACGAACCGTCTTTTCAGCAAACAAGTAATTTAAATTAATTTTAAAACCCTTGTCGAAGTAACCCCACCCGACATTACGCTAAGCGACTGCACCGACTTAATGTCACTTAAGAACTTATAATATTTATATCTTATTTAATGCCAATACGATTTTGTATATACATATATGCAAAACTTCTAGGTTTACTAATAATTTAAGCTTAACCGAAACATCTATAATTAAAATATCCTATTAAAGAATTATACAATGATGTTGAACATTAAATTCCTAGAAAATAAATATAGAAAACTGCAAACATTGAATGCAAATAATTGCTTTAATAACTGAATGCATAATTCACTTCAATAAATAACTATTTAATAACCAATAAATAGTTCACTCTGCGCTATTTTCTACTATTTTCTGCTCTATTCAACCGTTAATTGTATGTTTGTATGTATGCATGTTGTATATTTGAATGCTTGGCAAAATCATTTCAGCTCGTACTTTAATATTTGCAGATTTCTTCGCTCACAAACAACAACAAAAACAACAACAACGTGCAATGTACAACGTACAACAATCAGTGGCAATCAATAAAATTCACTGCTCGCTGCATCTCCATTCGTGTAATCCCAATTACAATCACTGACTGGCGCTCGAGCCCTCGTTCACTACGGAATATATCAATAAAAGCAATTAAATTTTCTATTAACGAAATCAACTGTGGCAAATGCGGTGAACAAGTCAAGGGGGAACGTGGGCGGAAGACCTTCCCCACGATAGAAACAACAAAGTCAAACGAACCCCAAAAAAATGCAAGCAAGCTGCAAAACAACATCATCATGATTGTGATGGCCGTGGCCATCCTCTCAGCTCTATACCCCATTATCATCAGCATCATCATCATCATCAAAATCAACAAGCAGCGGAAGCAGTATTTGAGTTTTTGGCTGGAGTCGTGAAATGGGGAAGGGCGTTGGGGTATGGGTAAGGGAATCGGCGCATCATCTATAAAAACAATCAAAACCAGGCAGCAGCAATTGCCGGGCTGCCGGCAAGTTGGCCTCCGAGTTCATCAAACTGTTCTGCAAAAAATCCAAAAAGAACCAAAAAAAAAGGCACAGGCAAAGAGGGAAGCTAGCTC
The DNA here is from genome assembly GCA_018152965.1 of Scaptomyza pallida. Taxonomy (NCBI): domain Eukaryota; kingdom Metazoa; phylum Arthropoda; class Insecta; order Diptera; family Drosophilidae; genus Scaptomyza; species Scaptomyza pallida. The sequence continues at coordinate 883,438 of JAECXP010000226.1, forward strand.
CAAACTAAGAGTATGTGCGCAAATGTAGCCATAACACACATACACACACACGCATACATAGTTAGAGAAGGAGGGTACATGTGCGCGTTATTGTTATTGCTTTTGTCCAGAAACGCCCCACGAAAAGACCATGGAACAGCAGGATGCGTTTCATTACGAGCATTGCCGGCGCAGCATCCAATTCCTGGGAAACCAGTAGCAGAAAATACAAAAAACATAGCTCATAAGGTTTTTTTTTTTTGTTTTATGCTCTTTGGCATGAGGCCAAAAACTCTTCATCATCAAAAAACATGAGAGCTGTGTTAAATTAACATAGAGCGTGAATCGGGTAAAAACAAGTGGGCGTTGGGCTGTTGCGGCTGCCTTGTGGGCGTTTCTCTGTTGTGCAACCAAATAAAACAGAGGCGCCATCACTTCATGTATTCACAGAGCGCCATACAGCAATGACAATGGGCAAGTCCATTGAAGACAATTTTGTTAAGTGTACGATACAGAAATGCTTTATTTCTTACGTTTGAAACACATTAGATCAATACAATAAACTTGCAACACTTTGCGTCTTATTTGCGTATTCATTAAAATACATTTTGAATGCAAATAATATTTAAGCTTAAGACTGTTCGGGAGTACACACAGCTTAAATATCCCTTCACACCATTTCACATTTCGGAGTTCTTGGAAGTCCTTGACGGAGTGTTCTTAACGCGTCAATGGGTTGGTAACCAAGTTTTGTTCAGATTTATTAGTTCTAAAGTATAGCTCCTTTAAATAGGTTCGAAAAACATGACATAGGTTTTTGCTAGTTAACCGAAGGTGTGTTCCGATCTTTATAAAATTATAGCATTCGTGTTTATCTAATTTCCAATCTATAGACTAAGCTTCACAACAATCCGTTCAGTGTTTTTTACGAGAAAGAGAAACAAACATGTATAATAACATCCACGATTATAATATAAGTAGGATTATTGTTGTTAAAGTTAAATTTAATTTCAACTTCTTTTCGATTTGATGCTTTCCATTACCAACAAATTGCCATGTATTTGTGATAAAAACAAATATAGAAATGAACCATTAAATGCCAATAACAAAAACGAAAATGAAATGAAATTCAATAGCGCATTTTGTGGCGCACGTTTCGCTGAAAACTTAATCAGCTAAAAAAAAAAGTTAAAGCTGGCTTACAATAAAAGGTTCAAGCGTTTGCTTTCCGGGCAATTAAATAAACACAATTTTAAATTATATTTAAACTACAGGCTGCCAACAACCGACGGCCGACAACGACCCTAAAGGGATATTGAAACTGGGAACTTAACTTCCGGTTTCCAAACACCCCTAAACACTTGAACCCTTAGCGTTGTCCCCGCAGTTGCCCTCCTGCCCTCGAGCTGAGACAACACAAGCACGTCCGGCAGCAAAGTGTGAAAAAAAGCCGACGAAATTTTGTTATCTAAATGCGCAAAAAGAACTTTTGAACCGAAAGGATAATACAAGGATGCTCAGACGATGAAGCCCAAAAGACAAAAGGCACACGCTCAATGCGCTTATTAGAATCCCTTTAAAACTGTTACAGTTGCCGCTTCAGGCCGACTTCTTCTCTTGGTCTTCGTCTATGTCCTCAAACAGGTCCTGCTCTTTTGGGAGGGCCAATGTGTACAAAATCAATTAAGTCGAATACTTCCTTAAGGATAATTGCTTTCGGAAAGCGAACGCCGCCAGCTCAAAACTTTCAACAATAAACTTCGGCTTCAATAACGAGCTTAGCGAAGCGTTAAGTCCTAATGCCAATGGGATTTTTGCATAACCCTTTCCCAAAAGGGTATAACCATTCAGTCACATTAGTTGTAACACCATAAAGCCCGTTTCATTATATGCGTTGCGCTTAAGAGAATTAAATTCAAACTTAATCGAAATGATCGATGATCATTAAGTAAATTAATTTTTTATTTTTAAGTTTCAAGTATTACTTATAAAAACTGCTAAATAATAAACAGAATGCCCTTCAAAGAGTATTTAAAGTTTTCTTGAATCTTCAATTTGTGGGCATAATTTCAAATAATTTGCGACGAAAATTCTTTGGGCTAAATTGTTAAAGTTTAACAAGTTAGTTAATTAATTTTCTTGTTTCAAAGAGGAATTTTGTTGTTGATTTGTTAATTTGCAATAATAATAGGAAAAAAGTTGCGCATACGCCGCGTAGAACAGTGCTACAATTAACGTTAATGAATGGCGGGCAGCAGCAGCAGCAGCAACAACAACAACAAGTAGCAGAATTTGATTTCAGTTTGCCAGCTATTAGCGGTAATTGTAGACTTTTGAAAAGCGATTCAGTTGAGTGAAATTAGCATGCCCATTGGGCATAATTTTCGTTTAAGAAACAAACACATATGTCGCAGTTGGGCGTGACTGGGCGTAGCTGCCGCAAGCACTAACACAAAGACACACGCACAGTGATTGCTGTGGCACCCTGTTAAGGGGGTGGAGGGCACACCCACGTGTTTACAAGCGTTAAGCGGGGCGCCATTAAATGTTATGGGCCGGCTGGGCAATGGCAAAACCAGGTGATAAAGTCTCGAATGTGGCGTGGCAGCCAGAGTGACCAAAGCATTACAACTCAGGCTCAACTGAGGCGAAGCAGGTCGTGCAACTAGGACAAAGTTGTTCATGGCACATTGCTTACGGTTCTTTTTTTATTTTCGGCTAAAGGGCCAAAACTAGCGTTTAATAGGTGTGAAAGTTATCTCCAAACATTCTTTGAAACGAGTTTGATGCGAGATACGAGTTTAAGCTTAAAACTTGACGTTCGAATTGAAAAACACTTACGGGCAGCCAATATGATTGGGTTGAGTATCTTGAGGACATTAAGCAGCGGGAAAACTTACCTAAAAAGAGAAGAAAGAAAATGCAATTAAAGGTTTGTATCAATATAAATATTTATGTATGTATATCATTAAGTTGTTAAAGGTACAAGCTTGCAGAATTGAGTAAGGATTTATTAGATTGCTGATGTGTTCAAAGAGGCTGCTTCAAGGTAAGTTAACCTGTATGTAACAATTGAGTGGCTGGGCAAACAAATAATGGCTAACCACGAAATGGGCAAAGAGGCCACAATTAAAAGAGCCCAAGAGTGAAAAACAATGAGGCACAGTGCTTTAGTTTTGTGGTCCTTTGGCCCATTGAGTCATTAATTTTGGTATTGCAGTGTCAGTCCGAAGGTTATTGCTTGCCAGCTTGTCTCCGCTCGCATCCCACATTCACATTCGCATCGACATCGATTAGTGTCTGGGGCGCATTGTACGCCAGTGACAGGCTGACAGTCTTGTCCACGTCTATTATTTTCAACTTAACAATTGGCCAGGACATTGGCCACGCCCACAACTTAAGCACAAAATGGGCGACACACAGCGCACGTAAAAACTGCACAAATGCCGACCTACAAGTTGGTTCCTTCCTGTATATTTTGTAGCCTGTGCAACTCTGGCGACTCTTTGTTTAGGGTCGGTCCCGCTCCTGGAATACTTACCCTCGTTATATCTTTAATGTGTCGCGCTGGCTGACCGTGTGTCCAGCGGAAATGACAACGACAGTGGCAATTACATTGTTGCATGACACAAATAGTGTTGGCCAACGGCAACAACAGTTACAACTACAACAACAACAAAAGTGAAATAAAATAAATTTGCTGCCACTGTCCAACAGTTTGTTGGTGGAGCCACGCCACGGTGTGGAAGTGGTAGAGAAATAGTTAAACACGGGAAACAACGAAAGGTAAAAATTTAATTGATGTCAAGTCGTAAAAAATGCGGTAACATTTTCCGTTTGCTTCGTTTATATAATTGCTATCAAATATCCTTTATCGAGCAAGTGCTACGATAACCTTTTTCTTTTCTTTGGGTATGATAGCCTTTAAATTCATTCAGCAGAGTCAGACTTATGATCGTTAAGGCTGGACATAGAATTGGAAATAATGCAAGAACAGTTTAAGACAAATCAGGGTTTGAGCTTAAAATAATTAAAAGTTAATAAAAGTATCAGCTTATAAATTATACAATTTCCAAAACTAAACTACATATATAAGTATTAAGTTAGGGCATTTCAAAGTCGAGCTTAATCATTGTTTGTAAATGTGTTTGTTGCACTTATGACATTGTTGCTCGTTTGTGTTTTACCTTCACTTTTACCCACTCCCACTCCCACTTACACGCACACAACACATCACCGAGTGCTAAACTAATTGCTTCAAATTAGCGCCTTTATGCTCAGTCGGACTGTTGCCTGCCATTTGGCCATGGCCAACTGAGCATTGACTTGGACTCGGGACTCTGACTTGAGCTCTAACTCTTGCCTGGGCACCATTGTCGTGGCGGCTTTGTTGCGTGTGTCGAGCAATTATGTCATGAGCGCCTACACAATACTACAAAATATGGCGACTGAATTGCAAGGGAATTTGTTGTCAGAACATTTGAATTCAAATGCCAACTGTTGAAATCGGGCTTGCGTGCAAGCAGTTGTTAAACAAAATGTTCACAGATATTTCAATGTCATTGTAAATGCGCGGTTATTGTTGCTTCGCATAAAATGCATGTGGAATAAACAATATAAAAATGTCTCAATAACTTAAATAAATAAACACTTAAATAAATGATTACGGTATATTCAAAGAGATGAAATAAATTTAAGTTATTTAAGTATTTATGGTAAAATAACTGAAATATTATTAAAGTATGTTAAGTATCCTGAGCACAAGTTAGTTTTGACTAACACAACTTTACCTGAACAAATTATTAATCTTTTTTTAATTAATTGCAATTATGGCTGCAATAATTATTGGGAAATGTCGTAAACATGCAAGAAAATTTATATTTTAAGCCGAAACCAAAGTCTAAGCGCTGATACAATAAATCAAAACTTTTGGCAATAAGCAAAACACAATTTGTAACGAGCTTGTTGCCACAAATAGGAAGCTACACAGCAGCGATTTCCCCCAATCCTCCCCGGAGAATTTTGTTGCTGTCGTCCTGTGGCAACAACAATTTATGCCACTTAAACTTAACACCTCGCTGATTGCCCGACGAAGCGCAGTAAATCGTTTATTTGAATTATATTAATTTTCCCGTTTTTGCGCTTGACAAAAAGTGCAAAAACAAAACAAAAATTTTTTAGATGAATTTCATGCGCTTGTTTGCATTTTGTGATTTGTTGGTGTACTTGTTGTTGTTGCTGTTTTTGTCCAGATGGACGACAATTTTCCGTCGCCTTGTTGTCAGGACAACAACGGCAACAAAAAAGGAAGAAAAAATCTAAAAAAAAAAGAAGAAAAAAACAAACTCAACGCGTAATAATAAATGAGAAGTGGAAAAGTTTTGCCCGCCAACGTGCTTATTGTCAAGCTCGGCCCGGCCATAAAAAACAAACTTCAATAGCAATAAGGCGACAAAAAATGAGAGAAATAAACAACAACAAAAGCAAAGCAAAAGAACAACTGGCAAAAAGTTCAAGGCACTGACTTTATAGCTGCAATAATGTCCGTAAGGGATCGCCGGAAAAATATGGTCCCGGCTAAGGTGAGGGGAAAAGGTGAGCCACACGCCCCAAAAACAAAGAGAAGCCGCCGAGTTGCAGCATGACATACAAGTTAGGTAGCTGCCAAGGGGAAAGCGGTAGTGGTAGTAACGTGTTGAGGCACTTTGGTAAGCTAACGAAATGTAACAAAGTGCCGGGTCTATGGTCTGACTCTGACTCTGGGTCTGGGTCTATTGTCCAGCACAGTTGGCTGTCCGTTGCCCCCGCCCCCTGTCCCTGTACGAGTCCGTGTCGCTAACGGGCCTGGTTTGTTATGTGGCTTATGCCGGAAATTTGTATTTAGGCGCCAGTAGCGTTTTTTGTTGTTGTTATTGTTGTTGCTGTTGTTGTTTGGCCAGCGGTTTTTTTTTTTTTTTGCACCCACAACATTGCTTTGTAGCTACCCTGTCTGCGCCTTAGGTCTGGGTCAACGTAATTTTATTAACGGCACAATATGATGTGATTTTAACCAAAAGATTAAGTGAAGCGAAGAGCTTAACAACCAATAGGGTCAAATACTTAACACATGTGAGTTTAGTTAATATTTATATGAAGAATTTTTATCTACGGCAAAAGTGTAATTCTATAATGAATCTGTTTCTAACCTTTTTTTTAAATGTAAGGAATTTCTTTGTACAAAGTACATTTAAAATTTATTTTAATTATTTGCAGTAGTTTAAATCCAATTTCTGAAAATTAAATTTCGTTTTGGCAAAAGGACGATTAACTTGTAAAAACGTAAAGACGTTTTTCCAACAACAGTTTAATTCTTAGAAGTAGGAAAAACCGCCATTAGTCGCCTTTTACCTGAAAGTGAGCCTTCAAGATATAAAGTTAATCCGAATGTCATCAAAGATTCATTTACGGATCTTTAAAAACCACACATTTTTTTATGGTGAAACAAAAAACGAAAATACACAAAATGAAATCCATTGAACAATTTAACTATACTATTAAATTTTTGTTGTTAACAATCCGATATTAATTCAAACTTTAACGTGCGATATTTATTAATTAATCTTCAGTTAGACCTTTTTATGTTTTTGAACCTGTGTGTTTTGCAATACTCCGAAATGTTGCATAGCTCTCATTAATTTATAGGTGTGTCAAATTGCTTAAACATTCATATATCGGACCATCCCTTGCCAGTTTCGACCAGTTTTGAGCCCTTTCTCTATCTAAATGGATGTCAACTGCTGACAATTTAAAGTCCTGACAGCAGTCGTTGGTGCGAATGTACCGTTTCTAAATTACTATGCTTAACTCATAAAGGCTGGCAAATTTAATTACATGCAATGGCCAAAAATGGCAGGCAGCAAAAAAAAAAAAACTGGCGGTATTCAATAGCCATATTTCAGGGGTGGAGCAAGCTGTAAGGCGAGGGAACAAGGTAGGCGGTGCCCGGACACGGCAAGGCAAAAACAATTGTCGGGGCGTTGCCACAATGTTTAGACGGGGTAATCATTTCAAAGCGCAAAAACTCTGACCTGTCACCTGGTCAGGCCCCGCCCCTTTGAGCGAGCTTTCATTATTATGATGTCTGTGGCGTTCCCTTGGGTGCTCGCTGCCCCCCAACGAAAACAATTGGTGTCAACAATGTGCGGGCACAGTTTGATGGACGCCTTGACTTTCACACGCTAATGAGTTTGTTTAAGTAATTTCAATTCATTTGTTAATTTTCAACTATTGTCCCTCTATTGACACTATTAATGTGCCCAGCTTAGGCCAGCCCTGGGCTGTCATTCTATCACAGTGTCACTCTGTCATTATTCTCCTTGCAGGCAGACCGTTTTTGTTTGCCCTTAAAGCTTGCGTGTCTATAAATATCGCAGCATTTGACCATTTGTGTTCGTTTTCCCATTGTCCTTGGAGACTTTTGTTTCATAGAGCTGAACGCACAGTCACAGTCCACACTGTTTAAAGAGTGTGTATGTGTTCATATTTATACGCATTTTATCTCATTATTTAACTATTAAATGATATTTAAAATTTAAATAGAAAAATAAACATTGTATGGACCTTGTAAGATACAGGAAGGCATATTTAAACGAAAATATATATTAAATGGCTGTACTTAGTTAATCATATAAAGTATTTGCTACTATCTTTAGGGCTTTAACGGTTAAAGTTTAATCCAAAAAGATGTTAAGGGCTATAAAAGTTTAAAGAAAAGTGTTAAGAAAAAAATCGTATAACGTATTCTTTGTTTTTTAAGTCTTGTCACTTTGGAATGCCTTTCAAAATTTGATTCAAAGTATAATTCTATTTTTAATCTTCAGCCAAATTGCAGCATTTTAATTTATTTTTCGGCCCCCGCCAATTAAAATTGCTTGGATTTTAATAGGTTGCCAATGACTTGTTTGCCGATCAGATAAGCAAGGATGTTGAAGAGGTTACCCAAGGGTCTCAGACGAATCACCAGGATGCTGAGACGGGGCTACACTGCGGGCAGAGCATCGGTCAGTTGCTGTCAACGAATGCCGCAACGTCAGGATCAGTTGGACAGCCTGCAGGAGGAAAGCTTCGATGTGCTAGTCATTGGAGGTGGAGCCATTGGCTGTGGCTGTGCCCTGGAGGCAACAACACGTGGCTTCAAGACGGCGCTAATTGAAGCTGGCGACTTTGGCAGTGGGGCCAGCAGCAAGTCGAGTAAGTTGATCGAGGGCAGCAACTCTCTGCTGCATGCGGCAATACAGGGTGCCGAATTGGAGGAGATCTACATGCTGCAGCAGCTGCTAAAGGAGCGCGCCACAATGCTTTCAATAGCGCCACATTTGAATCGCGTGCAACCAATGCTTATGCCCATCTACAGTCCACTTCGTCTACCTGTTTACTGGCTGGGGCTAAAGATGTATGATGCCATGGCTGGCAAGGCCAATCTGCGTGGATCGCATTTCCTTTCTAAGGAGTCAACCCTGTGGGAGTTTCCACTGTTGCGCAAGGAAGGTCTACTCGGCTCCTTGGTGTACTACGATGTGCAGCAAGACGATGCCAGAATGTGTTTGGCCCTGGCCATGACAGCAATCATGAATGGTGCCAGTGTGGTTAACAATGCGCGCTTAATGTGCTTTCTGCCAAGGGATTGTGATGAAGTCTGTCGCAGAGTTCGCGTCAAAGATCTGCTGAGAAACGTTTCCTTTATCATCAACACCAGAGCCATTATTAATGCAACGGGTGCGGAAATCGATGTGATAAGGAGCTTAGATGACTGCAAGTCGAAGCCTATTGCTCTGCAGCGATGGGAGACTCATATTGCACTGCCCAGATACTATGGCTCCTCTAGTTACGGACTATATTGTCCCGAGCAGTCTGTGATGATAATGCCTTTTGGAAGCAGCACGCTGGTAAGCAGCAAACTGTTGGACAAGCCCGATCAGCTGGAAAACTTAAGTGCTGACGAAGTGCGTAACCTGATTCAACAAACTCAATCAGTTTTCGACAGCTGTGTTCAGGTGCAGCCAGATCAGGTGATGAGTGCCTGGACAGAAGTTGAGACAACCTTTAAGCTGGATGACGACGAGGAGTCGAATTGTATTCTCGAGATTAGTGGCAACCAAATGATAAGCCTCGCAGGTGGTAGTTGGAACACTTATCGCATGATGGCCTCGGATGCCATTGAAGCGGCAATTCTGACCTGTCAATTGGAGCCGCACTCAAAGACGAGTGTAACAGAGAACTTGTTTCTAGATGGCGCCGATGATTACTCCTACATGTTGCCCCTGGATCTTGTGCAGAAATACAATCTGCCCATGGACGTGGCTCAGCATCTAGCCGACACGTATGGCAGCAATGCCTATGAGATGTTGTCGAAAACTTCGTGTTGCGATAGACGACGGCTGCATCAAAATTTCCCATATATTGAGGCTGAGGTTGGATATGTTTGCCAGCGGGAATATGCCTACCATTTGGTGGATGTGATAGCCAGAAGGCTGCGTGTGGCATTTGTGGATGCTGCTGCCGCTGCAAAGATGCTGCCAACCATACTGGGTATAATGGCCGAGCAGCTCTGCTGGAAGCCACATGTGCAAAAACGAGAGCTTAAGGCTGCCTACCAGTTCCTAAGGGACCAAATGGGTCTTGGCGAAATAGTTCAGAAAAGAGCGCATCCCTGTAACAGCACAAGAAACACCTTGCAGAAGGAAGCATTAAGACTGAGTTTAGAGCATCAAGATGCCATCAGTAATGTAATGCACTCATCTGTGGGTACCTCACGTCTGAGTTGTCAGGCTTTTGGAGTATCCCCAACTGGGAATACTAGTAATGCAGACATTGTAGCATCACTTGGCTCAAACGATAATGCTTTCTTGCATTCTCAATCAAGTCCAACTGACTATCGAACTGGAATGATGTATACAACAGACTCTTCTGCATCCGAATCAAAGGGTCCGCAAATATCCCAAAGAATTTATAAGAAACCGAAAGCACAGAAACCGCCGACAATAAGTTTCAGTCCTTATGTTATTGCTAACACAGGTCCTTTCGATTTAGCTGAAGTCAGCAAAAGGGATAAACAAGTAGAAGAACCCTCAAAACAGCAGTCGTCAAAGCGAACTAATGCTGCTTTCTCTGCTTACGCATCAGGTAAAAATTATAGTACCAAAAGCGAACATGTCAACAAAAATAATATGAAAAGTAAGTCTGTTGGTTTCAAGAATGACAGAGATATGTACCTGGCTTCCAACTTTCGACCAGTTAAAAAAAATTACAAGCTTCCAGCTGACACAAAGACAGTTCCCAGCAATGATCATGGCAACAGAGTCATACTTTTTGGCAGGTCAGGCAACAATATATATGTTAAAACAAACCCCAAAGGTTCTGATCCGAAAAGGCCTATCTAATAGATATAATAGGCCACAGGTCTACAACGATATTGTACCTCTAACACAACAAGTTACAACACCTACCGAGAAGAAAAACTTTCTATATATGAGCGCATTCCTACACAGGCACACTAGCCTCATTGGTGTCCGGTGAAGGAGTGTGCTTGTGTGTTGAGTGCTTAAATATATACAAGGGAACTAAGAACACAACTAAAACATTTAAATATACAGCTAAAGCTTTAAATCATCTATTTGAGTTTTGTTTGGAATTAAGGAGTTCGATAAAACTTTGGAAAAATCTTTTCCTAGAATTTAACTATTATTTATTGAATGGTTTAAGATATTCAATAGACTAGCAGGTAAAAATATATTACTTTCAATTCAATTGAGACTACTTTTAACGACAAATAAAATTCAGTAACACCTATCGATCTTATATAGTTAAAAAGCCCATGTTTTTTTTGGCGAGTATCGGTTTGCTGTTCTATTAAACATTTTCATGTATATTTAAAAACATATTCATAAACATCTTTCACAATTTTAACATTTCTGCATCAAAGTACAAAACATTGAAAAATATTACAATTTACAAATTTATTTTTGTTTCGATTTTCAATAAAAACTTATATTTTTGATGCTGTTGCCTTCGACATTTTTTTGCAACTGAAACAAAATTTTTGCAATTTCCAGCTGCTTTCGTCGTTTGCTGTTTTAATAAATTAGCCAAATTTTCTTGTCTACCATGTTTGTAGCTGTAGCGGAAGCAATTGTTTTTGATTATTATTATTTTTCCCATTTTGAAATATTGTTATGAGTGCTGGGTAGATATTTTCTATGTATATGCTTATCGTTCATATATTGCTTTATTTATTGGCTGATTGGATGGCATCTTCATACATACAAATATGTTAGTATGTAGGTACCTATGTACACATCTTTATGAGCATATGCTGCTGCATTAAATGTGCCTTCCGTTTTGACTAATGGATGCTCGTTATGTACGCAAATGAGTATTTTTATGGATATTTTTAAAGCAATTTTGAATAAATTACCAACATTCTTTTTAAATACTCTCAAATTTAAAATCTTTAAAAGTTCTTAAAGTTCTTAGAGAAAATTTAGTACTAAATAAGACGATTTTCATGCAATATTGTTAAATAACAAATTGCAAATGTTAAATTACTGTCTTCCGACAAGTGCTAAAATGCCAAATGAATTTAAACTACAAGCGAACTCAGCAAAAAATGCATTTCTGCATCAAATGAATCGTTAGCACGCATTCAATTCTGAAAATATTTTTCACTTGAACTCAGAGTAATGGAGTAAAGCCACTTACTTACCAACAAGCCAACCAGCCCAAAGCCCATAAACAAACCTATTAAGTTGGTCTGATGCAAAACACTTTCGCTTTTATCCTTTTCGCCCCAGTCGCAGTCCCCCTTAAACTTTCTATCGGACCCTGCAATCGGTTTGTATTTTTATGCTGATTAGCTACGTTAACAATTTGCAGCACGCGAAACTATTTCAACAATTTCAAGCGCCAAGCACTTGCAGCATAAATCGCCGCTGCGGTCACAGGCCAGACTCAGTGGTATGTGCCAGTGCTGGTAAACGCCGTCGTCTGTGAAAATATTTAATAAGCTTCATCGCGACGGCAGTCTAAGGAAGTGCTAGTAATAGGGAAAAATGCATGCGGCGCTCACGCGAATACGTAATATTACGAAAATTCTTGCTATTAAAATCACGCACTTACACAAACACACACACATGCACACACAGAAGCTCAGACAGAGTCCTTGTTATAATGCAGTCAAGGACATTTAGGAGAGGCACAACTAAAAGAAAAATGGAATTCTTTAAAACGCAACACAAAAAGTTAAGTACATAAAAAACACCCAGGACGGAAGCTACGCTAAAATATGACCGAAAAATATATGAATGTCTAACGGAAATAACGCGAAAATAGTGTGCAATAAAAAACACTTTAGTGGGAGAGACGCAAAGTCGTTTTCATATTTATATGTGGCTTGAATTGTGTTTTATTTTCCTCTTTATGTGTTTGTTAATGTTAAACTTGTGTTTCTACGCTATTGTAAAATTTAAATAGCGGCAATAATATTATATGAGATCATGTATAATTTTTACAAATTTTATTCTTAAAAATGTCTTGCTGCATCAACTGAATATTCAAGGTAAAAGATATATTTATTTTATGTGACTATAAGAGCCAATAATATTCCATTTGCTTCTTGAATAGTTCACGGTATACAAGAGTTCCAAACTATGCCAGCGATTCGCATGGTCACACATTGCTGGAATATTTTTTCGCATTACCATGCATAAAATCAAAATATATCTTCAAACAAACAACAAGAGAATGTATCTGCAGCAGGTCCTGTGACCGTGCAATGTGTAACAACATAAGTAGTAAAACAGAGAGTCAGAGCCAAGGACTCCAGCACTCAGCTGAAGAACATTGGGCCAAAACGATAAGTGACAAAGATGTAAGGCAAACAAATGTATATTTTATACATGACATGTTCATGAATGGGGAGAAGTTGTGTGTAGTGGGGGGTGGTGGCCAAGGTAAAATGGCACTGAGTTCTTGGCATGAAAAGAGATGCAAAACTGTCAGATAAGTGCGGAGAGCTGTTTGGCCCGCAGGTGACAAGTTAAACGTCTTGTAAGCATTTGCATTTGTACCCAAGAAAACAGAAAACCTGAAGTCAAATATATAAAGTATAAAGTATATATGTACAAGTTTCAGTTCTTGTATGATAAAAACAAATTTTCTAAAAATATATAAATAACTAAAAAGAAGTTAGACTGAGCAACAGCAAAAGGAACATTTTTTATCTACAGTTCATTTGGTTTTTTTTTTTTGGTGTATGGCAAGAGACTTCAAAGGGTTGTTGGCATTGCTGTTGTTGTTGTTGTTGCTGGCCATGGCTTAAAGCATATTTGATTATGTCATGAAATATGCTAAAGGATCTAGGCGCTGTGTTTGCCAAGCCAAAGATAAATTTAAGAAATATGCAAATATTTCCCCACGCCCAAACAACCTCCAACCCAAAGCCTCAAAGCCATGTTGAAAATTATTATCATAAATTTTTTAATATGCGCAATTTAGACTCGTCGTCGTGTCCTCTTTAATATTTACAGTGTGTATGAATGTGTGTGTGTGTATTTGTGTGTGCCTACAGACAAAGGCAATTGAAATTGCCTGGGCTGTGCAACATATTTTCTATCCTGATTGCTTCTAATGGGAAACGTAAATGTTTTTCCATCCAGATGCAAATATTTTGCAGCAGGCAATTTGTTTAACTATTTATTGATGAAATGGCAGGATAGCTAGTTTGACAAGACCAATTTAGAGAAGAGCAAGTGAAACATGAATATATCGATTGCAGCAGAGAAAAGATGTATTTGAAAATTCTGTGCATACAGGCAAAAACATACTTTATTTGTTTTATGTAATTAAGATAAGCATTTTTCCATTTTATTTTTCTGCTACCAAAGTGATGCATATAGAGTGTTTCAGATGGTGTCTGTCCGTCCGTCCGTCTGTCCGTCCGTCCGTCTGTCCGTCTTTTTTTTAAAGAAAAATTTATGACACCGCTTAAGTTGATATCACCTTTTTTGATATTTGTTAATTTTGTGACAAAGTGTTAAATGTGGGTCTTCGGGGGAAATAGAAAAAGTCGACACCTCATGAAATTCTGTTAAAACACAAATATATTTTTTAGCACTGTAACCCAATTAAATGGGCAAGATGTGGTAACTTTCCCAAAATGCATCAAAGTTTGAACGCACTTGGAAGCCCTCCATATAAACAAAAAGTATCTTATTTAAGTATATATTCTTGAATGACAAAGTTATGCAACTGAGTCAGATGTAGGCATGTATCTTCGCCAGTCTGTCTGTCCTGGTCTGATTGTAGTGACATCCGTCGCTGTATTCAGAGTTTTAGAGCTAGCTTCACATTTGAACTTTAGATCTCCTTTCTAAGCGTTCAAGTTTGTTTCGAATTATCGTTATGCATTCTGTAACCGATCTGCATCATGTTGATGCATAACACTAAAATAATGAATTTCAAAATTTTTGAAATAAGGTTTGAAAATATGGATAAAATATATAACTATTTGCCCAGAATGCTTAAAATCTGGTTAAGATACGCAGTCGGATGTCTGCACGTTTTAAAAGTTTTTTTATATTGGTCCTGTGTCAAAAAAAAATTTATGAACCGCTTATTAATATCACCTTTTAGTTTATTAATTGATCATAGTATAGTTAATTCTTCGGAAATGAGAAAAAAGTCGACTCATGAAATTTCTGTTTAAAAAAATGATTTTTTGTTATGTTTTACGTATAAGATTTGTATGTTGGTAAGCCCAAAAGACATCCTATTCCTTTTGAATCATTTATAAATCGCAAAACAAAAGAACTTGAAAGTGTTTTCATCTTTTTATAATTATTTACTCATTTTTATATTTTATGCTAACATTTTCTGAATTTATTTTTAAAAATTATATGAATATCACAATAAACTTGTTTTAAATATGTCTCGATCTCTTGTTATTACTGTAATTTAACCAACAGCCCTATTCGAATTGAGCAGAATCATTGAATTCAACTTGACCTGCGCATTAAAATCCGCTTATGGTCAGCAGTTCGGCTTAAATATTTATACATAGTTGTGCTTGTGTGTCATAATTAAAAGCACTTGTAATGATTCGTTAATAAGTATTCTCAACATCCGCGCCATGAACACCACCAAGCTTTCAATCAGTTGAACATTAAAAGGAAGCCCATTAAAAATGGAGCTCATTAAATTATCAAAGCACTTACCCTTTGAAGGTATCTCGGCCAGAGCGGGCGTGGCAATCATCATTAGAAGCACTACGAACGCGGTGTTGATAACGAGCGCAATGCCGGCTAAACGCCCACATGCGCACATGGGGCGTGGCCGTCCTTGTCCTCGACGTGGTCGTGGTCTTGGTCGCACTCGTGGTCCAAGCCCAAACATTTTCGACAAATCTCTGCAATAGAGCAATAGGCTAAATTGTACACACACGCAAAACATACATCTCCACAGACAGAGCGAGAGAGAAAGAGAGAGGAGGAGAGAGAGAGAGAGTGGGGGAGGAGCACACACGAATAGAGCTTTGGTTTGGAGTGGGATTAGGTGCGGCGTCCCTGTTGGATCTTTTGGACGCGTTTTCACCTTTAATCACTTAAATGGCGCGTAATCAACAGCAAAAACAACAACAGCAACAACAAGAACAACAGTATTGCAATCCACACCAGCGTCGACATCATTGAAATTGAGCGTCATGATGGCGAAGCTGATGACGTGCGGGTTTGCCAGCACTTAACGGTAAAATGGAGGCGACAAACGCCATTCCAAACCCCACACAACTTCCCTACAGGCTGTATCCGGATGCGTAGAGTTTTCGAAAGGCAAAGCCAAAAATTATGCTATACCCTAAACGGGGAACGGTTATATGCCTTTTGCATTTCGTTTCGAATTTCTTTCCCAAATAAATAATATTTCAAAACGTTTCAAAATTTCGTTTAAAAATATTTGGTTATTAGAAGATATGACATGAAATTATCTGTTATAACTGCTAGGGCATTTAGTCTTCGGCAAGCCCAAGATTAATTTTTGTGACTCTCGGTGTTGTTGACTGCTGTTGTTGTTGGTGCTACATAGTTTGGCTGTAGCTTTTTGACTTTGCCATCGTTTGTTTGTTTGCTTGTGTTTTTGGGGGGTGCTGGCAAAAGAGTGGGGTGGTGTTATGGCCGGGCTGTCGGCGCGTTGTTGGCCAAGTACATTTTGAGGCGTTGTTTTGACGTGTTCTGAGCAGGAAGGGAAGTAACTTTGTTGTTGCCGTCTAGATTAAGTTGAGACAATTAAATGAAATATGCTTAGACAGCATTTAGACAGTAATTTGATTTTGTGCGTTGCCTTTGATTGTTTCGCTTAAGATTTTTGTGGCAGGGCTTAAAGCTATTTAAATTATTGCCACACTTATCAGGCTTAACTAACTTTTAGCACAGCAAACAGTTATGTGTTGTTTGAGATTTGTTGAACAAAAGAAAAGAAATTTATAAATGTTGCATATTATTTTGAGGCTTTTCTAACCACTGTTGCCACAATAGTTACTTTTTTAAACAAATATTAAACTTCTCAATATATGAACTTTTGTATTCGTTTCCATTAATAATTATGAATGCTTGAAACTTTTAATTATTTTATTTTGATTGTTCTATCTATACTACAATATACTATATTTTACAATATTTTTCCCACTAGGCAACAGTTTTTTTATTTTGTTTAACTAATTTATTCAGAGGAGAACTTTTTATCAATAAAGCATTCACAAAGTTTTTTATGGCGACTTTAAAATTTGATCGTAGAGAAAAATAGCGGGATAAGACAGGGTGTGTTGTAGATTTTTCTTTACAGCAATAACATATAATTGACTTGTCGTTACTTTATTCACCCTAACAAATAGAATGCTCAAATTTTTTAAGAAGCAACAAATCAAGAATAAAAAAAATTAAATAAAAAGTAGTAAGGCTTCTCCAACATTTTCCGTTCAAGCTCTTGTAAAATCACACCCCACAAAGATTCAACTATGCTTCGCTTTTTTAAGTCTGGAATCTCGATAAATTTATCTGCTTTAAGCCCACCGAATTTGTAGCCAATATATAATAGACAGAAAAATTTCAAATAAAGATTAGTATGTCAAACTCAATTGCAAGGAACGTCCCATTTATCTGGATTTTATAACCAAATTCTTCATATCTCTTCCTTTGCAAGCTTCAGTCATTTGTGATCTATACGATCTGACGATTTTAATTTTTGAACAAAAGAAAGAAGGCAATTGCCAAAAATTAGGAAATAAATTTTGCATAAAAACAGACATCTATATTTTGAAACTTTCCCAAACACTTGTTTGCAAAAACTAAATCGGATTTGATTTAACTTAACTTTGGAGTATAATAAAAGAACATTGTTAAGCTTTTTAAAATAATTTTAATATTGTTCTTTTTAGGATTGTATCAGCTTTTCCAGTTTTTCTTTAACATTAAAAAATGTGCACAATACAAAATGTAACTTAAATTGTTATTCGTTAACTTCAAAACAAACAAAAAAAAGCCTGAAGATAAATGTCCATTTGGACCTAAAGCTGGATGTCAAACTGTCGTCGCTGTCGGTTGTTAGCGAGCAAATCAACTTTGACAAATGAAATGATTACACAAAGTAAACACACAAAACACGTTGAACAAACCACCTGTCAGACAGACAGCTCACAGGCAACACACAAACAAAACAACCGAAAAAAAACTCCAGCTCAAACGAAAAGCGGTTGGAAGGGGCGGGCTGAGCAATGCCAGAGGGCAGCAGTAGCAGTTAAAAACATGGCAACGTTTTACAAGCGGAAAGCCAAAGGAATATTATAAGCAACAGCCATAGCCATAGCCAAAAACAACACCAAGGACAGCAGACGACCAAAATGCCAAAACCGAAGCGAAGCGAAGCAAAACAAAGTGAAACTCACCGCACTGAAAATGCATGCCTGCAAAATGGCAATGGCAACACTTCCGCTTCCGGCGCTGCAGGCGTCGTCGTTGCACAGTTGGCAAAACGCTTGGGCGTTGAGCAACACTGAGCTCAAAAAGACGACAGACGCGAGCAATGCCGAAACATAACAAAGCTTGTTAGTGTTGCTCCCTACAGCGCTGTCAAAACAAAAAAGCAACAGCGAAAACACACAAAAACAATGCAAACACCAACAACAACAATACTAAAAGAAACATTTTTGGAATGCCATTGTTTAAATATTGAAAGACCGAAAAATACCCTAGGTAAATGCAAAATTTGTGCAGTGGCTTGATGCAATTTTTAGAATTTTCCATGTAATTTTGTTGAATTAGAATTTCTTTGCAAATTAAATCGTTTATGATCTAAAAATATGTATTAAATATAAGTAATTCAGATAAGTATAAATTATAAATGTTGAATTTTTTTCTTCATTAAAATAATGGTTGAACTAAAATCATATTGGCTTCAGCTGGATTTGTTTTCTAATTTCTATTACAGTTAGCTTAGAACTTTTTAAGTTAGAGCCAAGATTGGTTGTATACATTTTTCCAATGCTGAATTTAATAAATTTTGTTAAAAAATTTAGGAGTTTGAGAAGCTAAATAAGTATCGAGAGTAAAAACTATTAAGCTTGAAGATAATATTGCTACAAGTTATTAAAAGTATCTTACATATTAGTCTTTGGCAAGTTCTAAATAAAAATCTGCCTGTCATCCTATTGCTGTGCAGGGTATTAAACCAAAAGCATCGGAGGCCTAGGAGCTGAAAGGGAGGAGAAAAATATTCCAGACATAAACAATGGCGACGGAACATTCAAAAATGTTAAACGCTTTTAATATTAAAGCGTTGAAATAAAGTCAGACAAAGGGGTGGAAGGCAGGCAAGACGGGCAGACGATAGTGGCACAAGGCTTAAAGCCTGCACCAGAGGTAAAATAAGGAACAACAAAATGCAACAAGGCTGCAACAACAACACCGACGATCCCAGACAAAAAGCCGCGACTGCATGAGAATGCCAGGAAAAAAAAGCGATAAAAACAACAACAAACAGTGCCTGAGGACAAACGCTGCTAACAGAGACTCCTTGCAGCTCCTGCGAAGCTAGCTGCATTCTCCTGTTGGCCAGCGTGCCACAGTTGTTGTTTTTGTTGTTGTGGGGCTCTTCGTGACGAAAATGTTTCGCTTAACTGGATTTTCAAATATTTATTGCAACAAATTATTTTGCTGGTTACATGTCTCTTGCCCCCCTTTGGATCCCCTGGAGCCTTTAGACCATCGCCCCTTTAAGCCATTTCCCTTTCGTGGTGCTGGTATTTTGTGAGTGGTTTTTATGGCCATTTAGTTTGTTACATTGCAGTGCCTGGATTTAAAGTTAAGTTCTCTGTTCTCTCCTTCCTGTGGTTTTTTGTACAATTGCCAACAAATTAGGATATTTCCTACTATATATGTGTGTACATATGTATGCAGCATATTCTCGAGCAATTTGTTTAGTGCAAACATATAATCATTTTTTCTATGGGTATTTTAAATTTATTTGCACGTAGAAAGGGTTTATTTATTTTTATTTATGTATGAAATGTGTAACACATAGAGCGAAGTAAATTCGGCTCAAACTAATTTATATGTTCTTGATAAGCATTGTGAGCTAAGTCTGCCTGACCTCAGTTTTTAATGCAAAATTTTGAGAATTATATTTTTGCTACACTAAAATCACTTAATAAAATCTGAAAGATCAGATCACAATGTTGTCAAATAGGTTCAAAATGTTTGCCAGGAGATTAGTATGTATTTATTATAGCTTATAATCATCCTTCAAACTTTTGCCAAGCAATCAATTGATGAAAACCTTTTGGTCAAGCAAAGCACACTGAAGATCTTAGGACCTCTTTACACAAGTAAGCTGTGGATTTAATATTGGGCTACTGTACGACCTGAACTGAATTTGATATTAATCTTAATGCTTCCAATTTAATTTTATTTATTAACTCTTTTTCATAATTCTATTTCCATTTAAGTTTTTCATAACCTTTGAGTTGGCTCATAAATATAATATTTCCAAAGAAATCTTTGAATACTGCATAAAATCTTAACAGATTTATTATGTCTTTTTTAATTTTAACAATTACCATTTGTAAAAGTATTATTTTTATTTATTTTTTTTTTGTCAATATCAAAAAAAAAAAGGAAATGTGTTTCAGTTAAAGCCTTATTTTGTAGGCAGTTGAATATTAAAATCATTCAAAGGCAATGCAATATTAAAAGTATTCAAAAACCGGAATAGTTTTTTTCATTAGAGCTTGCTACCCATAATCTTCTACAATTTTCTTAATGATCTTTAAGTATAAGATAATATAATATAATGTTCAAATTTGCAAGTATGCTTGAATAAATAAGCTATTACTATTGGTATACGTTCAAGTAAATTCTTTGGAAATGCCATTACTTGCTTAAACGTTTGGTAAACAACTCTGCCCCAACCTTAATGCAATCCATTAAATTACAAGTTTCACACAAAACAAACAAACAAACAAACATTGTTTCGCTATTTGCAACCGAGACGACAACAAAGACAGAATGAGAAACAGGGAGAGATAAACTATTTCTAATTACATCAAATTAAGCACACAAACACAAATACA
This sequence comes from Scaptomyza pallida, assembly GCA_018152965.1. Classification (NCBI taxonomy): domain Eukaryota; kingdom Metazoa; phylum Arthropoda; class Insecta; order Diptera; family Drosophilidae; genus Scaptomyza; species Scaptomyza pallida. Next base: position 904,067 of record JAECXP010000226.1, read on the forward strand.
CACACACGTTGATGGTAGTGAAGTTGAGTAACGGGATCTCCGTTTCCGCGTGACAATTGATATGGGAAAAGTCGGCGGCAGGGAAAACTTTCACTTGATGCGTTCAGAACTTTTGCGAGGGCTGCCAGAAGCTGGCTAAAATTGACAACAACACTGGCGGCGACGTAAACAACGCGACGAACAACATTTCGTGTCAAATCGTTTGATAACGGCAAATGGTAAGCACGTAAACACACTCGCTCTATAACGTCACAGTAACACAAATGCTGTATGTTGGCTTGATCTAAGAGCTGCACACCGAGCGCATAACCGTCCGCACAGAAGGATAACCGATGCACGACTGAATATGCCAATGGCGTTGACTCGATTGGTGGAAAGGCGGCAGACGAGCTCGTCGCCTCGTTTTTAGTTCGTTGCGTTGCTCGCTCCAGCTTCGGCTTTTCGAATTTCGAAACTGCTCCAGCAAGAGCACATATTGAGGAGAGCGCCACTGGAAGGCGTTCATTTCTATATGGTGTGTTGGGTGCTCGGTTAGTAAGAGTGATTTAGGGAGTGAGTGGTGGGCTGGAGTAGTGGTGTAGGAGAGGCGTGAGGCTGTCAAGTGTTTGGCTTAGTTGCTTAGTGCGTTGATAGGCGCGCTGTTGATTGGTTACCTTTTGCTTACATCTTCGCGGCGTGAAAGCTTAAGAGTAATTCAGAGCTACAAAGGAAATCTATTTGCAACAATTAGACAATTACTAATTGACTTGCCAAACAAATGCTGCACTTATCCAATTTAAAAGGTAATTCATGTTATTTTCTTAAGAAGCTCTTTTATTCGATATATCAATTTTAATAAAAAATGTAAGTGCACATTAAGTTCAAATTGAGTGCAACTGTTAATTAAAAGAAAAACATTTAAGAACGTTAGCTATTAACTTAAAAGTTCTTTCATGTGTGTGACAGCCATATGTTACAATCCATCTCAGTATGCGATATGTATTGTACATTCCGTGAATTATTCATTCTAAACAGTTTTGGTAAAGAAACTATGGTTTTAAAAATGTAACTTGATTAAACGATTTCAAAGGGGAGACTTTTTATTCATTTTTGTTTTCTTAATGATGTAGAATTTCTAATGAATATATAATATTATATTTATCTTATAAATTTTTTTGGTGTTTTACAAATTCGTTTATTCGTTGGTCTTTACTATTAACAGCGTTGGGAGAGAATGTAATTGCACTAGCTGCGCAGGCGGCTTGCGTGGGAAACGCTGTCGCATATTTTTGTGATTATATTTCATGTGCAGTTGAGATGTTTATATAAACACTGCAACTAAGTGTTCCAGTGTGTTTGCGATGAATGCTTACTAAGTACAGTACATATTTTTTTTGTACACATTAAATTGTTTAAATGGAAATAAAACCCCAAATAAATTATAATAAGCAACTGAAGAAATTTAATATTAAAACTTAGTCATAATGGCATAACTTTAGTCATCTCTGTATTCATAGGTTTATGTATTTAGTGTACGCACTAAGAAACAGGCTCAGATTATCTCCTTAAGCCTTCATATTGTTAAAATATTCCTTTTGCTATCCCTTGAAACGGATGTTTTTTAAAAACCCCACATTATATCCTCGGTTAAACTATAATTATTTGCTCTACATAAAAAAAAAGAGCTCAAAAAACTATTTGACAATCAGCCCACATTCCAACTACACTCATATCATCTCTTCATTCCCCCTAATGTTGAAAAAGCCCCTTTGCAACTAAGCCACTCTTGACGTAGTCAAATTAACACGCACATTCACAAAATAACTGCTTAAATTGGCTTATCTGCAGAAGCACACAAAATTTGTTGTCAAAACCAGCAGCAAACAGCCACAACAATAACAACAAGCAACAACAAGAGCACACAAATGACGACAAACTGAAGTGGCAGCCACAATAAAATTATTCCACATACGCAGCGTTGGCTACTGCCAACATTTAGATAAACATAGCTTGGTAAACTTAAAACCAACCAAAGTCAAAACTGACCAAAGAGAAACTATAACAAAAAGGTAAAAAATAATAATATTAATACATACATACGTGCGTACACAAATGTTTGCATACATATATTCAAAGCAATTCCTTTGTCCTTCTTTAAGCCAAAAATGTTTAGAGCAACGGTTGTTGCTGAATTTAACTTGACCAGCATTTTATATCAGAACAACAGCGGCAACACATTTGCCCCGACTTGTCATCATTTTTCAAAAAGAAACATAAATAAGCACACTAGCCGAAGTATAAATACCCTTAAGGCAATACAACTTGTATATTTTTACTTAATATATTGATACTTTTCTTTTCATAGGATCGTAAGATATAAAATCCATAAATAAAGAGAGTTTTAGGCGTAGGCTAAACAAGTTCACAAAATAGAGACATGGCTTAATCGTTCTTCTGTTAATGCTCTGAGTCGCGATATGGCTCTGAATCTGATATCAGAAATCGTTACGCATATAGAAGAGATCATATTTTTATCTATTGGGTTGATGTTGGAAAAATGCCTTAATGCCTCAAAAAAATCTTTAGCAAAACTTGAAACTTGTTGCGCAAAAATTTCGTTTTATCATTGCAACAAACCCCACCACAAAATGATGCCATCCGTAAAACAAGAGTAACAAAAAAAGGGACTTATAAATGGGCAACGGGCCGCGTTGGTGATGACGACAATGGTGAAGGCTAATCCAACGCAACTTATGACGAGTGTGATGGGAAGCAATGGGAGGAAGCCAGGTTAACAGAGGCCATCTGTATAGCTTTATCCTTGCTTGTGTGTTAATGATATTCATTTTAAAGCGCTTTAAGATGTATTTAAAAGTTTAGAGCAATGTTTGTATAATATGTGTATAATAACATTATGGCAAAACTGTAAATTGTATTGATTAAATTTTGTTTTTGCATACAACAGTCGATTACTACTTCGTTTGGTAAGTCTTAATGAAAGAAATTTTTGAGCTTTCTGAAAAAGGTACCTCAACTCCCAACCATTCTTCACATAATTACTGAGTTTTTTGTTTGATTCATTCAACTTTTTGATTTCAGTTATTCTTGAAGCTGCTTAAGGGGCACTTTTATAAACCTTTTTAAATAAATGATGATCTGTAGCTAAGCGCATTCGATAATTAAATAAACAAGTGTCAATTTCTGTTGCTTTCAAATGCAAAGCAAGTTTCGGGAATTCACTGTCAAAGCTGCCAATCCTGTTATTCTCAGCCAATTCCCAAGTTGCACAACAAATCGAAAATAAGGAAAAAAAAAACTATTACGAAACTTAACAAAGCTTCTGGGGAACAAATCCTCTTTAGCTTGAAAGCTGTGTGACCCCTTTATCCCCTTATCCCTACCATCACCCTCCAGCCCGTAGCAACCTTTAAGAGCACCCTACGGAACGTCATTTAGCTGAATTTGAACGGTGTCGTGTTAAGAAATGACACCCAAAAGTGCGGGCATTAAATGAAAGTTGCACTTTTCTTCTTCTGCTTTTGCTCTCATTGCCTTTTCTTTCTCTTTTTTTTCAATTTTTCTTTCATTTTCACAGTTTTTTTTGCTTTGCTTTTTTGTTTCCAATTGGCGTAAATTGCAAGCGCATAAAAAAGTGATAAGTAGTGGGGTGGCTTTTAGCAGGCGGTTTTCGTTTCTGTTGTTCTTGTTGTTGTCGCCAAAATGGCAAAGTGTCAATTGATTTCTGGGCATGTGGGCGAGTGTATGTAAGTGTGTATGTGTGTGCTTAAAGCGCATTAGCAACAGCAAGAACTACAAGAACAAAAGTTGATTGCATTAAAAGCACAAATGGCTGCTAAAATTCAAAAGCTCAGCAAATATCCGAAACAGACGGTGAAAAAAAATCCAAAAAAAAAGTATTACAAAAAACAAAAATACTGTAAGCCAAGCTGCTTATCAAAAAGTGAAATAAACAAGGCACATTTATGTGGCCAAACACATTTTGGAAGTCTGGCAACGTACATTTGACAAAACAGTGTTATTCACTCTTTCTCCCTCTCTTACTCTCACAGATGCAAACATTTTTGGGACAGACTTTTGTTACATTTGCCATTTGTCTCCTTTTGGCTCTTGCCTTTCTTTTTCTCTCTCTCTCTCTCTGTCCTTTAAATTGATCCAAGCTGCAGTCAAAGTCATATTTCGAGTATTAGCAATGGGCTGGACAAATGAATTCTTTGGCAGCATATTATTGCGTCTATTTTTGCCTTTTAATGGTCCAAGACAATTGAAGTTTTCAGCTCAAATGTCACTTTAAGTAAAGATCTTGCAAAGATTTAACGTAAAAGAAAATAACGCTGAGACAACTAAATACTTTGAGTGCTATGAGTATGTAAGAGATGGAGTTACAAAAACTTTGTTATGAAGCATAGCGAGTTGTCAATGTCTATTCGAGCCCTATAAGAATTGTATATTAATATCTCTCGCTACTTTTTTTAAATTTTTTTTTTGGGCAAACTACCCAAAGTATGACCAAACGTGGATTAAAAACGAAAAAAAATTACGATTTCACCATGTTTTTTTATTTTAACAGAAAAATCGGCTTTTAACAATATGTACACATATTCAAATACTAACCTCGGGTTGTGCCAATTTTTGTGACTTTTATCCGCTTAGACTCAGTTTTATTTTACACACCTTAAAGAACATATGTATGTAGTCAAGCCTCTTAAGTCTATAATTATTATAAAATAAAAAATATATATAATATTGACATTTAAGTTACGCTATTACCAATTCTTTATAAACATGCTCATAATCTATACAGCCAACTTAACCGAAAAAAAACATCCACAGAGAAATAAAAGAAGAGTCACAAATTATGCGCACACCCAAATCGTTTATTTCATCCTAACCAATTGTCATATATTATAGGAGTGTGCGTGTGTGTGGCCCAAAATGGTTTAATGCTTTTTCCTCAACCGATTTATGTACCTGTTCAGCGAGAGAGAGCTTTGAACAACCCTTGTGAGCGGCGAAAGTAATAAAAACTTAATGGCAAATATTAAGTACACATTAAACTGATTTATTCAAGTGTGGGTAAGTCCAAACCCACACACACACACGCATACATAAACAAAATGGTGCAGAAATTTATTTTTATTTGAGTTTGAAGAGTTTCAACATGATATATGCGATTTCACACAAGTAAGAAGATATTATCATCAAGGTAAGGGAATGTAGGGAAATCAAACTACAGTAATTATTGTAATATAATTATTATAATATTATTATATTATATTATATTATTTTTATATTAGCAAATAAATTGCAATACTTTAAGTTTATCATGGTTTCATTTTGCATATTCGTTGTTTGCTTGCGATGCTACGTGATTTATGCAACTGTGATTAGTGGCACAAATCAATGATGGCAGCCATAATTGTGGACCGTTCGACAAAATCAGTGGCGCACTAAATGGCGTCCATAAGCAGCAAACAGGAAACGTCAAACACTTCAGACGGCAAAAACAATGTGCTCAAGTGGCAAGTGGCAAGCGACATGTGGTATGTGGCATGTTGCAGACATGTGGGCGTTCCACATGGTACAACTACTATTAGCAACATGGACTGCTCTCGCATTGTTATCATTGCCATTGTCAACGTTAACAACAACAACAACAGCAAGAGTAGCTGATGCACACAACAATACAAACAATAACCACATCAATGTACATGCATATACGGCCATACATATTACAACAACGACAATAACAGGGCCAATAACAAATGTGTTGTTGTTGCCATCTACAAATAATATTGCAAATTTTCTATGCTAGCAAAATTAATGAGCTCCAACATTCAACATCAAGTTTTTGCCCGTTGCCGCCAAAGGGACATTCGGGGTATTCTCCTTAGATCGAACTTTCTGAATTTAAGAAGCGCACTTAAAGCGATTACAGTGTGATCAACAATGCAAATATGTGTATATATCTGAATATAATTTCAGTCTTCTTTGCTGTTGGCTGTTGGCCAGGAGATTAGACGCCAGCATGTTTTCGTAGCATTCCAACCGGGAAAGGTATCATTTGCTTCATTCTTTGATTGTTTTTTTTAAATTGGGGATCCTATGGTCCCAGTTAAAGTACCTCGTTTCTTACGTTATAGTTTGCTTTTTTATAATATGCGAATTTTTAATATCTCTTAAATGTTTAATATTCGATTTGGTACCACTGTATTGGTTCATAGACTAAGCACCGCTACAGGTTCAAAGGCTGGCCACTAAGTTGGTTTTCTTGGTTGTGTGTGTATGTTGCAGTTGCAAGTGCAGGTGCTAAGCTAGCTGTTGCAGTTGTTGTTGTTCTTGTTGTTGGCCAAGCGTGCATGTTTCCTATTATCGATACAGTCAGATATTATCAGCACAAACGGAGAGAGTGAGGTAAAGGGAAAGATTCAGAGAGGTAGAGCGAGAGAGTCGCATGCATAAAACATGTATCGGCATTGTGGCAGCAGCAAATTGAATCAATAATATCCAATCATGGGTTAACAATGCGAATTGATTTCTAGCAAGGCATACGCCACGTATGCATATGTGTATGTGTGCTTGCCTCGGCTTCTGTCGCTGCCTTGGCCATATGCAAACATGACAGCCTTAAGATAACAATAACAACAGCAACAATAGCAACAATTGGCTTGACTCGTTTCTCTTGTATCTCTTGTCTCTCAAGTGTTCATGTAAATATTAATTAAGTTTTCGGCTTTTGTTGCATTGGCCTTGGCCAAAACACAAACACACACACGATTCGATAGCAGGTGTTGCAAGTTGCATGTGCTATCAGCAATATTAGTGACTTAGTTAGTTGTTGCCTTTCGGCCTTTGTTTAATCAACTTATGTGCAGCTCAACTCTTTGCCAATTGCATTTAATTAGTTGACAAAGAATTTCATTTAATTTGACACTAATTTGCGATATACGTCCAGTCTTGTTGTTGTTGTTGTGGTTCTTTGTTGACCGATGTCAGAGATTGTTGCATAAAACTGTTTAGTGTAAGCAAATAAATTGTTGCTTGTGACTTAATTAATTTTATTAAGTTGTTGCAGTTGATTTTATCACAAGGCAGCTTGTTAAGTTAACAGAAATTGTATTTAATTAGACTAAGAAATCTAAATGGATATTTCAGCTTATTTTCATGTTTGAAGTATTCAGTATTCTGTCATAAGACTTGTTGGCATATTGGGTTGAAGAGTGTATTGGGTTTGTGCAATGCCTGTCATAATAATCGTTCGAATGTCTGCCAACGCGGACCGATAGCGTTAAGTATACGGTTAAGGGTATCTTTTAATGGGAATTTCTCGAACAGAGTCTGCTTTCCTGTTTTTAATCCATTAATAGACTTTATCACACTATTGCAAGTCAAACTCTTAAGAAAATAAGGTAAAATATTTTTTAAAAGATAGTTAAGCCGTTAAATAGTTTTTGAGACTACAGACATTACATTCATAAAAGAATTTTTTTTAAATATTATCTTATAATTAAAACTTTACTGTTAATAGCTCTCATTGAAATTATTCATGCAGCTTAAGAGCTGCGATTCAATTTTCAAAACTTACAAAAGCGACATAAAAATTATTCCAATTTCAAATGCAATTTGTAAAACTTTGCCAAATGGTGTCGCCAACTGCCGCGAACTGTAACTGCAACTTTTCACATTTTCATTACAAGTTTTCCTCAATTTGCAGCCACGCAATGTAAGCTCAATTTAAGCTAATGTCTGAGCTGCATTACGCATCCACTGCATTACGCATGCTGAACTACGCATACGCATAGTAATCGCAAAGGCAAAAAAATGAACCGTTGTCGTGCCAATTGCAACATCAGTTGATAAAGATATATGCCAAACAGTTTAAAGTAAAAGAAATTAATTAAATTTAATAAAACAAATATTTTAATGGGATGTTGAAGTGAAGAAGCGTTTTCAAGTTTAAAGAAATCATCCATTTGGCTCTGATTTTGCGCATTCTATACGTAAAGGTAATGAAAATATGACGCCTAATAGTTTTTTATTTCCCAACTTTTTTGACATATGCGCTGTTTTGATTCTCTGGCTTTATAACTCCACTCCATGACATTGCTAAAAATTAATACAATATTATAATTTGAATTTCACATAAAAGACGAATATTTTGCTTGACCCTCGTGGACCCAATTATTAATTTATTTACAAAGTCAAGAAGAAAGCTCGTTGGCAAAACAACAATTTGGAATTTATGTTTATGAGACACGCTAGTAAACATGCACTTATGGATATTCGGCTTCCTCCTCGATGCCATCGGTGAAGATCATAATAATGCCAAAGGACGGCATTAGATTTTCGGGCATGTGAGCATTGTCGCCACCCAATAGAGCCACACAGGGTCTGGCATCGGGGCCCGTAGGCAGCTTTCGAGCCACAAACTGGGCCAGTCTTTGCTGATTCATGCGACGACGCTCCAAAGTGCCCAAACCCTCTGGCCAGGCATCCTCGTAGCTGCACTCCACCAACGGCTCCATAAGACGCATGGGACAGCCACTGCGACGCAGTCCGTCCCGTATCATTTGCACCATGGGACTATCCGGGGTCGAGATCAAGCTGCCCCAGTTACGAACCGATGCTAACGGTAGGCTGCGGCCCCAACTCATGAGCCAATAACGATCCAGCTGATCACCCACAGTGCGCACAACCGGATTGGTGGCACGCAGCGTAGCAATATAGTGCTGCAGCATCTCTAGCTCGCGTCTCTGTTGCACCAAACGGAGCTCCTGGTGTGCATGCATGCGTTGCAGCTGGGACACTGCGCTGCTCTGATGCTGCACCTGGCGACGCAGCTCCAATACACAATTGTGACGAAGCAGCTCATCCTTGGGCACCTTCATGCCACAGCCCTTGGTGCACAGTACCTCCGCCTTGGGATTCCACTCGCAGCACTCGACATGGCTGCGAAATTGCTCCAGTGGCATCAGTGCGGTGCAGCCATTCACCGCAAAACGGCATTTGATCTTGAGACGTCCGAGCATGTTACGCATAAAGCGAGGAACGGTTACCAGTTGAACGGGACGAAGTTCGGAGCGGTCCACTGGGCAAATGTGCTTCTCGTTCAGCCAAGTTGTGATACAGAAACGGCAAAAGGCGTGCTCGCAGTTGGATGATTGCATTGGTTCCTCCAGTACATCGCCGCAAATGGGGCACATCAACTCCTCATCGACGTTGCCAATAATGAGTCCCTGATCGAAGCCCATATTACGCAGTTGTAAGCAACACTAGCAACTATTAACGTTAGGTATTGTAGATTATAGTTTATATAATAACGATTGCCAGTTGCTACTGGTTTTTTTTTGCAGATAAATCCCCAAAAAATACCAAGTATTTTGTTTTTTTTTTCTTTACAAATTTCGAATCAAAATGTGAGAGATACGCCGCTGTTGCTAGACATACCCAAATTGTCAGCTGAAAAAAATGATGTAAGGCTTTGCAACGCTTGCTGTGATTCTACGATTGATTTACTCGATTGAATTCGAGAGAAAGTAATCGACCTATCGACACAAATCTATGATATATGTCAAAATACATTTTAAGTATTTTTTTAACTAAACACAAAGAAAAAAATTTAAAATATTGTTTCCCATTTTTAAAATGTACCAATTCCTATGTACTATAATCGATGTGTCAGAGCTATCGATCAGTGCACTAAAGAATATTCGTTATACACTAATTTGTGGAATGTCTGCCAATACTAAAAATAAGATAATTTAATTAATTACCCAGCACATTTATTATTAACCTACAAATCTTTAAGAAGTAGATAATAAACAAGACGAAGATGACAAACACATACACATATATGTTCTTAACTTATTTTCATAGACAAGTGGCGAGAGAGCCTTTGCATATTAATGGCTACAACTGCAGCGGAGGCTAAGTAAATTGGAAAACTTTTGCCATAAACTAAAGCGTTTTGCCAACTGTTGTCATTCAGTGAGCTTTTGTGCAGTTGCTGTTGTTCTTGACTAAACAAATATGGCAAATTTTATTTATAAAGTGAAATTTTAACAAATTAACTGCGAATGGAATACCACAAGAACAAACAAATAAACTTGCAGCCCAACTGCTACCTTTTTCCTTTTATATTTACAGATCCTGACTACAAGCTCTCTCACTTCTTAGCCATTGAACATAGCCACATATCATATGAATAGTAATGTTGCACAAACACTCAAGGCTCGTATACTTACAGACACACAAGCATTAGGGCAATAGCATATTGTTATGTCAAAATATTTACACTATACACTGACAATGTGTATGTGTGTGTGTGTGTGCTTGTGAGTTTGAATTCTGGTTTTATATTTCAAATTTCATTTTGCACATTCGTTTGGATATAAATTTTCATGTTTTTCCTCACTTGGCAGCATTTGGCTATTGTGCGAAGACTTTTTGTGACAACTGTACACAAACTATCTTTCGTTTTCCCTCGGACTTATGTGTCCCAAAGTTTGAAGCTTCGTTGAACTGCATACAATTTCGGTTTTGTATGCTATATTCGGCAACTGACTAGAGCCTCAAATCTCTATAAAGTTGTTTATATGTGCAAGCAGCTGCCATCCGGATCCAACAGTGTGTTTATTTCAATGTTTATCTAGACATTTAAAATATTCACTTTGACATAAATTTTTAATCGCAATGCTTGAAAATAGATTCAGATAATTCTATAAATTTTTCAACAAAAGTTGATTAGAGAAGCTGATTAAAGCAACTTACTTCCCTATAGATTAAATCAAAATGACGTAATCGACACAACAATGTCTCCAATGGTAAACCGACTGTCTGAGCAGCTACTTAATTTACAAAATTAAAAACGGGCTTTGATTTCAATTAACAAAGAAATATACTTTTTAGATAGGCAAAATGTAAGAAATCAACTAAATTTAACACAATATTAAAATTTTACTTTTATTGAATTTTTTGATCATATGCAAATGTCATTTTCAGCTGGTGAAGTGGTTTGGAATATTTCTTATCAACGATTTTCGATTGACTTCGTTTTAATACCACAAAAACTGAAGTAGATAATCAAGAGCCTGGCCATTGAACCAGTCTAATTTAATAAGTCAAACGCAACAAACAAAACAGAGAGAGAGAGAGAGAGGCCTACAACAATATTTTTCCAATTGAACTAACGCAGTTTAATGAATATCAACACTTCCGCTTTGCTAGACATAAACGAATTTGAACGAAGCACACACCACAACAACGACAACTACAACTAATAATGTGTGTACATGTGTGTGCGTTAAATTGTATGTATGTGTAACGAGCTACAAATGTTTACCGCAAAATGTATACCATTTGCATTTATATTTGTTGTACTCGTCGTGTTGTAATTTCATTGCAAAGAGTGAACGTGACACATTCGCCTCAAGTTGCCAACAAGCCTAAGCCTCAACTTTTCCCACTGCACCCTACTATCATGGCATATTGGGCCTTGAACACTCTACAGTTTATTATTTTTTGAGCAACAGAAAAATAATTTTAAAAATAAATTTAAATTCATAAAATAATATAGCATAAAAATTAAAAAAGCCCAAGAAATTAAAAAAAAAAAGTGCGAAACTTTCAGCTGTAAAAACTGATTTTGTATTTCAGAATCAAAACATCAAGATAATTTTTCACTAGCATTCTCTAACTCAGTAATAATAATTCTCAAAAATTAAAAATAATGCTTCGATTTTTAAAAATACAATTATAGTGCATATAATAATCTTAAATACTGAAGCTTTTACAAAATGTTACTCCCCACTTCAAAAATTATACAAAAATTACCATGAATAACTGTCATTTGGCTGCTGTCATACAGCGCGTTGTTGTTTGTTTCTAAGTCGTGCACATTACATGAAAACGTGTATGTGCATATGGACCGCAGGACATCAACACAAGGGCACGGGGACAGTATGTTGGTGTCTTTGTGTAGGGGGTACTAGTAAAAATAACGGTACATTGCCAAGCGGTCACGTTCGCTTTGTATGACCGCTACGTGCAATCCTTAGATGGACCAAGGACGAAGGTCCGAGGACAGTTGGCAAAGCAATAAGCACAAGTTTTCATGCAATAAAATTAGCCCAAACAGAACGCACAGAAACACGCAGAATACTCGCAGAATGCTGCTGCTAGCTTCACTGGATGATAAGATAATTTTATTTTGGCTGCTATTGCATAAAGTCATGTGAGTTGCGGAAATGAGTTGAACTAAAGTAAAACGTTACGTGCCAGACGCAGACAGCCCAAGCGGCGAAGACGTGAGCAAGAATCCGCGATAGTCTGGGGGAAGGTGCAATTGGCTAATAATAAGATAATTGACTTGTTTGCGGATCAATGTAAGTGCCTTCCAAAGGATACTGAAGTACAAACTGCTACAAATTGATGTTAAATTGTGCTTATTTATTTATTAGCATTTTAAAAGTTTTGCATTTAGCCTAGTTCGCACTGTCCTCATATTATGATGAGTTGGGAAGGCATTGGAGCAAGCACTGATTGAAACGCTAGACGTCTAGCAAACTTTGGGGGCAGCGCGTGGCTTGCGGCGCTTCGGGCACGCCTTCTTCTTTGGACGGCAAGCGGGCTTGCGCTTACGCCTGCAGACAGGCTTCGGCTTGCAGACTGGCTTTGGCTTGGACCTGCGCTTGCGAGGGCGGCAAGCCTTGCGAGCAGTACGCTTCTTCCTTGGCTTGCATTTTGGCTTGCGTTTCTTCATGCCGCAATCCGAGAACGAGTCATCACTCTCGACGCAATTGGCGCATTCTACGCAGCAAAGGGAGCTGCAGCTGGCCTCAGAATCGTCGAATGTATAAATCATCACGGGGTCCTAAAGTGTGAAAAGTATATTATTTTCAAAGATTAAAATTAAATTTCTTTTTGCTTACCGCTTTAAGCGTTCCGCCTTCGGATTTGTTTTTGGATCGACCGTTAGGATTGCTCATATTCCCAAAAGTATATGTGCATAAAATAAAAAGGTGAGAATTGTAAAAAGTTTTATACCTTAAATATGAAACTGGAAATTTTTGAATCTTTTAAAAGAATACAAGTGATTTTATTAGGTGTATTCGCCACGAGCTTTGTAGTTAAACTGACTATTTTTATTTCTATGTTCGGCTGGTCGAGAAAAATTCTCATGAAATTTCCATGGCACACTTTGCATTTTGAATTTGTAATATTGAAAAATACTCCCGAACGAAAATATTGTGAGTAGTTATTTGTTTTTACAGAACACTATTTATGCCCGAAAGACCTCATATTTAAGCATTTCTCCAAAAAGTCTTTTACTCTTTTTAAAAATAAAAAATATTACGAGCAATCCAATCTTAATAGGAATTTCACATACAATTTTTAAATTAAAAAGGTGCAAGATGAATGTGTAATCGACGAAACACTTTATATTTAAGATGTGTATCAAAAAAGCCATAAGCTTTTATTTTAATTTACTTCGAGCTTTTTTTTTGCAATTTAAAACAAACAATTATTTTATTATAATTTAAATGAAACTAAAATAGAGAAAAAATTCTTATAAAAATATGAAAGTTATTATTCCTTAAGGATATATTAAAAATTAATGGAAATGTATTGGAAAATGGATATACGTATTAATGGTCTTATTTATATATGTATGTGCTTAACAGTTTTATTGAAATACTAATTATAGTATTTTACATATAAATATTGATTATAAGAATGTTAACTAGACTTTTAAACAACTTACAATTTTACATATTTTCCTTTTTCTTCATTAAAGAAGGATTTGAATAAAATATATCAATTTTTGCATATGTATTGGAAAAAAAGCAAAGTTTATAGGCTCTCTGACTGATTTACCCTATCGAAGACAATTGTTAATTTTATCATTCTTAAAATGTGTAAGCAGCCCAACGACGTAAAAAATATATTATTGTCTGACCTTCTTCGGCAGAAACCAATACACCTGTTAGTTGACTTAAAAAAACTCAAAATTATTTATATAAATTTATATAAATATCGAGCTGTGCACGAATTAGGCAAAATACCAACCGTACTTGGCGCTGGATTATTACGCACTCAAGCGGCACTAAATTGCTTGTACTTATAAGTATGCTATGCAAATGAACTTTTTGCACGAGTTTTGTTGTTTTTCGAACTTACTATGGGTATATTGATTAAATAACAAAGTTTGTATATGTTAATTGAATTTCTAATGTTTTCAATTCACGTTTGTAATGTTTTCAATTCAATTGGACTAAAAATGAAACTTATGTGTGAAATTTTTTAAAAACCATATTATTGATCTCAATTTGAGCACAAAAGTAAGGACTCGATGTTTATTGACTTTTATTTTATTTGATTAAAGCGTATGCCTGTTTCGATCTGTAATAATAATGTTTTCTGTCTGACTTCTTCAATGCATGAACTTTTTTCTTTTTGACTGTGATTCGACCGATTTTCCTGGTATTTCACGAGTGACCGCACACAGAAAAAAATATTTGGCCACACCCGAGGCGACGCCACGACCCGCAACAACAAGCAAACAGCAAACACAATGCGAAAAGCAACAACAGAATGAAAAAAATATGTATTTTTGGGGATGGTTTGAAGTGCCGCAAGAGCACTTAATACTAATTTGCTTTGCGCCTACGCCGTGACCTACGACCTGGCATGGCCCAGGCATTTCCGCCCGGATTCGGTGCCAATCTGTGCTGCGTTTAAGTGGCCGCAACACACCAGAGGGCAGGGGATGGCTGGCTGGTGTTGGCCGGGTTAACAGCTTGGGGGCGTCATTTTTATGAGCTAATTAAGTTGTTAGACTTGATGAAAAACTCATTTGTGGCCGCTTCGCTGGCAGCAGCCAACAAAAATTTCGCTGCATATCTAATTTGCATTAATTAAGAGCAGGCGCCACAAAAACCAAAAAATACAAAGAGTACAAAAAGAAAAAAACATCTAATAAAATCCCCTTTAAGCGTGTAGTATTTATTTATAAAGAGGCCATCGGGCGGTTGGTGCTTTAAGCGCATCAACTTTACTCATTGCTGGCCAATTAATAAACATGATTGCGATTCTCACTTGCAACTAATTGGCTGGCAATTTGCATTCGCATTTATTGGCAGCTAACTTCTTGGAGAAACTTCTGGTGCAACAATCACTGGAATTGGCACAACTCTTTTAACGCCATGTTTTTTTGGGGGCCAATGTCGCTTTTGGCTTTGCCATTTGTTGGCCAACTGCAAAATTTGTGCGAGTAGTTTTGTAATTTGTTCAGCTGCAACTTGGGCCAACGCCGGGCAATTGAAATGAAAGGCGTAACTTTTTAATAGCTAGAACTTGAGCAACTTCAAAGATTTCTGGACTTCTTGGCCAGCCCTAAAAAACTTTTCGAATTATGACTGTTGCAATGCAAGTGCCAAGTTCTCTAACATTTCTTACGGCATTTTTTGTAATTTATTCTCTTTCAAGGTCAAGCCTGAAATATTACAAGTTAAATGAAAAAAAAAACTATTTACATGTTCATACGATTTCTACTTTAAAAATAAAATCAATTTTTACGCTAACAGAATTATTTTCATATTTTTAACTTATAATTTATATTTATTTATATTTATAAGTTATTAAACATTTCTTAATTTATATTGAACTTTTGCGAGAATATTTAAAACTTTTTGATTTTTATTAGCCTCTATAAGAAATCTATAAGAAAGTGTAACAAATTCTAAGAACTCTAAAAGAAAAGAAGAAAAATAACATTTGCTCCCTGGGGCTCAATTTAAGCTAAACGATTGCCCGACACTTTGATCCATGGCAATCAAATTTATATGGGTTGACCAACGAGCAAAAGTGTCGACGTGGCTGGCAATTTATTTAGCAAGGCTGATTTATTGAAGAGTGATAATTAATCATGGCCAGCATGACATAATTATTTTGGCCAACAAAAAGAGCAACAGCAACAAGTTTTTGAAGTAATGAATCCATTGACAGGCCGATAACGAAGTGCCACATGTAATGATTGTGTAATGAATATGTTTCTGTTCTGCGGTTGGGAGAAGGTTTTTTTGTGTGCGTCGAAAACTTTTGGCCAAAAGTGTTACCTTATTGTGGAGCTGCTTAGCGGACTTTGTCGCTGTCGTGATAAATTATGTTAATAATGTTGCCCAACCAACTTGCCAAAGAAAGTTGAGCGTTGCAAAACTTTTCGCTTACAGCTCATCCCCATTTTGCCCCTCTTGTCAAGAATCATGCCACGTTCTAGACCCAGCTTTCATCTCCCTGCCGCCCTCGCGTTGTCAGCTCATTTTCAAGCATCATAATATTGTGTGCATCTCATATTGAGTGGTCTCCCTAAGTAGTTGGCCACCGATGCGGCGGCGTCAACAACGACGCATACTTTATTAATTCACTTAGCAAAGTGTAATCCTATCACGTCAATAAGATTATGGTTTTGAGAATCTTTAATATTTTTGCTTGTTGCCCGCAGAGCACAGCTACACGCCCACTTGTTTGCCAGCCAATTGCTGTTCTTGTTCTTGTTGTTTTTGTTGCCTGTTTATGGAAATGACATTGCCAGTCGTCGAGAAGGCAGCAGCAGCAGGAGCCAAGCAAGCAAGCAACTTGACTTTGGTTTTGGCTTTGGCAGTCGGCGTCATGCATAACAATGACTTTTGTATGTATGGAGGCAAGTTTGGTCCACGTTTACTCAAGTTTGAAGTTTGCGCCCCGTTTTAATACCAGCTACCTAGCAACAGCATGTGTAAATGTTTGCTTATTCTTTCTACCGCATCCCACTGGATTTTCAGATTTAGTCTTTTGGTTTCTTGGCTGGCCATTTTGTTTGCTTTCCTGATTATTTAAATGGTGCACATGTTTCCGGCCATATCTTTCGCATTAAGTAAGCTGTGTTTAGTGAATCTATATGAATGCAATATTATCAAAATCCCTAATACAATGAAATTGTTTTTTTTTTCACATTTTAATACGCCTAGGCAATCAGCTTCATTTTTATATTGATTTATGTTCGTATAACGGGTTTCTTTCCTTAAACTCTTGCCTTAAATTTAGAGTTCCGCAAACGTTTTCAATGCCAAGTTGATTGCCAACATTCTCATGGATTATTCCTACACACTCGTCTATATGTACATATGTACGTGCATGCTTATGTGTGCAGCCACTTGGCCCAGTCTTTGCCTTTGTTGTCCATTTGGCATTCACTTCTTCTACCACTAATTGCTTGGAAAATATGCTCACATCCACATTCACACACTTCCGCACCGAGCCACAACAATTTCAACATAGCGTCGGCTGCAAAAACTGAAAAATGTTTAAGTACGTGAATGCGACGTAAGGCTGGCTCAGTGTTAAGAGGGGAAAATCTTTTGGCTGTGTTTTAAATAAAGACGAGACTGTTGCCAGTTGGTACTTTTCAGTCTCCCACTGTGCATGTGTTCATAGTTTGTTTTTTCGTTATTTGTACCATTTTCTGTTTTTTGCCAACGATTATGTGCTTGGCTACGATGTTTTGTTTTAATAGTGGCTGTATAAAAGAACCTTGAAAACAATATTACACATTCGTACGTACGTACAGAGCATTTCAGCTTGGCGAAAAACATGTTTCTATTTTATGTTTGCCTTAAACTGTTAAAGAGATTGAATATTTTGGTACGTACAATAAAGAGGGAACGTATAAAAGGAAAATGTTCCACCTTCCTTATTAGCAATAATATGTTATATTATATTACCAACTTAAAGTTTAGAGAAGAAAATTTGAAAAAATGAGACAAAATTGGGTTAGTGGATGGCAAAAACTAAGTGGTTGCCAAATAAGTTACACACATTTTCCACATTTAACTTCTTGACATAACTTAGAATTAATCAACAATGCCTTTTGTACATACTCTAATATACCATCATGAGGTAATAACATCTTAAATAACACGTCGAATTGCTTAAATTTATATCTGGCTTATACCTTTTATAGAAAACAAGATACTTTCTGATATACCACTTTTACCCTAAAAGATATCATGATCTCCTCAATTCCATTCTCAAAACTGATACAAATCGGAACACAAGGAAAATACCCCAATAAATAATCTTCAAATTTCACCCAGTCAAATGATCCAAGAGATAAACAAAAACAAGAGTTAAATTAAGAATCTCCTTAAAAAATTTAATTCAAATAAAGATGAAGACTTAACTGTATTCCCAATAGTAGAAGTTTTTGCATTGCTGTACAGGCTCATTGGTAAGTAGTTGTGCTGAGAAAACGTTAAGATGGAAAATGTCTGCACAAAAACCAAAAGCAATTATGCAGTCTTGTTGGCTAACAAAAGACAGTGGGAGTACCGAGCAAAACATGTCCATGTCCGGTGCAATAAACATTCATTACGTATGGCCGAATGCCACAAACAGACCCGGACAACAACATGAAGGCATTCTGAACATTGAGGATGCCTTAGTTTTTATGGCACAGCTGCCACTTGGCAGGCAGCAGACAACAGACAGCGGACATAAGATAGCTAGAAAATCAGAGCAATACACACTTACACACACACTCACACACACACTCTAACACACACATATAAACATGGAAAATATCTTGAGAGTCGTGTAACAAGGAGCCGCTGTGGGAATGTAACTGAAATCGCCAGTCGTCCGTTTCGGTCCGGAATTGAACAATAAAATAAATGATATTTGCTGAAGTGGCTGGGCTTCGGTTTTAAATTCAATAAAATTTTATGAAAATGCTGCGATTAAGTTGTATATATTTAAGTGTACGGACGTAAGTCTATATATATATGTAACACGTCACATGTGTGCCCAACAAAAAAAAAAACACAAAAAAGGTCAAGCCGTTTGCCATATTGACTTTTATGACAACGGTCCGAGTGAGGGAAATAAAATGAAAACTATATAATCAGCGCTAAAAATGCAACAGCTGCTGCAACAATCGAAGAAAAACGGCAAAACATATTTCAATTTTGCCACGTCACATTAACGAAACGTGACGAAAGCAAATGCCATTCCTTCTTATAAAACCTAAACAAGGAAGAGGAAGGGAAATATTTAATTTTTCTAACAAATACATAAAGAAATGGTTTTTATAGTAAATAAAGTAGTTTTGGGTTTGTTGTAAAAATATTTATTTACCATTCAGGTGTTGCATATGAAAAGAAAAACAAAACATTGTTTGACCGCTAATAAAAGTATCTAGGTTCCAAATCTTAATGAAAAGCTTGCTACCTGTTACGGTCTTATACTTACCAATATTTAAAAGAAAGCTACTGTTAATACTGTATGTAAAATTCATATTCAAGCTGTATAATAAATTTATAATAATTATTTTATTTTATTTTATTTTTTCACAGGACTCTTCAGGTATGATTTTAAAGCTCTGGTGAGTCCAACAAATTTATCATGGTATCTTAATTTTTTTTTTACTATAAGCAATTGCTCGCAAGAAAAATACTTCAAATAGTTTGTGTTATATTTCAGTTTTAATTAAAAAATGTATGATTATTTATTATTTTTATTTGTGCGCTTTTTCCCTTTGACTTGATTATATGTGTCGCTATTTCTCCTAGCTACGGTTAAACATTCGTGACAAATGCGTTGCAATTATTTTGGTCTGCCACGGCATGTGTGACATTTATTAAAAATTGTTAAGGTGCTGCCATTCGATTGTTCTGAAATACAAGCTAATAAATTAGCTCGCATTTAAAATGTGAAATTGGCAATGGAAGCGTATACATATGTATAGTCGATGGCAGCCAGCGTGTAGGACACACCATGTGCAAAAATAAATCATTCATGTTGGGGCATGCGATTCAGGAGCGTTTCAATAATTGAAATGATCGATTGGGACAGTTATGAAAAAAATAAACAGCACAAATATCAAATTGCTTTTCAGATATTTTTATTGATTTTATCATTCTTTTAATTGGTTTACATATAATAAGCTTAACTTTAATTATAACTGTTTTTATGACCTTCTCAATTATAATTCCAAAGGAATGTTAATTAAATAAGCTGCAGCAATAAAAAAATTCCATAAAATCTGTGTATTAAATCACTTTAACATCAGTATCGCCTCATGCTACAAATACGTGCCAAGAATCAGTCTGAAATCGAACAAGCAATCAAGCTAAGACATCGGGTCAAAACTCCTGTTGGATAAAATATATACTTGTAAAATAAATTATACAATCTTTATAATTAAAAAAACTTAACTCCAGTTTTTATAAACTTCACACTGTTTACTCACATTTATGATACTCTAACGAATTGATGCTAAATGAAATTAACATAAGAAAGTCACAGCATGTTTATTTAAGGAGCAAAACATACGCTTAAGGGTGCTGCGACACTCAGTTTGAGTTTGGCTCAGCTCTTAAGGCCTTTCGCACATTTACTTAAGTTATTTGACTTGTATTTTGTTGTTTTCCTCTTGTTTCACTCGGTCGCTAAGGCCCCGAGCAGCAAAAAGGGGCCAAAGATGCAGCACACATGATACATTTTGTTCTGTTTTGTTGTGTTTTGTTGTGTTGTGTTGTCTTTTTTGGGCACCCCGCCTTTATATTGTTGCTGTTTGCGAAAGCAGTGAAATTTCGGGTCTGCTGTTGTCTTGCACGCTGATTCCTGTTGAGCTGAAGCCGAGGATGGAGCTGAATCTGAAGCTGAAGCTAAAGCTAAAGATAGAGCTTTGGGAGTATGGAGCGTGTCAGTGTTGGCATTAGAGCCTGACATGCCTGCAGGGACAATGCTATCCGAGTGCCAGAGCGTTGAGGTATGTAAAGGGTATTGATGTGTGTGTCTGAGTGTGTGTGTGTGTGTTGTTGTTAGTGTTTTGCCTGCCTGCCTCTCTCGAGTTGATTGGGTTTTATGCACAGTTTGCTGTCGTCCTGAGAGCCAGTGTGTTGCTTAATAGCCATCGGCGCTCAGCCACGTGGCACACATGCTTAATTTAAGTGACGCAAACGATAAGCAGATAAACAGCATGAGAAGAACCTTTTGAAGTCGAAAGTCTTGAGCCTTAAATTATGTGCTTCGATTTTTTTCATTTCTCTCTCTCGCTCTCTTTTCGTTTTAAATTGTGAAAAGTGTGCTTCAAAGATGGCAGCATAAACTTGGCCAAGTGCTGAGTCAACGTCAAGTTTGACGTCATCGTTTGCTCATTGTCATCATGTGTGTTGTTGTTGTTGTCTCCTATTTTATTTTCATTTTTGCTATTCACCTTTATTTGTGCAGCGATTTATTTATTCAAAAGCACAACAATTTTCGCAACTTTTATTTTTTTTCTGCCTTTATATATTTATTTGGCTTTTAGCTAAACTTGGAGTCTAGTCTTTTGTGCCAACTGGCAATTCAATGGGCTGCATTCATGAGCTGTCTGAGTTTTTTTCTTTCCTATTTTATTTATTTGGTCTTTCGCTTTTGACTTGTTTGCTTTTTCATGGATGTCTGCCCAAAGGTTGGGCGAATGCTCACTTCAAGCATATGTACGTGTGTGTGTGTGTGTGTGAGTATGTGTGTGTAAAAAGCCAGTCATTGCTGTTATATGACAGCCCAGTTGACGTCATTATATAAGGAAGCACACACACATACTTATAGACATAATAAGTATTTGTATAGCAGCTTAGCTTAAGTTCGCATAAAAAGTATAAAAAGATACTTCAACATCTAACGCAGATTAAAGTTTGCAAAAAGGTTGCTTATCATTTTTTTTTTTTCAGCTTAGGTTGAAAAGTTTTCAATGTTCACAACTTGACTTTTAAGTTTAATTCTGCTGTCGAGTTAAATAAACTGTTTTCAAACATGAGTTTAACCTTAACCTTTTATTTTTTCAAATAACTAAATAATAATTAATGATATCTTTAAAGCTTTTAGTTGAAAAAGTATTGAATATATATATTTAGGTACCCTGTTAAAAAATAAATCGATATTCTAACGTCTTTACCTGTCCATCGACAACATTTTTTTTTTTTTTTAAGTCAACTTCAATTAGATGTCAGCGCCCTGGCTAAAATGCAAAGTCGCTTTTCTGTTCGCTGCTGCTGCTAAGAGGCTTTTGTGCAGAAATTCAAGGCTTATGCAAAAGAAAATCGCCATTATGCAGGACAATTGAAGCGTAAGGCGCCACTCAAAGTCAACTTGAAGGCATCCGTCTGTCACTCAGTTGATTTCAGTGCCGGGTTTAAGGATTTCGATTTTCTATTGCCAAACTGAAGCCTAGACGAGGACACAAAAACCTGCACTCAGCTATGAGTCGCCTAAATTATGCATAGACATTCGCAAAACTCCCTTATATTTACTCAGACACACAACAGTCAGATGACTTAAGGTTTATGCATCGCATACGAGCTGTGCCCCTGAAATTAGGCAACAAAAATTATGATTATGATGTGTTCATTGTTTTAATGCGTGTCGTTTGCCAAAGGCAATTTGCCAAATACGCAATACAAACACAAATATGAAGTACCTACAAAAGACAAACACACACACTCGCAAACGTTTTCGGCTGCTCAACTTTTCAAGTGCTTACAAATCGTCCTTGATGAGGAAATACTTACACATATGGATACATTAACATTATAAAGAATTTTGTAACGCTTTTTAACAATTAAATTTATGTCTTGCATTAAGTGCGATGCAAAAATTATATATAACATATTTTTAATAAATTTGTAATGTAAAAATAAGTTTGAAATTTTTTTCATTTCTAATGAAGAAAGTTATTAACATACTTATTAATTGTCAAAAATGTGTAATATATAATGAAAAATATGAAGAGTATTTGCAATGCGTCGCATTAAAATAAATTCTCCTTATTTCCTGTTGGCTTTTGTCTTTTGGCGTAAGAATTTTGTATACATTTCGTGTTGCTAATCACATGCAAATCCTTTTAAGTCGCAATGACTTTGTGACTGGGGCACATAATAAGCTCATTTGTAATGGAAATAAGTAGACACACACACACAAGTAGAGGAATGTGTGGAATGTTCTGCTTGTGTTTGTCATAGCTGCAGGTTATTTGGCATAACCTTTTTTTTGTAGCTGTCGCTGACAGTTGCCAGAGTATATGTGTGCCTCCTGTTATTTATGGCACATGTGTATGTATGTGTGTTGCTCTGTCACATTAAAATAAGAATCTAATGTTCATTTTATGCGCGTAATTTACGCTGCCAGGCAAAAATGGAAGGCGAGCAATGCGTGAGTATCATTTGTACTGGTGCCATAGACTCTCTTACATCAGGTACTTGCTGCTGCACCCCAACCACCTGGCTGCATAATGATGTGTGACTCTGCAAATTGTGTTTGCTAAAAATGTTTGTGTTTGTTTGTGTGGATGTGCATGTGTTAACAGATGCTGGGCATCAACTTTAAATAAATATTTCTCTTAATGAGATAAATCAAACGGTTTTATTGTATTTAAAGCAAATAAATAATCAAGAAAGAGTAACGATAAATGAATAAACTGATGAATATATTAAAAGGAATTCTGCTTAAGTTATAAAAAAAATCAAATTTCAGAATGCTTTTCGTTTTATTAAACAACTTCACAAAAATTAAATGTCAGAAATAAACAAACAATTCCACAGTAGCAACCAATTCGAAATACACACAAATCAACACATACATATAAATATACTTAAAATACATATTTACCCGAGTAGTTAGAATAGATCAATTACAATGGCAATGCGTGGCGATTTTAATGTGCTCAAGTTTGATACATATGCTGAATACCTGGAATCATTTACCAGACAAGAGGATCGATTGTATTTAAGCAACACCAGAGTGATAAACTCGCTTGTCAAACTTGGATATCGTACGAACGCCACGATCTACGAGGAGGATGAGTTCTACAGGCTCAGAAACCAATTGCTTAAACTAATCAATCCCATTAAAACAACCATGGAACGCTTTGGAAGCTATTTAAAAAACAATGATCCTGCACTAGTGGCGCTTGCAGAACGCGAGGAGCGCAACATGCAAAAGAAACTGTCGGTAAATGCAAACAGACAAAAAATAATTATATACAACACTCGAATAATCTTGTTTGCCTTAGACCATCATATTTTTGCAGGTGCGACAGCGCAGTGGCTTTGACATATCGGGCTATATCGACTATGCAGATAGCTTGCGTGCAGCAACGCTCCATCTGATTGGCGCAACCAATTGGAGGGCCATCTTTGAGGGTCGCATTTTGCTGCGTCCCAAGCGCACACACTTAAGCTTCTTCGACTG
Organism: Scaptomyza pallida; assembly: GCA_018152965.1. Taxonomy (NCBI): domain Eukaryota; kingdom Metazoa; phylum Arthropoda; class Insecta; order Diptera; family Drosophilidae; genus Scaptomyza; species Scaptomyza pallida. Next base: position 928,331 of record JAECXP010000226.1, read on the forward strand.
GCGCAGTGGTGTGGTCAGCTACAATCCCACCGACAACTATGAGATCATGCACCACGGTGCCTCGCTGATGTTCCAGCATCTTGGCGATCACAAGTTCATACCCGTGACGACTGCCGACAGCTCGTACAAGGATAATGTGAAACGCACGTTTATTCGTTCGCCAATGTATGACTGCATAGTGCTGTACGATCACATTGTTAGAAAGGCCACCTAAGTAGCTGTATTAATCAAGAAAATGAATATGATTTTAATAGGCAACTTTTTGTGTATTCATCATTATTTACCACTAAGCTACAAAAATATACAATTGCATTTGAATTTAAACATTTAAGTTTTATTTATTATGCATTTAATAAATCTTAAGAATCTAGTAGCCCTTGATGTCTATTTTTTAAGCAACTAAAATAATAAAAATAAATATACAACACAACACAATTACACAACTACAACAGTTCTAATGCACATATAACAAATACATAAACAGTACACACATAAAAAAAAGCCAAAAAATATATAAAAAGCTGTTTTTGATATATTAATAAACGTGTAAAAAAACAAAAAAGCCAACACATTTTCAAGCAAAATGAATAGCATCAAGGCAGACTTTTCGATACTCCCATTTAATACATACAACGAATATATTGAGTCCTTTATCACTGAAAAGGATAAAAGCTATCTGCAGAGCCCAAGTGCTATTGGCAAACTTGTCAGGCTAGGCTATCGGACCACAAGTAAAATCTATGAAAGGGAAGAATTCAATAAAGTGCGAGCTAAAACATTGGAACTAATAAATCCAAAGAAGGAAACGAAAATGATGTGCAGCTTTTATTTAAAAGGTGACGATCCAGGCTTATTGGCATTAGCTGCACGCGAATTGCCTAATTTACTGCAAAGGATATCGGTAAGAGAAATCAAAATTTAAAAAGCGTAAAATACTAGTTCATTTTTCATATAGACAATACTTTTTTTGGTGGTACGCCAACCGAGTGGCTTTGATATATCGGGCTATATTGACTATACGAGCAGTTTGCGCAACTTTGGATTGAATGTGCGTGGTGCAACCAATTGGAGGGGCGTTTTTGAGGGCACTACACAGCTGCGTCCCAAGCCCAATCACTTAAGTTATTATGATTTGCATAGCAAGATACTCAATTACAACGATAGTGAGAACTATCAAACCATGCACGTCGGACAATCGTTGGTATTCATGCACAAGGGTGATCACAAGATGATTTATATGGATGGAAGTCGTGATGATGCCGTTATAAAGCGTACTATGATACATTCTCCCAAAGTTGGCACCATCATTTTCTACGATCACATTGTTCGAAAGCCTGTTTAGCCAAGTCGAGTATTTTTCTAAAATTATTAATAAATGGAAATCTCTTATGTTTTGGAGAAAAACTATTTTTAAGTGTAGTTTTATTTCTTATTTATAATTTTGCGATTCATAAACTATTACAGTGTAAAGTTAAAATGAAGCATTACAAACATTTATGTATCTCGAATAACAAAATGTGTTTTTTCTTTTTAAAACATCAGTTCTTGAGTAGAAAATCAATTAACTATTTATCGTTGGCCAATTAAAATTTCAAAAATCCAGCAGGAGCTTGACCAGATTGATGAAGCAGCATGCGAACTCTATTGTTAAGGCAAAATTGCAAAAGCTTTGTGTGAAAAATTAAGCGCTTTTTATACCCTTAACCCATAAAATGGGTAAATAAGGGTATAATGGTTTTGTGCAAATGTATGTAACAGGCAGAAGGAAGCATCTCCGACCCTATAAAGTATATATATTCTTGATCAGCATCAACAGCCGAGTCGATCTAGCCATGTCTGTCTGGCCGTCTGTCCGTCTGTCTGTCCGTCTGTCTGTCCGCCTGTCTGTATGAACGCGCCGATCTCAGAGACTATAAGAGCTAGAGAGTTCAAACTTGAAACTTAAACTCTCGTATACCATGCGCAGTACAAGTTTGCTTCAAATCATCGATAACATTTCTGGTTCTCAAAATACACATGTGATCGATAACAAAAAAATCTTGAATTTCAAAATTGTGAAAATGAGGTTTGAAACTTTTGATAAAATAATGAATATTTGAAAAAATTTGATTAAAATCGGTTAAGAAATACCGGAGATATCGCAGTTTGAAGTTTTGTCACATACGCGTTACGTATGGGGTTAAGGGTATGTCCTAGTCGGGATTTCTCGACTAGAGCCTTCTTACTTGTTAATTATTTTCTACTGGACAGGAGAAAAAGAAACCCTTCCATGTTGTCAGCAGCATATTGATTGGCAACCACTGTGCTGCTTGAAGATGAACATTTCCTTGTAAAAAAAGATGAAACTCCCAAATTAAAAATTAAATAAAAAACTTTTTAGTTAGTGAGAGGGAAAAGAAAACTTTGGCAGCAGCTTTGGCTAAATAATAAACAGCTCTAAATCATTTCAACAAATGCCAGCCACGTGATTTCCGCTTGCTGCACGTGCCACAACTCTGGCTCTAAATGCTTGTGCAGCTCTCCTTTCATTCCCTTCACCAGCCCTCCTTTCACTCCCAGCAGCTGTCAAAGCTGAAATTATTGGCAACGCGCTTAAGCGCAATAAATATGGTTGATTTCTGGCAACGGGCCAAATATACAATACGTACAAAAACGATTTTACTCTCTTCAAGTACGTTCAGCATTTGGTGTGTGCTTTTAGTCCTTAATATCCCAATGCTCCTTCTGTAACTGCTGCTGCTGCTGCGCCAATTTGTAATTCATTTCAAGGCAGCAGCAAATCGCTGCAAGCTGTTTACGTTGCGCTTTTTAATAGTCGCTGTTATCAATGCAAACGATGCAAAGAAAGTGAAACGGTTAACATGAAAAATAGCTCAACAGTAAGCACAAAACACATTGCATTGGAAAAATTTATTTTAGGTACGTTAAAACTCTAATTTAAACTCGATAATACGTATAAAATATGTGTAAATTTTCTGTAAAAAATATTATAAAATAATTTGTATCATTTTGAAAAGAATTGAAACAACTTGAACAATTTCAAAAAACAGTTTATTTTTTCCAGTGCTCATACCTATAAATACTTGTTATGTGGAATGCTCATAACTGCTTGAGGACACTTTCAGAACGTTAGACCTCCCCTCGCTCTAAGGACAGAGGAGAGCAAAGGAAGCAAAAAGCGGAAGCTAAACATAAAGAAAGAAATAAAAAAAGCGCAACTTAAAACGCTTCTGTATACAATTCGATTATTTACGTTATTCTTTTTAAATGATATTTCCCCCCTTTGGCGAGCGGGTAAGCGTGTTTGAATTGCAATGGAGAAACCAATTATCTGTAGCAAGGAGCAAGGAAATGAAGCAAATAAGCATGCCAGAACGAATGCAAGAAAAAGAAAAAGAACAGCTAACTGCAATTCAGGGCAAGTGCAAGAGGCTAGAAAATAAGTAAGTATCTTGGCAGCTGGAAGGCAAACAGCAAAGCAGCAAACAAAAGATCAAATTAATAGCATAATGGGCAACAGCAGCTGCAACAAACACAGATGGTGGCAAACAAGACCACCCGCCCCACCAACGTACACCCACTTACACTACACAAACATTTAAACAGTTGCACTCATAATTTGTTCCGGGGGGCAACTATAAAACACAGCGGATGGTGCGAAGAGAGCATCAAAAACATTTCATAGCACTACTCTCGAGCATGTCACTCAAGTACGCACTGATCTTTGCCCTGGCAGCATTATGCTGTCTGGTGGCCACCGAGGCAGCCGCACAGCGTCGCAATGTTGTTGCACGTGATGAGATTGAAGACGATGGCAAGACTTCAGTTCAGCAGGTTGAAGAGCGTCAGGAACAAGAAGATAACGAGCAGGAGATCGAACAGGAGCAGGCTGGAAAGAGTCAGGTGTCCGTAAATGAGAACCGCAATACCATTGCCGCCAACAATGGTCAAAAGGCGACAAGCAATGCTGATGATGCCCGTGCCAGGCGTGTGGTTCGACGTGGTCGTCGTCGTGGTGGTAACCGTCGTGGCGGTAATCGTCGTGGTAGTCGTCGTCGTGGCGGTCGCAGAGGACGTGGTGGTCGTCGCTCCAACCAGATCAGAAGGCGCGTTGGCCGACCTGTTCAGGGTTAAACAATTGACAGATATACACACACACACACACGTACGCACACAGTCTAAGATACACATATGTACAACCAAAGCACCGAACTGACTTTTGTGTTATACAACTACCTATTTAATGCACATTTCTACCAACTATGTCAAGTACAAAATATATTTTTTCACATTTTAACATACAATTTGTGTGTTAGTTTTGTTTTTTAGAAATTGCTTTTATGTAAGCTGTACAAGAAAATACCCTGAGCTTTATCAAGCTTTATCTACAAAATGTTTCTATGATTTCCAGATACAGGATTTCTGCTGAGCGTGGTATAGGACTCGTTAGGAGAAACAGACGAAAAGATGGACATGGATTTACTGCAACGGAATGGGAGTGTAGGCATTGTATGGCGTATACGCTTAAGTGCTGAAGTACGAACATAAAGTATCGATATTCTTGATCACCATTATCATCTCACTTTATATAATCATTTTCGTCTGTCGGTATGACTGTCTTTCCTTACATCATTATAGCAATTCTAAATTAGCTCGTAATTGTAACTTTTGCATTTTTTTCTTCTTCGTTCCGCAAAATGTCTAGCAAATATTTATTTAGCGGCTTTAGTTTTAGTCACTTTTAAGCATTTAGTCAGTTTGCCACATTGAAGCTTATGTGGATGCGAAACTTTAAAGTGTTTGGCTTAATACAGTGCATGTCAAAATTCTTTGGATTGCAGAGAAAACTTTTCAACAGCATGCGAAAAATGCCTGTGGCAAAAATTCCACAGGCCTGTTTCTCGTCAACAACAGCTCTTGCTCCTCGTATTCCCTCCTGTTTCCGCATCCCCTTTTTCTTCCAACAACTGAGGCTGGCGACGTGACATGTGACAAGAACTTGCCGCGGCTGCCATCAGCATCTGCTGTTGCTACTGATGTTGTTGTTGTTGTTGCTGCTTTTGTTGTGCCTTGTGCTCGGCTTCAAAAATTGATGAATGTGCCAATGTTTCTGGCCTGCAGCCTGCAGTCCTTTCAACCCTTTCGCCGTCTCAACATACCCCAGCCATATACTACACTACGCCAAAAACTTCTTAGCCAGCAGTGTGTACACGCAGTGTTGGTCCTAAAGTTTTGCGGCCGCCAAGTTGGTTCATATATTTTTTGTTTGGGTTTTGTTTGGATTATTAGGCAACACTTGCTGCAGCTGCAGCATCAGCAGCAGCAGTTGCAGCCTCTTAATGTTGCAAGTTTATCAACACTGAGGAAAACCAACAAAACTTTCTCAAAGTGTAACAACGTAAATGGTAAATGAGTTTGTCAGCCGGCACAGCACACGCATTAAACCTTTAATAGTTTTGCCATTGGAGGAGCAGAAAGAGTGGAAAAGAAGGCACTTCAGGAAATTAAATCCATGCGTTTGCTAGATCAAACTGCCTGCAACATCATCAACAGCCACATTTTGATGGGCAGCCAACCGCATTGATGAGCATTTGCTATTGTTATGGCACAAACTGAAGCTGCCGCATCCATGGCTCGCTCCATGGCTTGCTCCATGGCCAAAAATAATCACAATAATAATGAGCTGCAGCTGAACTATTATTCGTTGTTCGCCAATGCATTGGCTCGCCGCTATTCGCTTGCTTTTACTACTCGCTACTTGCTGCTGGTGCGTTCGTTACTCGTTGGTTTTGACAGCGCTTAATTAAGCGCACAATGTGCATTCGAGAATTTTGTAATTTCCTATTCATCAAGGTAGTACACGTTTGCTCTTATCGGTCTTTTTGCTCTGATGAATAGACAAGCACACACAAGCAGCCACTGTGTATGCGTGTGTGTGTGTGTGACAAAAGTTTGTCTTTGTGTGCATCTATTTGAAAAACAATAAGCTATTCCATTGTTTGCCTTTTTGAGCAACAACAAAAGCGACAAGGGCCAAACAATTTAGATATGACAATAAGGCAAACGAAATGAATTCTTATTCGACTCCAGTCGACTCAACAAACAAACATATCTTTTTTTCGTTCGTTAGCAAAGAGGGCTGTTCAATTTACAATAGAAATTCAATTTAATCCAATATGCAGCTCTTAAGAATGACCTACTCTCACTTAAATTTATGAAAAGTTCAATAGCCTAAAAAGTAAGGCAATGAAAAAAGTAATATCGTTCAAAAACAGCTGAATCAATTCACTTTTCTTCGAAGATTTAATAACAAACTTAGATTAAGTCAAAGAAAAATCCAAAAAAATTTCTGAAATTTCGAAAAGGCTTATCTATTTTCCAATAAATACCAATGAATAACAAATGTAGAACAAAAACTTTTGAATCTTTTCAAGTCAGAAAAATTTCCTATTTCACATCTAGTTTAGATGAGGTAAAGTTTGTAATTAATTCTTCAAAAAGAGATGATGAGAATATCTTGTACTGTAAAATAATTTAATTGAAATTTGTGTTCTTTACTTTATTTAAAACTTCATCTTTATAAGTTGACACAATAATTCGCAGTTTCTGTTCAAGCAAAACATACTGATTGACTTGCCACAATTTACTCTTGCTCTCAGACCTTGAGAGAGAGGGGGTTGTCTGCAACAAGCCCAGCTGAACGAATATATTATAGTATGTATATGTACATATGTGTTTATATGAATGATGCATACATATATTTGTAGTTTTTTTTTTTTTTTTTTTTTGTGTCTCTGCTGAGTTTTGCACAGCCTGCTGTGATTTTTGGGCCGATTTTTATTTTGCTGTATGTTGAGGAGGTATTTGGGGTGTTGGGATGGCGGTCGTCAGCGAACAGCAAAACAAATATACAGCAAGGGTAAAGAAGAAAGAAAATCACACGACGATTTTCAATTGAATGGCGGAAATGTAACGGAAATAAATTTACATAAATACAATATGGTGCGTGCTTGTTGGTGCCACTTTTATTTGCTCAATATATATTGTGAATGCACGCACAAACACATTTGCACAGAAGTGCGTATTGATTTATAGTGAACGTCTGTACTATATTTTGTATATATACGTATGTATAAAAATATAATATAATTTGTTGTGCTTGTGTTTTTGATTTCTTTTTTCATTTCGAAATCAAATTTAAGGCACAACTTTAGCAGCTTGTGTCTCTGCCACTTGCCACTTGTTTAATGCCAAAAACATTTTTGCCATTTCGTGACCAAATTTAGAGCACTATCACGTGTGTAAATGGCACACACACAGCACAACACACACACTTACTAGACACACCTGCCTATGCTGCAGGCCGTAAGCTATGGCAAGAAATTTTTGCATGCAGCATGCATTATTTGCATAAGATAAAGGATGAAAATAACTGTGTTCGCTAAAAACGAATCAATGCTCGACTATATGATACCAAGTAACTGATAAAAACATCAGAGACGAGCACAGGAAGGAACAGCTGGAACAAACCGTAATAATTATACTAATAAAAAACAAAAAGAATTAACAATATTAAATTATTAAAAAGGGTTACTCAATTTGCGAATTTTTTTTTTATTTCATACTGTTTTCCATTGGTTTTAAACTCAAAAAGATTTCAACGTATAACGTGATCGTATAAAATAATAAGGCCGTACAACTCCGACCGAACCAAGAAACGAAAAACGTTATTTGAGTACCGACTTGGTTTACTTGTTACAGGAATAAGCTTGTGATCGACTTTGTGTTTGAAAATTAAACTGTTGCCCTCACGATCAGCCTGAAAATTATCTGTATCCGTATGGTTAACAATGCCCTTGTGCCAATCATAGTAGCTCAAATCATTTGGCTTGGGCTGCAACAGAATTCGGCCCTCGAAAACTGCCTTCCAATTGGTATAGTTCGGAGTCTTCAAGTTGCAGTCACGCAGACTTTTCTCATAGTCAATGTATCCGGATATATCAAATCCGCTACGCTGACGCACCTGCATGAAAATAATGGTCTGCACAAGAGTACATACAATGTTGTAGTCGATTGATTTATATATAAGATGTGTAGCCGTACCGATAGTTTTCCCACCATATTAGGTTTCTCGCGGTCTGCCAATGCTTGTAATACGGCATCATTACCCTTAAAGTAGGTGCTATACAACACTGTTGACAGGACCTTGGGATTGATCATTTCATGTAACTCCCTATGGGCCGCGTCGAATTCATGCTTTTCGTATACTTTGACAGCACTTCGATAGCCAAGTTTCACTAACTTTTGAATAGACTGCTGGCTCGAAATATATCTATGATCTTCGGGTCTCATAAATGAACTCAGGTAATCGTCGTATGAGGCGAACTTAAGCAGATTAGGATCAAAGCGCGACATTTTGTTTGCGTATCTCTTTGGCTAGAAATATTTGATTATTATATTGAATTCTGTGTTGTGTTGTATTTGCCTTTATATATATATGGGCTTTGACATATTTTACAAAGCATATATATACCCAATTTGTCGTGCGGCTCAAGGGTAACAAGACGCTGGCAAAATTGTGAAAATGTATTTTCTATAAAAGCCATAGAAGACTTCGACGATGAGGACGATGCTGATAAAGACAACACACACTAAGAGACAAGAAACGTGGCCGCCTGTCGCCATTTTGTTGCATTTTCGACTTCATATGCATATGTACACACACACACATCCATATCTACAAAAGTGTACACACAATACATATTCATATGTTTGTATGTGTGTGCGTCCCCAACTCAAACGTGCAGTAAAAATGACATTTTCCTTGCACGAACATTTTCCACAACCAACTGCACGAAAATGCACAAAGATTTTTTCTTCTTTTTATATATATTTTTTGGTGGTCTTTGTTTTTTGTCGAACGATGGCGTAAAACGTTTTCCATTGGCAGCGGCATTGGCGGTCGCTCGATTTTCTTGTACAGTGGTTCAATTAATTTAATTTATAAAAATATATAATTATGATTATTTTGTGATAGCTTTTAATTAAATTACATATACGAATGAACTTCCATTAGTTCTGTATTATATTTGTTCTAAATAAGATGCAGTATCTTAGCTCGCACCACTGTGCCTCGCCCAGTGTTAGTTTAAATGGCTGAGAAATCGGTTTTACCACTCGTACGTTTGGCATATTTTACAAATGCATTTGACATACATTTTAAAGGGCTTAAGTGCCACACAGCCCTGCGCCTGGTCCACATAATGTGCCACATGATAAGACGACGACAACGCCTACGAGATAGGGGGAGAGGGGTGCTGGGCGCGGGTCGTTAAATCTTTGCCGGCTTGCAGACATAAAATAGGGCAATTACAGTAAAGATCATAAATTATGCAAAGCTCCAGCAACAAGTGAGCGATAATAAAAGTAAAAAAAGAGGTTCCTTAAAAAATATATATGTATGTATGGAATGGAAAATGGGACAAACGTCTGACAATCATCAGTCAAGTCAGCACTTGAAGCACTCGCGAATTGAAGAATGTGGATTCGCAGTGTGTATGTGTGTGTATGCACTCCGACTGTCACATTTGCATGTGTGAAGCAAAAGTAAACTCGAATATGTCTAAGTACTCAGTGCTCAGTACTCAGTACGCGCTACTCGTTGGTACTTGGTACTTGTTACTCGGCACTCTCGTCGTTTATCAACTGTCAGGCGAAATGCATTTCACCAGCTGCTGACAACAATACGAAGTGTAGTTGCTTATCTCCCTTCCTTTCTCTCTTCCTATCTATCCACCCTTGGCTGTTGCTGCTGCATATGGAAATCGGTTTTACTGGCGCATTAAGTGTGTGCGATTTCCTTTCAACGAGGACAATTTAATGCAAAAATGCATGCTTGACAGCCCCTGCCAATGAGTGTAAGCAGCAGTGGGAGAGGAAACGACTAACGGGTTGAGCTTCTTGCATAGTTATGAATAAATATCCTCTCTTTCTCACTCGTACCTTACCCCTACGCACTTGGCTTCTGGAACGTATTGAACCCACGTTGAATCTACCGCATGGCGTTGAGCTCGAGTTTAAGTTAGGGATTGTATGGGTTGCTTAGTGAGGCGTGTTATCGACGGCCCTGCATGCCCGCGCACAAGCCATAAATGTCAATTGGCCTCTCCAAGCGATAAAGTGACAAGTGCCAAAGTGGCAAGCGGCAACAAGTCTGCGTAACGGCAAATGCCCAGAAAACGAAAAGCAACTGCAGCTGCTCACATACTGTCATAATTATAGACGTTTATCGCTTTATTTGATTGATATGCAAAAACGCACCTTGTACAAGACGCCTTTTTGAGTCCTATTTAATAAATTGAAATCCGAATTTTTGGCAAATAAAATCAGTAGAAATCAATAGACTTAAGTTAATCAATCAACATATTTCAACTGACTCATGAATGTCATTTTTAAAACTGAAACAGCTAGAAACACACGGAATGCATTAGCTTTCAAATAATAATATGAGAATATACCCATTTTAAAGCAAACTTAAAGCTCATTAGCTAATTTAAACCATGAATTTTTTGAAATAAAAAAAAAAAATAATAATTCTATTTGCCTAAAAGCGTGGACTAACTTATTTTCAGCCTTGCCTTTATGTAACTGTCATGTTCTTTTAGTAAGAATTTTAATAGACTATTAGGGGCTTAATCTATTGATCTATTTAGTTATTGTCACAACGATCTGTTTGGGTCACACTTAAATATCATAACACAATAACAAACCCATCTTGAAATGTTGCTTAATCTCACTCCAATCTATGTAAATTTGTTTGCTTTTTCACTTCCCATTCCTGCATTAGCTTTACCCCTTCAGGCAGTCACTTGACTTTAACCTAGGCAGCATCTTTCTCTCTCTCCTTCTCTGTCTCCCTTTGCCTCTGATTTAAATGCTAAAGTGCACGATTATCATTTCGATTTTGTATAAATAGGATATGAATTATTCATGGGCACTTACTTATGCGCCATCAAAGCGACTTAGGCAGCTAGCTCCATTTCCATATCCATCTGTGTGGCTCCAAAAAGCAGACATATGGCAAAATGATGAAGTGTTGTCTGATTGACTTTAAGCAAGATATAAAATACTTACTGCTGACATCCTCATAACCACACACACACAAGGCGTCAGATCGCGTAGTTTTGATAGAGTCAAGTTCACAAATTAAAGTAATTTCCTGTTGTCGAAGTTTTTACCAAACTTGTGACAATTGTTATTTGAACAAAAATACACTAAACATACACATACATATCAGTTTGTGTGTATTGTGAGAGATAAACACAAATTACTGTCGATTTCATTTCACGCCTTGAGCAAAGAAAACTTTACTACTATGCCGCACACAGAATGCCAAGCAAAATCGGCACCCATTGTCAGCTGACGACGCGGAGGCCACGAGTCCTGTTGTCCTGTTGTCCCGGTGTCCTGGCATCATTCTCAATGTCGTCGTTGTCTGAAATTCGATAAGGCGACGCACGGAAGGACGAACGGACGGAAAGACTACGCTGAAACCTGGAAGCAATTTGCGCATAAACGTTCAGCACGATAAAAATTTGCAGTTTTGTTTATTTTTCTGACAGATGCTGGGTGAAAAGCAGCAGCAGCATTAAAACGTTTCCTTTTCTGCTATGCGAAGTTTTGATTTGAATTAAATTTACGATTTGTTCCTGTGGCTGCGACGATACGCTTAAAGCAATTGTCATGCACAGCTCGCATTTTAGTTATCAAAAAAGCTGCTTTACGCTCACCATGCGAAAACTCAATTTCAACTTAAAAGTTATATATGAGTGTAACTTATAATAAAAAGATTATTGTTAAAAAAGTTAACACAATTTTTTTACTCTGTTTAAAGCATTAAATAAATTTTTAAAAATAGCTGTCTATTTGTATATATTCTAATTCAGTCTGTTGATACTGTACTTCATGGTTATCCCAACTGCGTATAATACACTAGTAAGTGACCCGCTTGCTTCGCTACGCCGATAGTTTTTACAAAATTTTAGCAATACATATAAAATAAATAAATTAGTTAATGTTTAACAACATATTAGCAAAGTATTAAATATTCTCTTTTTCACGCCACCATTGAGGTTGAGAATCAGACGCGTCTTTATACTTTGATACCAAAGGTATCATATTATATTGGGTTTATGCAATGCCCGTCAAGGTGTCTGTCCGTCCGTCCGCCCGTCCGTCCGTTTGAACGCAACTTTTTTAAACACGCTTGAAGCTAGAGCTTTGCAACTTTGCAAATATTTTGGTACATACCTTCGTCAGAAAAAGTGTTAAATTTGGCTCTACGACCTCAGGGGCCTGGGAAATCGATAACAAATCGAAACCTCAAAGTGCAAATCGATGAAACACATATATATATATATCTCACATTTTAGCAGCTAGAGTCACCAAATTTGTGGGCAAGATAGCCGATGACATTCCTCAAAAACTGCATCGAAAGTTTGGATGCCACGCCCACCTCTTCCGCCCCCAGCCACGGATGCCACGGCCACCTATTCCGCCCCCAGTCCCGCTCCAATTATAAACAAAAATGCCTGTATCTTCTACAGTTTTCAAGCTATAGGCACCAAAATTGACATAAAGGTGGATGCTGACATTTGACACAGATATGCATGAAAACTTTGGATTCCACGCTCCCAAACAACGGGACATGCCCCACCGCCCTAAAACCGGAAGGCATGTATCTTCGCCAGTTTTTAAGCTAGATTCACCAAATTCGGTATGAATATTGATAGTGACATCCGTAACTGGTGTGCATACAAATTTTGGATGCCACGCCAACTTATACCGCCCACCGCTATATCTCTCTCAGTTTTCGACCTAGGCTCTTCAAATTTGGTATGAACATTGTTAGCGACATCCGTAACCGATCTACATCAAAGTTTTATACGCCACGCCCACCTTTTCCACCCAACTCGTAAAATCTGAAATTTCTATATCTTTCCCAGATTTTGCGCTAGAGTCACCAAACTTGGAAACATTGTTAGTGACATCCGTAACAAATGTGCAATATTGGATGCCACGCCCACTATTAGGAGATAGAAGGTACCATCCGCCACAGATATGCATCACAAATTTGAATGTCACGCCTACCCCTTCTGACCGCCTTTTTATACCCAAAACCCCCATACGTTACAAATACATACAAACTTACATATGTGCTTTGCTTAATTGGTCGAAAATGTATATCAACAATGTTTGTGTGGTACGACGTTACGTCTGAGTTACATAAGCAGCAAGTAAGCAAATCAACCACTATACAAAGATGTTCAAGATTAATTATTTTCGCGCAAATGGCTCGTTATAAAAAACAAATAAGAAATAACAAAAAAACAAAACGTTGAAACTCACAGCTTGTCCTGACCAAGTTTCGTAATAATTAATTAATTTAAAAGCATAGCTCTAGTACAAAAGTTGAGAAAAAAAAGGACTTAGGTGTTCAGGAGGTACTCGAAGGAGTGGTCCAAATTAAAAATCCTTTCTTAGTGCTCACTTTCAAGCTGCATGAAATATTATGTGAAAATTTCAGCCTTCTAGCTCTTATCGTTTAGGCTGTGGGCCTCTCAACAATCAGTTAGTCAGTCAGTCAGTCAGTCAGTCAGTCAGTCAGTTAGGACAAACTATTTTATATATATAGATAAATATATTTATATAAAAGTTTATAATTTATATATATTTATAATTCTTTTAGATATACAGTGGACGCTCACAAATTAGAACCAGTTGGTTCCTGGGGTAGTTCTAATTTCTGAAAAGTTCTAATTTCTGGACGCATTTTGAAATGTCGTATAAGGCAATAAATGGCTTCTTTTCTGCTTAATAGGCTTCGAAAAGAATGTTATTTTAAGTTAAATCAAAAAAAAAAATGTATTCAAATACATACATAATTGAGCAAAAAAGGCTTAAATGACTATTATTAAGAATTTTTTTTTATCATTCATAGTTGTCATTCTTACTGTAGTAGTCTGTTAGTTTTTTTTTTTTTTTTTTTAAATTAGACAGAACAATGTCTTTACGGAGCTCCAATAGATTATCCGTATGCTTACTATTATGCGTCTCACTATTTTTGCACCATTTAAGCAAATTATTATTAAATTATATGTTTGGTGAATCCCCTTTTTATATGCATTTCGTTAGAAGGTAAACCAAAATAATAATTCACGTAAAAAAAAACGCTCCGAAATTAGAACCCCGGTACACCGTACACCGTACACCGCCACCGCCACCGTACACCGTACACCGTACACCGTACACCGTACACCGTACACCGTACACCGTACACCGTACACCGTACACCGTACACCGCAACCGTACACCGTACACCGCCACAGTACACCGTACACCGTACACCGCCACCGTACACCGTACACCGTACACCGTACACCGTACACCGCCACCGTACACCGTACACCGTACACCGTACACCGTACACCGTACACCGTACACCGCCACCGTACACCGTACACCGTACACCGTACACCGCCACCGTACACCGGCACCGTACACCGTACACCGTACACCGTACACCGTACACCGTACAGCGTACACCGCCACCGTACACCGTACACCGTACACCGTACACCGCCACCGCCACCGTACACCGCCACAGTACACCGTACACCGTACACCGTACACCGTACACCGCCACCGTGCACCGTACACCGTACACCGTACACCGTTCACCGTACACCGTACACCGTACACCGTACACCGCCACCGTACACCGTACACCGTACACCGCCACCGTACACCGTACACCGTACACCGTACACCGCCACCGTACACCGTACACCGTACACCGTACACCGCCACCGTACACCGTACACCGTACACCGCCACCGTACACCGCCACCGTACACCGCCACGGTACACCGCCACCGCCACCGTACACCGTACACCGTGCACCGTACACCGTAAACCGTACACCGCCACCGTACACCGTACACCGCCACCGTCACCGCCACCCTACACCGTACACCGTACACCGTACACCGTACACCGTACACCGTACACCGTACACCGTACACCGTACACCGTACACCGTACACCGTACACCGTACACCGTACACCGTACACCGCCACCGTACACCGTACACCGCCACCGTACACCGTACACCGCCACCGTACACCGCCACCGTACACCGTACACCGTACACCGCCACCGTACACCGTACACCGCCACCGTACACCGCCACCGTACACCGTACACCGTACACCGTACACCGCCACCGTACACCGCCACCGTACACCGTACACCGTACACCGTACACCGTACACCGTACACCGCCACCGTACACCGTACACCGCCACCGTACACCGTACACCGTACACCGTACACCGTACACCGTACACCGTACACCGTACACCGTACACCGTACACCGCCACCGTACACCGTACACCGTACACCGCCACCGTACACCGTACACCGCCACCGTACACCGTACACCGTACACCGTACACCGTACACCGCCACCGTACACCGTACACCGTACACCGCCACCGTACACCGTACACCGTACACCGCCACCGTACACCGTACACCGTACACCGTACACCGTACACCGTACACCGCCACCGTACACCGTACACCGTACACCGTACACCGCCACCGTACACCATACACCGTACACCGCCACCGTACACCGTACACCGCCACCGTACACCGTACACCGTACACCGTACACCGCCACCGTACACCGTACACCGTACACCGTACACCGCCACCGTACACCGCCACCGTACACCGTACACCGTACACCGTACACCGTACACCGCCACCGTACACCGTACACCGTACACCGTACACCGTACACCGTACACCGTACACCGTACACCGTACACCGCCACCGTACACCGTAGACCGCCACCGTACACCGTACACCGTACACCGCCACCGTACACCGCCACCGTACACCGTACACCGTACACCGTACACCGCCACCGTACACCGCCACCGTACACCGTACACCGTACACCGTACACCGCCACCGTACACCGTACACCGTACACCGTACACCGTACACCGTACACCGTACACCGCCACCGTACACCGTAGACCGCCACCGTACACCGTACACCGTACACCGCCACCGTACACCGTACACCGTACACCGCCACCGTACACCGTACACCGTACACCGTACACCGCCACCGTACACCGTACACCGTACACCGCCACCGTACACCGTACACCGTACACCGCCACCGTACACCATACACCGCCACCGAACACCGTACACCGTACACCGTACACCGTACACCGTACACCGTACACCGTACACCGTACACCGTACACCGCCACCGTACACCGTACACCGCCACCGTACACCGTACACCGTACACCGCCACCGTACACAGTACACCGCCACCGTACACCGTACACCGTACACCGTACACCGCCACCGTACACCGTACACCGTACACCGCCACCGTACACCGTACACCGTACACCGCCACCGTACACCGTACACCGTACACCGCCACCGTACACCGTACACCGTACACCGTACACCGTACACCGTACACCGTACACCGCCACCGTACACCGCCACCGTACACCGCCACCGTACACCGTACACCGTACACCGTACACCGTACACCGTACACCGCCACCGTACACCGTACACCGTACACCGTACACCGTACACCGCCATTGTACACCGCCACCGTACACCGTACACCGTACACCGTACACCGTACACCGCCACCGTACACCGTACACCGTACACCGTACACCGTACACCGTACACCGTACACCGTACACCGTACACCGTACACCGTACACCGCCACCGTACACCGTAGACCGCCACCGTACACCGTACACCGTACACCGCCACCGTACACCGTACACCGTACACCGCCACCGTACACCGTACACCGTACACCGTACACCGTACACCGCCACCGTACACCGTACACCGTACACCGTACACCGCCACCGTACACCGTACACCGTACACCGTACACCGTACACCGTACACCGTACACCGTACACCGTACACCGTACACCGTACACCGTACACCGCCACCGTACACCGTAGACCGCCACCGTACACCGTACACCGTACACCGCCACCGTACACCGCCACCGTACACCGTACACCGTACACCGTACACCGTACACCGCCACCGTACACCGTACACCGCCACCGTACACCGTACACCGTACACCGTACACCGTACACCGTACACCGTACACCGTACACCGCCACCGTACACCGCCACCGTACACCGTACACCGTACACCGTACACCGCCACCGTACACCGTACACCATACACCGTACACCGTACACCGTACACCGTACACCGTACACCGTACACCGTACACCGCCACCGTACACCGTAGACCGCCACCGTACACCGTACACCGTACACCGTACACCGCCACCGTACACCGCCACCGTACACCGTACACCGTACACCGTACACCGTACACCGTACACCGCCACCGTACACCGTAGACCGCCACCGTACACCGTACACCGTACACCGCCACCGTACACCGCCACCGTACACCGTACACCGTACACCGTACACCGCCACCGTACACCGTACACCGTACACCGCCACCGTACACCGCCACCAAACACCGTACACCGTACACCGTACACTGCCACCGTACACCGTACACCGCCACCGTACACCGTACACCGTACACCGCCACCGTACACCGCCACCGTACACCGTACACCGTACACCGTACACCGTACACCGCCACCGTACACCGTACACCGCCACCGTACACCGTACACCGCCACCGTACACCGTACACCGTACACCGCCACCGTACACCGTACACCGCCACCGTACACCGCCACCGTACACCGTACACCGTACACCGTACACCGCCACCGTACACCGTACACCGCCACCGTACACCGTACACCGCCACCGTACACCGTACACCGTACACCGTACACTGCCACCGTACACCGTACACCGCCACCGTACACCGTACACCGTACACCGCCACCGTACACCGTACACCGTACACCGTACACCGTACACCGTACACCGCCACCGTTCACCGTACACCGCCACCGTACACCGTACACCGCCACCGTACACCGCCACCGTACACCATACACCGTACACCGTACACCGCCACCGTACACCGCCACCGTACACCGTACACCGTACACCGTACACCGTACACCGTACACCGCCACCGTACACCGTACACCGTACACCGCCACCGTACACCGTACGCCGTACACCGTACACCGTACACCGTACACCGCCACCGTACACCGTACACCGCCACCGTACACCGTACACCGTACACCGTACACCGTACACCGCCACCGTACACCGCCACCGTACACCGTACACCGTACACCGTACACCGCCACCGTACACCGTACACCGCCACCGTACACCGCCACCAAACACCGTACACCGTACACCGCCACCGTACACAGTACACCGTACACCGCCACCGTACACCGTACACCGTACACCGTACACCGTACACCGTACACCGTACACCGTACACCGTACACCGTACACCGTACACCGTACACCGCCACCGTACACTGTACACCGTACACCGTACACCGTACACCGTACACCGTACACCGTACACCGTACACCGCCACCGTACACCGTACACCGTACACCGTACACCGTACACCGTACACCGTACACCGCCACCGTACACCGTACACCGTACACCGTACACCGTACACCGTACACCGTACACCGTACACCGCCACCGTACACCGTACACCGTACACCGTACACCGTACACCGCCACCGTACACCGTACGCCGTACACCGTACACCGTACACCGTACACCGCCACCGTACACCGTACACCGCCACCGTACACTGTACACCGCCACCGTACACCGTACACCGTACACCGCCACCGTACACCGTACACCGCCACCGTACACCGTACACCGTACACCGCCACCGTACACCGCCACCGTACACCGTACACCGTACACCGTACACCGTACACCGCCACCGTACACCGCCACCGTACACCGTACACCGTACACCGTACACCGTACACCGTACACCGCCACCGTACACCGTACACTGCCACCGTACACCGTACACCGCCACCGTACACCGTACACCGTACACCGCCACCGTACACCGTACACCGTACACCGTACACCGCCACCGTTCACCGTACACCGCCACCGTACACCGTACACCGCCACCGTACACCGCCACCGTACACCATACACCGTACACCGTACACCGCCACCGTACACCGCCACCGTACACCGTACACCGTACACCGTACACCGTACACCGTACACCGTACACCGTACACCGCCACCGTACACCGTACACCGTACACCGCCACCGTACACCGTACGCCGTACACCGTACACCGTACACCGTACACCGCCACCGTACACCGTACACCGCCACCGTACACCGTACACCGTACACCGTACACCGTACACCGCCACCGTACACCGCCACCGTACACCGTACACCGTACACCGTACACCGCCACCGTACACCGTACACCGCCACCGTACACCGTACACCGCCACCAAACACCGTACACCGTACACCGCCACCGTACACCGTACACCGTACACCGCCACCGTACACCGTACACCGTACACCGTACACCGTACACCGTACACCGTACACCGTACACCGTACACCGTACACCGTACACCGTACACCGCCACCGTACACCGTACACCGTACACCGTACACCGTACACCGCCACCGTACACCGTACACCGTACACCGTACACCGTACACCGTACACCGCCACCGTACACCGTACACCGTACACCGTACACCGTACACCGTACACCGCCACCGTACACCGTACACCGTACACCGTACACCGTACACCGTACACCGTACACCGTACACCGTACACCGCCACCGTACACCGTACACCGCCACCGTACACCGTACACCGTACACCGTACACCGCCACCGTACACCGTACACCGTACACCGTACTCCGCCACCGTACACCGTACACCGTACACCGCCACCGTACACCGTACACCGCCACCGTACACCGTACACCGCCACCGTACACCGCCACCGTACACCGTACACCGCCACCGTACACCGTACACTGTACACCGTACACCGCCACCGTACACCGCCACCGTACACCGTACACCGTACACCGTACACCGCCACCGTACACCGTACACCGCCACCGTACACCGCCACCGTACACCGTACACCGTACACCGTACACCGCCACCGTACACCGTACACCGTACACCGCCACCGTACACCGTACACCGCCACCGTACACCGCCACCGTACACCGTACACCGCCACCGTACACCGTACACCGTACACCGTACACCGTACACCGTACACCGTACACCGCCACCGTACACCGTACACCGTACACCGCCACCGTACACCGTACACCGTACACCGTACACCGTACACCGTAAACCGTACACCGTACACCGTACACCGCCACCGTACAGCGTACACCGCCACCGTACACCGTACACCGTACACCGTACACCGTACACCGTACACCGTACACCGCCACCGTACACCGTACACCGTACACCGCCACCGTACACCGTACACCGTACACCGTACACCGTACACCGCCACCGTACACCGTACACCGCCACCGCACACCGTACACCGCCACCGTACACCGTACACCGTACACCGTACACCGTACACCGTACACCGTACACCGCCACCGTACACCGTACACCGCCACCGTACACCGTACACCGTACACCGTACACCGTACACCGCCACCGCCACCGTACACCGTACACCGTACACCGTACACCGTACACCGTACACCGTACACCGCCACCGTACACCGTTCACCGTACACCGTAAACCGTACACCGTACACCGTACACCGTACACCGCCACCGTACACCGTACACCGTACACCGCCACCGTACACCGTACACCGTACACCGTACACCGTACACCGCCACCGTACACCGTACACCGCCACCGTACACCGTACACCGTATACCGTACAC
This sequence comes from Scaptomyza pallida, assembly GCA_018152965.1. Taxonomy (NCBI): domain Eukaryota; kingdom Metazoa; phylum Arthropoda; class Insecta; order Diptera; family Drosophilidae; genus Scaptomyza; species Scaptomyza pallida. Next base: position 949,363 of record JAECXP010000226.1, read on the forward strand.
CGCCGCCGTAAGTGCCCCGCTTGCTTCGCTACGCCGATAGTTTTTACAATATTTTAGCAATACATTTAAAATAAATAAATTAGTTAATGTTTAACAACATATTAGCAAAGTATTAAATATTCTCTTTTTCACGCCACCATTGAGGTTGAGAATCAGACGCGTCTTTATACTTTGATACCAAAGGTATCATATTATATTGGGTTTATGCAATGCCCGTCAAGGTGTCTGTCCGTCCGTCCGCCCGTCCGTCCGTTTGAACGCAACTTTTTTAAACACGCTTGAAGCTAGAGCTTTGCAACTTTGCAAATATTTTGGTACATACCTTCGTCAGAAAAAGTGTTAAATTTGGCTCTACGACCTCAGGGGCCTGGGAAATCGATAACAAATCGAAACCTCAAAGTGCAAGTCGATGAAACACATATATATATATCTCACATTTTAGCAGCTAGAGTCACCAAATTTGTGGGCAAGATAGCCGATGACATTCCTCAAAAACTGCATTGAAAGTTTGGATGCCACGCCCACCTATTCCGCCCCCAGCCACGGATGCCACGGCCACCTATTCCGCCCCCAGTCCCGCTCCAATTATAAACAAAAATGCCTGTATCTTCTACAGTTTTCAAGCTATAGGCACCAAAATTGACATAAAGGTGGATGCTGACATTTGACACAGATATGCATGAAAACTTTGGATTCCACGCTCCCAAACAACGGGACATGCCCCACCGCCCTAAAACCGGAAGGCATGTATCTTCGCCAGTTTTTAAGCTAGATTCACCAAATTCGGTATGAATATTGATAGTGACATCCGTAACTGGTGTGCATACAAATTTTGGATGCCACGCCAATTTATACCGCCCACCGCTATATCTCTCTCAGTTTTCGACCTAGGCTCTTCAAATTTGGTATGAACATTGTTAGCGACATCCGTAACCGATCTACATCAAAGTTTTATACGCCACGCCCACCTTTTCCACCCAACTCGTAAAATCTGAAATTTCTATATCTTTCCCAGATTTTGCGCTAGAGTCACCAAACTTGGAAACATTGTTAGTGACATCCGTAACAAATGTGCAATATTGGATGCCACGCCCACTTATACCGCCCACCAAAATATCTTTCTCAGTTTTTGCGCTAGACTCTCCAAACTTGATTAGGAGATAGAAGGTACCATCCGCCACAGATATGCATCACAAATTTGAATGTCACGCCTACCCCTTCTGACCGCCTTTTTATACCCAAAACCCCCATACGTTACAAATACATACAAACTGTGAGGGTGCGATTTATTTAGTTAGATTTAAATCATTGTTGTAACAAAAAGGAAAACAAATCGTTATGTTGATTTTGAAATTCGAAAGCAGTTCAAAAAGCAGTTCAAATCTGTAACAGCTGATCTGCGCAGCAGGTGGGCATGGTCGCCACTGTTAAGGCTATGTTATCATAGCAACCCTGAATTTCTTCTTCTTGAGATCGGTAGCGTCAATAAGAGTTGCCTAATTTTTGACGCTCTCTTGCATTTTAACCGGCTTAGAAGATACCACGCAACGAAAAGTGCGCTTCCCTCGTGGAGCAAAATGCACCACCTGCAAAGCTAAGGTTAAATCTGGACGCATCCAGCGCGCTACTGCCAAATTTGCGGTTTAATTGCGCTACCGTATACCAGCAGTCCAAGCCAAGCTTGCCACTGCCTGCATTTTTGTGGTTTGTCGTCGGAATACCAACGTTGGATGTGTGTCTAAGAGTACACCTACATCTTTCGGTGTTTTGTGGTGCGCGTGCCGTACGTCGTCTTGATCAGCACCGACCCAAGTAGCCGCCCGCACAAATTTGGTTGCAGAAGCGTGCGCAGAAGAGCAAACTTGATGCTTGCCGATCTTGGCCTGCTATAGGAAAGTTACCGGAGCAGCAAGGCGATCCAATTATATCAGCCAGCTTCAGCAGCGAAATGCCGCACGTGATTTACCTATGCCTAACTAAGGGCTAAAGCCAGCAAGGGCACAAGATGCATTAAGGCAAATCAACCCCGCCCGAGCATCAATATTATCGTCTATAACCTCATCTCTATTACGAGACTCGTGCGTTTGCAACAAAAAGGTCTTCGTAGTGGTTTGATGCCCCCCTTTCTTCACTGACGGTGGTCAAGAGAAATTTTTGGAGTTTATTATATCGTCACGGACAGAGTTTTTGAATTTAATTATAGTTAAAGTTTGAATTGTTAATACTTATAATTTCTTTCGATCTTATTTTAAAGCTATGCGCATGTTGTTGTAATAATAACACACCCACACACACTTCATCACATCTTTACACACAAACAGATATATTAAAGTTTTACAGACACCTCTTCGTCATCAGGCCTGCTGACTTCGATGGATTTTCTGAGTAATTTTGCGTGAGTACGGCCTAGCCGAAATTGAATCAAGTAAGCAAGTGGATCAAACTTAAAGAGTAATCAAGTGTGTTTCCTTTTTGAATAATATGATAACTTTTACAACAAAATGCGCGTCGCCAATTAACTTTTGTTCATAGTGAATCAATTATTTATCAGTTGTTAAGAAGTTTGCCTATCATTTATAAGTATAAATAATATTTGCGCTTATCGAATTATTATGAAGTTAAATGAAAATTGTTTTAAGTCATCTTGAAGATATTATCAAAATGTTTAGATTAAATGTATTAAGACTCACGATGAATTAACGTGTTATTTAATGGGCACCTGATCACTTATCACACTCTAACATTTATAGGGTAGAATCATGCATATTTCTTAGGTTTTACAGGTAGGGAGGGTAAAGACAGAAGAACAGCTCCACCTTAGTTCTTCTAACTCACATATCTCTTGAGTGAATTTTAATTGACTTTGGTTCTCCTCAATATACCTTATCTGTCTACGACTTTTATTCTAGTGACGCGTATGTCAAGGCATTTCCAAAGATCCCACCCCAATAGCCCTGAGCACGGCCGGAACCGTATAGTAGACAGGGAATTGCCGAAACATTACTGTTGTGCACGTTACATAAGAAGAAAAATGGCGCCCAAAACGTGGAGCCCGAAGTAGTTTAAAAATAAAATACTCGCGGTTACCGACACACCTTTCTAAAATCCTTTTCCTCCAAGATCAATAAGTATCCAATTTTAAAAATAGTATATTAGTTTCAGAAAATATTTCTTATTTGATTAGGAATTGCTGGCGCTCTGGATATTTTCGGAGTCAGACCAACAAATAAGTTATATTAAAGCGTCGAAACCTTGTTTCGCGTGATAGCTAGTTAACAAATATATATCCGTCGGACTATTAGTTTTGATTAAGTCGATTCTTTTCCAGGTTATATATATGTAAACCAAATTAATAATTCTTAATTGAATTGAGAATGCTCATGGTGAAGATTTTCGGCATGTTCCTCTTCAGTTCAGAATTGATATTCATACCCAGTTTATAAAGTAGATCCGTTTATCGCTCAAGAGATGTAAAAATTATTTTTTTGTGAAAGTGTAAGGATAAGTCCCACACGTTTAAAGATCATTGAATAAGTTTATATTTTTCTTTGTTACAATATTATCGCCTTTATCGCAATTATCGTTTAACGCTTATCGCCTTTATCGCAACTATCGTTTATCGCTTATCGCCTTTATCGCAATTATCGTTTACCGAATATCGCTTATCGTATTTACCGTTTTTAGCGAAATTATTCGCTTATATCGCATTCCTTTTTATCGTGTGAAATCAGTTAACATGGCAGTAGTCCGTAGTACTGAAGATTTACGCTCGTTAGCAAGTAACGCTAATGAAGCAGTGTCGTGTGTCATCTGCAATGACACTAGTACCGAAGCAGAATTTAGAGAAACCAGTTGTAAACATCGTTTTCATAAATCATGTTTATCTCAGTGGTCACTTAACAACAACGCATGCCCAAAGTGTAGGCAGCCGTTAACATTATCGCAGAGCTTGGAAAATATTACAGCTCGACCTAGAACCAATTCTAGTGGAACTAGGGGTAGACCTCGTGCTAGCGCTGTCAACAATCAAACAGGTGCTATTCCACGTAGGCCAGTTACGAGAGCTAATAATCGTAACACTCCAAATTTACGTCAGCAGGTTACTTCGCGAATAGGTCGTAATACAAGTAACAGTGCTGTGCAAAATGTAGTAGTATCGGAAGATCGCATTCAGCAGATCATAGCGAATTCCTTGGAAAGTTATCGTTGTACTATCGCGTCGTCAGTAGCTGATCAAATCAGTGCCGCGATACAAAATTTAAATTTATCGGCTCCCGCTAGAGAGACTAGAGACGAACCTCAGCTGGAATGGGATAATGACATTCAGCTTAGTGGGCGTCGTATGAGCTTTGAGCGTGAAAATCTCCGAAGAGATAGGCGTGGTCCATCTCGTGAGAACGCTAACACCAGTAATTATTCAATAGATCGACCTGATAGAATTTCTAATGTCATATCGAACTGGAAAATACAATTTTCAGGTGCGTCAAATGACATTCCCATTGAAGATTTTATTTACAGAGTGAATTGTCTTACAGCCCAATATTTCGATAATAATTTTGAATTGTTATACCCGTTTGCGAATTTACTCTTTAAAGGCCCAGCTCTTTCATTCTATTGGCGAGTGCACAGAACTGTGGGTTGCATGGGATGGTTTGAGTTATGCAACCGTTTAAGAGAAAGATATCAAGACCAACGCACTGATCGAGATATCAAAAATGTTATGCGTCGTCGCAAGCAAGGCGTTAATGAAAACTTCGATGAATTTCTAGACGCGATGCTAGCGATAGCTGATTCCCTTCGAGAACCCATGTCGGAGAATGACATCATTATAGAAGTAAGGCATAATTTAAAGTCCGAATTAATCCATGAACTTCTTCATGTTGATACCCCAAATCTTGCAATCCTTCGCAAGGAGTGCCACCGACACGAAGAATTCTTTCGAAATGTACGATCTAAGCCAGTAGCTCGTATAAATGTTCCAAAGCGTTATGTTAATTCTGTTTTGCGTACAGAAGCGACCGAAGAATTAACTGACGCTGATCTCGGCAATAATAATGAAATTTGTGCATTGCGTGTAAACGAAAAATTAAAATGCTGGAATTGTGATGAGTTAGGTCACAGATACCATGATTGTCTAAAGCCGCGTCGAGTTTTCTGCTACGGATGTGGTTTAGTAGATATGTATAAACCTAATTGTGCTCATTGCAAGATAAAACCGGAAAACTTAGTGAAGGATGTTCACCAAGTTCCGAAAGTGGACGTCCGACATTAGCCTTGGAACCAAACACAAACTCACTGCATATACCTTCACCTGACAAGTCTTATTTACCTGATATACAAAATAATTCCCGGATTTTCAGACCCTATCATTTACGTTTGCGAGAATATAATGAACGCAGAGCAGCTATTTTTAATTTAAATACTCTGGACGTTCAAAAGAATCGTTCTACTTTGCGTATAAAAGATTTTTGGCGTAATAAACGTCGACTAAATATTTTTACCATATCCTCGATAATGAATAAGCCAAACGATATAAGACCTTTTACTCAAATAGAAATATTTGGTAAACAATATTTAGCCCTGTTGGACAGTGGTGCCAATAAGAGCGTTATCGGTGCAGGCTTGGCTAAACACCTTAACTCAGAACCGATTAAAGTAAATAAATTAAATGGCGTCGTTCAGACAGCAGATGGCCACAAGCAAATAGTGACAGGCTCAGTGCGTACACCGGTAACCTACAATTCTTTTAAAATAGACTTCGAGTTTCTGGTCGTACCGTCAATTAAGCAAGATGTTATATGTGGAATGGATTTTTGGAAAGCTTTTGGCATTTCAATCCAGCCTACATATGTGATAAATGAACTAAACGATAGCTATGCAGAAGAAACGAACAAAACCAAACTTGATAACTCACAAAGAGCAAAGTTACAATCTATTATAGATCTATTTCCTTCGTCAGAACGTAGTGGTCTTGGTGAAACATCTCTGGTTGAGCATGAGATCGACACAGCTGATGCCAAACCAATTAAGCAAAGGTTTTATCCCTTGTCCCCTGCTAAAGAGAAGCTTTTATGCGAAGAAGTGGATCGAATGATTAAATTAGGCGTCATAGAAGAAGCACCGACATCTCCATGGTCATCGCCAGTTACCCTTGTAGTGAAACCTGGAAAGGTTAGATTTTGTCTGGATGCACGAAAATTAAACGCTGTTACAATAAAGGACGCATATCCTATGCCAATTCTAGATGGTCTTATTAGTAGACTTCCCCCAGTTCATTGTATATCTAAAATTGATCTAAAAGATGCATTTTGGCAGATTCGGTTGGAACAAAATTCGAGAGCAAAAACTGCTTTTACTATTCCAAATCGACCCCTATACCAATTTAAGCGGATGCCTTTTGGACTTACCAATGCTCCACAAACCATGTGCCGATTGATGGACCAAGTCATTCCTTATCAGTTAAAGTCTCACGTATTAGTATACCTTGATGATCTTTTAGTAATGTCTTCAAGTGTTGATGAACACTTAGAGCATCTAAATACTGTCTCAAACCAGTTGCGTAAAGCTGGACTAACGATAAACGTTAAGAAGAGTCAATTTTGTTTAAATAAGGTTGATTATCTTGGCTATGTCGTTGGAGAAGGGACTTTACAAATTAACCCTGATAAAATTCAAGCTGTAGATGAATTTCCCGTGCCAAAGACGCGCAAGCAACTTAGAAGATTCTTAGGGATGACAGGGTGGTATCAACGCTTTATTTCCCAGTATTCATCCGTAATTTTTCCGCTTACAGAACTTTTGCGAGGAAAATCATTCGAGTGGAATGACCAAGCTCAAGCAGCATTTGTTGAAATTAAACGAATGTTATGTACCGCTCCGTTTTTGATACATCCAAACTATGAGAAGCCTTTTATCTTACAATGTGATGCGTCGTTGTATGGGGTAGGAGCAGTACTAGCCCAAGTTGATGAGTCAGGATGCGAAAGACCTATAGCATATATGTCGAAAAAGTTAAATAAGGCCCAGCGTAACTATACTGTTACCGAGCTTGAATGTTTAGCTGTCGTCTTAGCGATAAAAAAGTTTCGAATGTATGTCGAGGGACAGTCTTTCAAAGTCGTTACCGATCATGCAAGTCTTCGTTGGCTAATGAACCAAGCAGATTTGAGTGGCCGATTAGCTCGATGGGCAATTAAATTGCAAGGATTTTCTTTTGATATCGAGCATCGAAAAGGTAGTGAAAATGTCGTAGCGGACGCGTTATCCCGATGTTTCGAAGAGGTTGACAATATTGCCACCCTTAGTTTTGATATTTTACCTGAAATCGATTTAGAGTCAGATGCCTTTCAATCTGAAGAATATTGCAAATTGAGAGACAACTATCAGAAATCTAATCTCCCGGATGTACAAGTCATAGATAAGTTTATATATCGGCGTAGTATCTTTTGTGAAAACAGTGATACCGACGATTGTTGGAAACTGTACGTTCCAGTATCACTGCGTGAACAAGTAATTCGTTCCATACATGATCAGCCTTCGTCTAGTCATTGTGGCATTGCCAAATGCTTAGAAAGAATTAGACGAAGATTCTTTTGGCCAAAAATGGTCGTCGATGTGCGCAGATATATAGGCAATTGTGATATATGTAAAATCACCAAGTATCCTACATGCGCCTTAAAACCGCCAATGGGTAGTCAAGTGTCTAGTGAAAGACCCTTTCAAAGGTTATATATAGATTTTATTGGACCATTTCCGCGTACGAAAAAAGGAAATGTTGGAATTTTTATTGTGCTTGATCATTTTTCGAAATTTACCTTCCTCAAAGCAATAAAGAAATTTAATTCGCAGGTAGTAATTGACTACTTGAGAAATGAACTTTTTACATGCTTTGGAGTGCCCGAAATAATTGTGAGTGATAACGGAACTCAGTTTAAAAGCCATGATTTTGCCACATTTATTTCACAGTTTGGTATTCAGCACATATGCACCGGAGCATATGCCCCTCAGTCAAACGCAGCTGAAAGGGTAAATCGGTCAATAAATGCAGCTCTAAGAGCCTACGTTCGTACCGATCAGCGAGCATGGGACGTATTTTTACCTAGTGTCAATTGTGCGTTACGCAATTTTCTTCACCAGTCTGTTGGAATGTCGCCTTACCGTATAGTATTCGGCCAGTACATGATAGTACACGGCAAAGATTATAAGTTGTTAAAGAACCTTAACGTGCTTAGTGATGGTACTCAACAGTTGAATCGAACGGATGAATTTCATCAAATCCGCTCAAACATTGAAAAGAACCTAACCAAAGCGTATGAGAAAAATCAGCATACCTACAATTTGCGTACCCGTCCTCGTTCGTTTGAAGTAGACCAAGTAGTTGTTAAAAGGAATTTTGCATTAAGTAAGGCCGCAGATAATTTTAATGCGAAATTGGCTCCAGTGGGAACTAAAGTGCGCATTAAAGCAAAGCTGGGTCAATCTGTCTATTTAGTCGAAGACCTAAATGGCAAAGAGTTGGGTCGATTCCATGCAAAAGACTTGTGGTAACCGATTCAATCACACCCTTTTGGTTTTTCTTCAGGCTTTATCTCCATCCAGTGGATAAAGATTAAACCTGTGGTGTGAGGGTGCGATTTATTTAGTTAGATTTAAATCATTGTTGTAAAAAAAAGGAAAACAAATCGTTATGTTGATTTTGAAATTCGAAAGCAGTTCAAAAAGCAGTTCAAATCTGTAACAGCTGATCTGCGCAGCAGGTGGGCATGGTCGCCACTGTTAAGGCTATGTTATCATAGCAACCCTGAATTTCTTCTTCTTGAGATCGGTAGCGTCAATAAGAGTTGCATTAGTGACGCTCTCTTGCATTTTAACCGGCTTAGAAGATACCACGCAACGAAAAGTGCGCTTCCCTCGTGGAGCAAAATGCACCACCTGCAAAGCTAAGGTTAAATCTGGACGCATCCAGCGCGCTACTGCCAAATTTGCGGTTTAATTGCGCTACCGTATACCAGCAGTCCAAGCCAAGCTTGCCACTGCCTGCATTTTTGTGGTTTGTCGTCGGAATACCAACGTTGGATGTGTGTCTAAGAGTACACCTACATCTTTCGGTGTTTTGTGGTGCGCGTGCCGTACGTCGTCTTGATCAGCACCGACCCAAGTAGCCGCCCGCACAAATTTGGTTGCAGAAGCGTGCGCAGAAGAGCAAACTTGATGCTTGCCGATCTTGGCCTGCTATAGGAAAGTTACCGGAGCAGCAAGGCGATCCAATTATATCAGCCAGCTTCAGCAGCGAAATGCCGCACGTGATTTACCTATGCCTAACTAAGGGCTAAAGCCAGCAAGGGCACAAGATGCATTAAGGCAAATCAACCCCGCCCGAGCATCAATATTATCGTCTATAACCTCATCTCTATTACGAGACTCGTGCGTTTGCAACAAAAAGGTCTTCGTAGTGGTTTGATGCCCCCCTTTCTTCACTGACGGTGGTCAAGAGAAATTTTTGGAGTTTATTATATCGTCACGGACAGAGTTTTTGAATTTAATTATAGTTAAAGTTTGAATTGTTAATACTTATAATTTCTTTCGATCTTATTTTAAAGCTATGCGCATGTTGTTGTAATAATAACACACCCACACACACTTCATCACATCTTTACACACAAACAGATATATTAAAGTTTTACAGACACCTCTTCGTCATCAGGCCTGCTGACTTCGATGGATTTTCTGAGTAATTTTGCGTGAGTACGGCCTAGCCGAAATTGAATCAAGTAAGCAAGTGGATCAAACTTAAAGAGTAATCAAGTGTGTTTCCTTTTTGAATAATATGATAACTTTTACAACAAAATGCGCGTCGCCAATTAACTTTTGTTCATAGTGAATCAATTATTTATCAGTTGTTAAGAAGTTTGCCTATCATTTATAAGTATAAATAATATTTGCGCTTATCGAATTATTATGAAGTTAAATGAAAATTGTTTTAAGTCATCTTGAAGATATTATCAAAATGTTTAGATTAAATGTATTAAGACTCACGATGAATTAACGTATTATTTAATGGGCACCTGATCACTTATCACACTCTAACATTTATAGGGTAGAATCATGCATATTTCTTAGGTTCTACAGGTAGGGAGGGTAAAGACAGAAGAACAGCTCCACCTTAGTTCTTCTAACTTACATATCTCTTGAGTGAATTTTAATTGACTTTGGTTCTCCTCAATATACCTTATCTGTCTACGACTTTTATTCTAGTGACGCGTATGTCAAGGCATTTCCAAAGATCCCACCCCAATAGCCCTGAGCACGGCCGGAACCGTATAGTAGACAGGGAATTGCCGAAACATTACTGTTGTGCACGTTACAAAACTTACATATGTGCTTTGCTTAATTGGTCGAAAATGTATATCAACAATGTTTGTGTGGTACGACGTTACGTCTGAGTTACATAAGCAGCAAGTAAGCAAATCAACCACTATACAAAGATGTTCAAGATTAATTATTTTCGCGCAAATGGCTCGTTATAAAAAACAAATAAGAAATAACAAAAAAACAAAACGTTGAAACTCACAGCTTGTCCTGACCAAGTTTCGTAATAATTAATTAATTTAAAAGCATAGCTCTAGTACAAAAGTTGAGAAAAAAAGGACTTAAGTGTTCAGGAGGTACTCGAAGGAGTGGTTCAAATTAAAAATCCTTTCTTAGTGCTCACTTTCACCGAGAATGGAATATTTTGTGAAAATTTCAGCCTTCTAGCTCTTATCGTTTAGGCTGTGGGCCTCTCAACAATCAGTCAGTCAGTCAGTCAGTCAGTCAGTCAGGACAAACTATTTTATATATATAGATTATTGAGGCAGAACTTTAAGTCAAAACTGTTCAAAATGTACAGGGTTGTAACTGTTAGTTACTTACCTATCTCTTTATGTTAAAGACCAAAGAACACTAACACAATCTACACACATAAAGTTCGCCAAATCACACTTTACAATATAGATATTTCTGATTCAACAAGTCAAGGGCCTTGGGCACTGCGTTAGACCTAACAGGTTGAAACAATAAACTTAAAATATAGCATCAAATATTACTACAATTGAGTCGACAGCCAAGTAAAACCATAAAAATTGCATCAAGCCTTGTTTATATTAATTGTTAAAAAAACTAAGCAAAACCGCAAAAAATACAAAAAACTCAAATTGCAAAAAAAAAACTGATTTGAAGGCCATTAAACATTGACAGCATTTCAATCACAGATCTAACCAATTACAGGACAACACGCAACAAATTGACTGTAGATGGCAAACAGTCATTAGCCAAAACTGTCAATAACATTTGGGCCACAACAAATGTCAAACAAACATGGCCATAATGATAAATCAATAACAACAATTGTAATACTACATTTAGGCATTGTACACATTTTTTTTCTACAAATTAAATACAAATGTGGGCTAAATTGACAAAAAAAAAATCAATAAAATCCCTTGCAAACTAGAGTTGCAACAATTCACATAACTAAAATGCATTTGGATGTCGACTTGGCTGGATGCCAAATGAAAAATTATAATTGATGCGATATTAATACGCGTGACGCAGTCTCCCTCCTACTCCCAACTCCCTCCCCTTCTCACCATCAAGCCACACTTGGCCCCCATTTCCCTAGACAGGCAGCCCTGATGTTGAGATTGATGGGACGCATTCGCGGAAAAAGGCTTAGCAACAGGCTGGCGAGGAAGCTGCCTCCCCAACTGACTGATGGCATACGTCATTAATGTCAGCAATGGTGTTGTACACACACACACACACATACACACACACATACACACACACTATGCCTCACACTGTTACATATACGCACAACATACAACACATATAGAGAATTGTCATCAGCATTGCTTTGGCTTTTTGCCGGCTGGCTGTGAATGTTTCCTGGTCAGTGGAATCCACATAACCACAGAGTGGAGCTGGGGATCTGCTCTGTTCTGTTTTGTTATTCTCCGCTCTGCGGGCGTTGTGGTAATTAGATGAATGTGCCATAAATCATTTTCTAAATCATTTGTTGCCAGTTACCAGTTGCCAGTTGCATTTGCTCTTGATAGCTTCAGTCCCTGGTTCCGCATTGTCCCCCCCTTATGTTCACTTCTTTTTGGGAATGTAGACACCATTGATTGTATATTTTTTCGACATAGGTTGTCTATCGAACTTACATTTTAAGGAGATAAAGCGTAGGCTTCAAGATCATGTGCTACGTATAAGAAGTACTCGTTGCCAAGATCTTATCTCATTAAATGTCCTTAAGCCTATTTGAACATAATACTTAATATACCAGATTCAAAAGCCAATCTATTTAGTTAGAATAACTTTAGGTTTATACAACAATTTGTCTTTCAATTTCGTCCTAAATCGAACTATATTTGAGTTCACTTTAAGTCGAGTTCAAATGGTCTTGAGGAATGCTAAGTCTAAGCGAAAGGGGCCGGATAATAGCAGAGACCACATCAAACATGTAACTCATTATGCAAGTCACAGCAAGTATTAGAAATCAACAGGCGCAGGGCAACTGGTCTCCAGCTAAAACGTATATTACAATGGACCAGGAGTACGCCCTAGCCCTCTTCTTAGAACGCAAACAAAGGAGCCAAGTGGGCCGAAAAAAAAAAACCCACAACAAACATACAAGTAACCAAGCAAGTAAGTGTGTGTGTGAGGAGTGGTGTGTGTATATGGTAGCAGCAATATCTGTTAATTGTGTACAACAACGAAGAAATTGCAGTGAAAACAAAATGAACTGTGACACAGAAACTCAAAGGAGATAACGCAATAGAGCAACAACAACACGAGACAGGGAGGGAGAGAGAGAGAGAGTTGGTCTGGGGCGGGACCAGTCTAAAGTTTAGCTATAAAATATATGCTAGAATACAGCAACAGAGCACAACACAAGACAACACAACAGATAAGCGAAGGCGAACGTTGACCATGCTTGAGTTGTCACAGTGCTTATGGCAACTGCAATTTTAAGTGCTAAAAAGTCGACATTGTCAGCTAATCGCATTGGCGCCCAGTTAAGCGGCTTAGATACAGTCATACATGAAGTATATTTACTGTACCATCCCTGTACTATCTTTAAGATACACAAATGTGTGTGCTTGACATTCTACACAGAACGAAATTGATGATAAAATGTTAAAGCATCAATACTTCGTATGTAATCGAATATACGATGTACGTCAGACAGAGTTTTCCATAACTATGCTTAAGTTTATAAAACATAATAATGAATAGAGATTAAAGATACTTAATCGACTAAAAGTTGTTTGTAGGAACAAGATTGAATTCATTTCTTAGTTGACATTACATACTTAAAATAATTGAATAACATTATTTTACGAATACACATTAGTTGACTTAAATCTTATATATGAAAAAATATTTTAATATGTTCATTTTACAAAGTTTAAGAAAAATATAAATGACTTAAGTGACATTGCATTGTAAATTTTTGTGGCTTTTTGTTGAACTGTATACATAAAGTATGAAATATTGGTGCCACATGTTAATTAAGTTGCATGCCACAGCAAAAGGACAACGACCAGTTGGACTTTCGGCTTAGCTTTGGCATGTTTTATGCAGATTTATGGAGTCCGCCAAAGGGTGACTGCAACTACAGCAAAACTTTTGCCACTCGACGCCAACTCAATTGTTGTTGTTGTGTTTGTTGTTGTTGTCGTTTTGGGGTTTCTCATGTCGCATTAATGCCGAGAGACACACAAACACCTACAAACACATACTCATGCGCATAATTAATAGCTGCAAAAGGTGAAACAAAAAGGTTACGCACCAACACACACTCCTACATGCCCAATTGTGTGTGGCAAATATAGCATATATATATTTTTAGTGCGTCAGTAATAGAAACCCCAACAACAACAATGCACTATAATAATAATATCTTCTTTAGTTTTAGTTTTAATTGTAATTTATGGAATGTTGCTGCTGGCTTCGGTGATTTATTGTTGTGCTTTGTTGTTGTCTGTAATTCAAACGTGGTATTAAAAGTATCATTTCAGGCGAGAAAATATATTTATGCACATTTTAGTTATTGAGATACAATTAAATGAAGTGTATTAGATACATGAATAGATGTACATATGTATGTGTAAATAAGAATTGCTGTAGGTGTTATTTATTCCATCGGACTTTTGCCTGCAAATTAATATTTTATGGCAATATATTTTGTGCTTTGTGCAGAGACTTAATTGAATTGATTCAAGCTGCAGATATGTGTAATATAAGATAACCTTAAATGAAATATTTACAATAATTATTTATATGTAAATACTTAATTTGATATTTTGTTAAAATAAACCTTATTCTTACTTTCGTAAAACAAAGGAGTTTGTTATTTATTTAAGGTGATTTTACCATTCAACTAGCATTAGCAAAAACTAAGGGTTAAAGTGAAAGAGAGAGAAAAGAGAGAAGTGGAGGACCTATTAACAGGTACTAGGACAATGTCATCAAATCAATGAGAAGCACAAACAAGAGAACCAAAGCATTGGACTAATTAAATGGTGATTTGTGTCAATGATAACGATAATAATTGCCAGGCAAACAAATCCACAGACACACAGGCCACAAACAACAACAAAAACAAAAAAAAACATCGCACTTACTTACGTTTTTCCGACTTATTCTTGTTCTTTCTGCTGGGGTAGCTGGGTGTTTGGGCGTTGACTAATGATGTGACGATGGCGATAAGAACACCAAATGGGCTGACTGGCATTGGAGTTTTGTGTATAATGACAAGTAAATGACATTTTGAAAAAATATTGAGCCACTTGCCGTGCTGTCAACCAATAAATGAATAGGAACAACAACAACAAATAATACAAATCAAACTCTCTCTCTTGCTCGCTTATTCCCTCAACATTTCATTTGCTGTCTCTATCGACTGTTTGGACAGTTCTAATGAAGATGTGTCGACTCATTGAAACAAAGGCCAAGACGAGTCAATCAAACAATGGGACAACAGTTTCAACATTCCTCTAACGTGTGGGCAGGGGGAGGTAGAAAAAGCGCCTACAGATAAACAGCAACACATTGACATTCGAATGCCCATTGAACCGATGGAAAAATGTCAACATTAGCTACGCATTATGAGCAGCAACAGCAGCAGCCGAAGAATTTTTGGGAGCCCAGAAATGAGCAAAAAGTTATTATGAAAGACATTTTCATTTCCATCATCAATCTTTGCGCTTCAACACTTGCCCCACAAATCTTGTGATGTTTCGATTCGGCACTTGATGAAGTTCAAATATTTACCCAGTTTATTATGCCGCCCGTTGTGATTATTGTTGACTCGTTTCGGATGATCTGTTGACAGCTCAATTTGTTGAGCTCTTGCCAGGGGTATAATTGTTTTTATTTTAAGTATGCTACAGTCCTAAAAGAAAATGAAATTAAAAATGTGAAACCATATACTAGTTTAGGCTGATAATATGGCGTATGTAATCAATGAAATCAAATAGTATTTTCTTAAAGCTAGCTTTTGATATTTTAATGTAAGGCTATAAGATACATTTTTTGCATGTAGCCTGAATGGTATAGTTCTTAAAGTTAGAAACCTAAGCTTCATTGCACAAAGTATTTATGTTGGTTGGTTCAATAATATGATTCGCTACCTCAAAAATACCCATTTGCATTAAGCATATTCAGAGGCCAAACAAGGCTAACCAGTAATGTCAACAGGTTAAAAGTTTTAAAGCATTTCATCTGGATAAAGTGTTATGAATGGAATTTACTTTGTAAAAAAAAAATCAACTTTTATGCCAAACAAAATATGATTTCTTATCTCAACTTTGAATACAAAATCGAACAACAGCGGCCAACAAAAAAATGTGCTGTCAAAAATGTATATTAATTCGGGCAAGTGAAAAATCATACACATAAGCGACACAGTCGCACCCTAACACACACATATTCGTACACACACATTTCATTGTCAAAGCGCGCACACGTGGAAAAATGGCAAGCCTGGCAGCATTAATGGCTTTTTTTTTGGTTGTTGTTATTGTGGGGCTGGTATGCTATTTTGGCAACATTGTTACGTGTGTCGGTGAAATCGTCCGACTGTCTCTGTGTTGCCTTCATTCTCCGATTTAGCGACACAAACGATGTGTTAAGTAAGAGAAACAGCCAAGGGAAACGTAGGACAGGTTAGGTAGGAGGTTAGCTTTGTAGGCGGCACACTTGTGTATGTTATTGCCTTGCCTGCAATTGTATTAACCTTATCGTAAACTTGATTTATGTGAGCACACTTGTTTTTTTTTCTGTTTGTTGTATTTTGTTGGTTTGTCTTGACGATCAAGAGCAACAAAAGCTCTACTACAAATTGACTAATGGCATTTGCTTAGTACATACATACATAAAAAAAAGATTACAATATGAAAGATGTCAATTCTGATGTACATGGGTGTAAAATATTTTTAGCTTTATTCGTATTTGAAAATAATTTGCTGGATTGTATTCTCAGATGTCACAACTTTAAATCTCAAATACAAGACAAAGGAAACATTTTAAATCATATTTAGGTACGTGATGTTTAGCTAATTTTGTTGATATGCTTATCAATAGCACTAAGTTTTGTTCAGATTGGCTATATCTTATACAAATAGAGTCCGGATTTTCAATATTTTCCACTCAGCGGGGTGTAAATACATAGATTAAAGGTCCAAGTGCAAAACACAATAAACAGATAACAAGCATCATGGGAGATGGAGCTAGGCATAAAAGTATAAATTGCTCGTTTCCGTTGCAAGTGTCATTCAGTGTCAAATGTTACATTCAAAGATCAAGTAATCGAAAATAATTAATTTTATTTAATATTTTGTTAAGTGCATAACATTACATTTGCCTTAAGTAGTAACCATTAAGAGGTTGTTGTTCTTATCTTATCAGCCTTTTAATGTACTACTTGATGGAAATGCAATACAAGTCAACAAATAAATTCCAATGGATAATAATAATTGTGGCAGTTATTGCTTTGTAAAAAATTTAACACTTAAGTAGTTTATACAAGAGCGAGTTGTATTTCATCATATCGCATTGTGTGACCTACTAAAATGGGAAATTTTTAGTAAATACAACAAAGAAGGTGAATAACAAACCCTTATATAGCGAAGTTTACCGGGTCCATCCTAAAACTATTCTGTGTAGGGCTTAAAATTTAAAACTTTAAATCCAAAATATTCAATTGACAAAGCAGCATAATTTGCAAACACAACAAGTTGTGATTAGATATCTATTTGACATATAAAACATTCAATTGTTAACTTTAAATATCATTGAACTTTTAAATGGTTACATGTATTGTGTACAGATTCAAAAGTTCAAGAATTCTATGGCTCAGATAAATACTCGAGTTTAATAAAACAAAATCCTGCGGCGATAATTTACAACACGATGCTGTGCGGCAAATTGCTTTGATTTTACTGTGCCAACGTGCCACGGCTGCCACCCACACGCACACACACCCACACATACGCTGAACGCGAAAAAGGAAATAAAAACAAGCAGTCAACATTTAAGGGAGAGGGAGCAAGGAAAAACCTGCCACAAGATGCTCCTCCGTTCTCACACACTTGCTATACACACTTGACTGGCAAGCCAAGCCAAAGGCAAACCAATTCAACATCCGTTTGCCGCTAATTCACACACATAAACGCACACACACAGACATACACGAAGCAAGCATCTTGACAGTAAGGATATATGAAATACGCGCAAATAACGTGTTGGGAAAATTGTGTGAAAATTGTTATATATATTATATCCGTACGATGGAGCGTTTGATATGATTTCTTATGCCCCATTCGCTGCCAAAAGGTGTTGAGCATCGTTTAGTTTCGAAGCGGATGTTACCACAAATGCGCATATAAAGCGGTAGTTTTATGGGGTGTAATTTCAATACATAGATAAGCGTCGATTTTGTGTGATGTGTTACATATCATTTCAATTGAATATGCATTTTGTTTGCAAAAGTAAATAAATATTCAAGTTTTGATAGAAAAAATATTTGTAAGCAATTTCATTTGAATTTGTAGAACTTTGAACAAAGTTAATTATTTTGAATTTAGTTTTTAGTCCTTTAAAATTACAACAAATATGCCATAAAAGCTTATAAGACTGCATTCCGATATCGAAGGTAAGAGCTAAATTGGTTTTGTGCACAGTAAAAGTGTTAGGGTAAGGGATTTTCGTCTACAAGGAAACCGGGAAATCGATGGCGATATGAAGTGAAAGTCGGTAAACAAAAGATTGATTAAGTTTTCACAGCCAGAGTCACAATATTTGATAAGAAAATAGCTTGTGACGATTGCCACTAATCCGCTTCTTAAATGCAAAACCTTAAAGTACACTGTTATCAACTTGAATACGCATTACATTTGAACCTTTTCATAATATTACAAACATATGTGATCGTAGCTCAAAATTAGCTTTTAATAACATCTTAATGTGGACGAACTCCATATAAATTTAAAATAATTTAAATTCTACTTCTTGGAGTAAATTACTAACCTAAACTTAAATACTTTCTCTTCAATGGTTCTTTTTATATTTAATTATACCTCCAGCAATTAACTTGACCCTTCTTTAGTTGACACATGTACTTTTAACATAAACACACATACCAACTTATGTAAACGTACTACGTGTGCAGACGCATGTGCCACAAAAGTACGCAACGCAAATTTGTTGCCACTAAACAATGTGTACAAATGGTTAGCGCATGCTTAACTCATTCAGCAAAACAGAAATAATTGCAATTAGGGCCAAAAGCAGATTTGGCTGCAACGTTAAACAAAACTCACATCCCCAAAAACCCAGCCATTGTTATGTGCACGTGACAGATTTAGTCAGCAAGTTGAATTCGACGTGAGTGCTAAGCGAGTTAAGTTGTGAGTGCGATGAGTACTCATTGCAATTAAATGGAAATTTATTTAATTGTGCTCTTGGCAATTGGCACAGCGTTGAAAACAAACAAACACCCACACACACACACAGATAAAGTTTTGGTTGATTTTGCTCAGCTTTAAGTTGAGAGAGTGAAACGCATTTGCAGTCAGTTTGTCAGTTGCATACATTTGCACCTGGGCAGGGTTGCCAGGTAATGCCGAAATGTCTGCAAACTCGCACGTGACTTTGCTGCAAGTTGCAATATTTTCAGCTAAGCTGCACCATGAGCTGACAACTGGCCACGGCAAACTTGAAATCAAAACTAAAAATTCTGAAAGTCACATAGCAAAAAGTTTCTCATGCATACAGGTAGGTAGGTAAGCAGCAGGCGGTAATAGTGTTGCCAAATCTTGTCGCTTACAACTACGTTTTTAGCTGGAGAATTCATAAACTAGCTTAAGATTGTAAAATGTAAAAGGCATATTAAATATTACTTGAAGCCAGAAAATATCTTAGAATAATTCAGAAAAGAGATACAACTTACTTAAACAACTGAATAATATTTAAATTAATATAAAACTATAAAATAATTTGAAAATATTATAATATGGGTTTTGAAAAATATCTCAGATATTAAAGAAAATTTTCCTAAATAGGCAAGACAAAATATAACATTCTTTGCATGTTCTCCTGGCGATTTAAGACCAGCTTTTTTGTTCTGCACAACACTGGCTGGATGGATGAGGTTGGTGCTTGGTAAAAAAATTCTGTAAAAGTCAGTCACTGTTTACCTAAATGATTTTGCCAGTTTTTTATTTGCTTCGCTTTTGTTGGGTGGCAAACTTTTCCAACTTTCTTTTCTCTTGTTCCTGGTTTTTCTCCTTTCTTTTTTTTTTGGCATAAAAACTAATATTGTGGCGGTGAGTTTATTGGAATTCGGAGTCGAAAAGTTTTGCGCAGGTAACACGCGTATCTTGTAGTTTTATGGAGTTGCTCGAGACGAGAAGTTGCGCATGGAAATCGCAGCTAAAATGTCGTTAAAATCAACGCTGGCAACGCATCCAAAATGCCGTTAAATGTGCGACTCGAACTGTAAAACTTCGATGCCCAGATTCTGTCGTGCGGTTTAGTTTTGCGATTTCTTGCCATGGGCAAAAATCCAAATCCATCGCATTCAACCGCATCCTGTCTCCATTCACCGCTTACGTGCCTCGCATTTTGCATTAGCATTGGCAGGACGAAGCCTAGTCTAGTACAGTTGGTATATAGTAAGTCCTGCTCTGTCTTCGTCTATCATTACGTAACTATTAAACGGCTACGCTTTGGTGGCTCTAATTAATGTTTGAGTTGCAAAATTTTTATTATTCAGTAGATTTGCGGCACACATAACATACGAACGATAATAAAATCAGATTAGTTTCCAATAAAAATGTACCGAAATGTTCATTCATATATAAACATATTAACGCATTGCTTCGGCTATAATTCGACTTTATACCAAAAGCTTTGAAGCAATATTTCCTTAAAGGGAATTGAATTCGTCCAGTAAAATATTTGAATAAAAATAAGCGTAGTGTTTTTTTTTTTTTTTTTTTTATTTATCATATTAATAAAAATTTGAATTTTGGGGAGCATAAAGTCAATGGAAATTTTAAAGAACTATTAATTTTAAAGAACTGCAATATATTAATAATTTTTTTAAAATTTATTATTTTTAAATTTATTAAAATTTTTTTTAAGACTTAAAGCAGAAAACAAATTTTATTTAAAAATTTTATTTAAAAACATATCTAAATAACTACACGTTCTTAAAATGTATGCAAAATGCATATTTTTATAGTTCACAAAATCGGACAAAGTTTTTATACCCTTAACCCATAAAATGGGTAAATAAGGGTATAATGGTTTGTTTTTGTGCAAATGTATGTAACATGCAGAAGGAATCATCTCCGACCCTATAAAGTATATATATTCTTGATCAGCATCAACAGCCGAGTCGATCTAGCCATGTCTGTCTGTCCGTCTGTCCGTCTGTCTGTCTGTCCGTCTGTCCGTCTGTCTGTATGAACGCGCCGATCTCAGAGACTATAAGAGCTAGAGACTTCAAACTTGAAACTTAAGCTCTCCTTAACCATAGGCAGATCAAGTTTCCTTCAAATTTTCGATAACACTTTTGGTTTCCGATATACACATGTGATCGACAACGAAAAATTCTTGAATTTCAAAATTGTGAAAACCGGGTTTTAAACAATTGGTAAAATAATGAACATTTTAAAAAATTTGAATAAAATCGGTTAAGAAACACCGGAGATATCGCAGTTTGAAGTTTGGTAATTTTTATCATATTGGTCACTGGGTAAATACACACAAATGACTGAACGCGTTACGTATGGGGTTAAGGGTATGTCCTAGTCGGGATTTCTCGACTAGAGCCTTCTTACTTGTTTTTACTGACTTTGTTTCACTTATTTTTTTTGGAAAGAAAACTTCAATGCTTTAGAAACTTTTACATAACTTGTTATTTTCTTTTTCTACACTCCGTACTAAAGAAATTTTGTTAACAAATGTGATTGAAAAGCTTTACAGACAAAAAGGAAAAGGAATGTTTTTAAATAAGCACATAATATTAATATTCAAAAATATCGTGGCAAAATGAATTTAAATGATAGTTTAAGAGCATTTCTTGGATATCTTATTATTCAAACAAAGATATTTTTTTAACAATGTTGTTAGAGTGAGAGCTAAGCAACGTCTTTTTACATAAGTATTACGTATATAAATATGAGCAGATGGCTGCGTCTTAATAACTTCAAAGCTTCCCCCTTCTTTTTTAAAAGCTTATAAATTTATTGGTTTGTTTTCCTATTTGATCAAGCTTATTAACTTAAAATGTTGTTGCTGCTAATGGTGAAGCGTTGGCAATAATACTTGATGCTAATAATGCTTATGCGGGATTTTGCAGATTAAACACAATTAAATTTACTGCATTGTAATTGTTTGCAGTCAAGAGCAATAATAATAGATTTGTTTTCTTTGGAGATGGAGGGAGGGCGGAGTGGCGGCCTTAGACCGCAATCCAATTTATTGCTTTTGGCCGCGACTAGGATTTTGCTTGTTTGGCTGCTGGTGTTCCGGCTCTTTTACTCTTGTGCCGCTGTATCCAGGATGCAATTTACGTGCTACGTAAATGCTACAGCAACAACAAAAACAACCGGAACAACAAACGCAATAGTAAAGGTAAGTCCGTGCAGGGCAACATTTGATTGAAACGCTGCAATTCGGCGGAAAGAGTGAAACAGAAAGAGCGATGGTCCAGAGTGGGAGAGAGACAGAGAGAAAAGGATACTTGATAGTTGTGCATGTTCTGTAGAAATGGACGGGAGTATCCAGAATATTCATAGCATTGCCAACGCTTGACTGGCAACAACCACAGAAATGCATTGAATTGAAAATGTTTGAATTTGAATTTATATTGCAAGTTTGACTTGATTGAAGCACTTGATAACGTTTCCTTTTGACATTCCCTCGGCCACTTCACAAAACTCCAAAATGCAATGCTCCTTCCCTTTCCTTCCTCCTGCCACCCATCAGCTGTAAAACATAAATATCCGAATGAGATTTTGACTGTGTTTGGTTTATAGCAAACAAACTACGTCTTGCCATTGACTTGACCGATACTGAGACTGTATTGTTATCGTACCAAAATCAATTTGAAAGCGGTTTCCTCCCATTGCAAATATCAGCTAATTAAAGTTGATTGTGTGGCAAGTACTAGATCAACTGAGACATTGCCAATAACAACAATCATATTTGCTCCATTCCCGCTACAAAAAGATGTATGTACATTTAAGAAAGCAGCAAGAAATGGAAGGATACCCCAATATTGACATTTGAAGAACATTTTAATAAATACTTTCAAGCTGTAATACAAATTTAAAATCTTAATAATAAATATAATGCATTTTCAATAAAGCAATGCAAAAAAAAGCGTTGTGGAATTTTAAAACAATCTTTCAAAAATTCAACAATTTTGTCATATTTGAATGGATCAGAAGGAGAACACAGAAACGACAACTTCCTTGATAAAACTGATCTTCAGTAGAATCTTCTTAGATTTAAGGCGTGTTCGTAATTTTTTTTTTTTTTTTGGTGCTTAACAAAATGGTTTATTCGAAATTAACGTATCGTAAACTTTAAATAAATCTCATAAGTCCTTAAATAAATATGGTCTCCAGCTTTGATAATTTCATAATCATTTGCAAAGAATTTTAATGTGGTTGGCTAAAAAGGGCCAAAAGTTTTATATGCTTATATTATTCAATACAAGAACCGGCTATCAATATTTACGAGTTGCTAATGCACTTAATTTGACAACGACCATCAATTTTTTATACACCAAGTGTCAATCCATTGCATAACAAAACTTTAGTACCTCATAATAATAACTTTTTAGTTTGAGTCATTTAGAGCGCTCTTAATTCATTTAATCAATATTGTTTGTATTAAAGTTAGCCGCCTAAGCCCATCGTTTTACTTCATTGTCAATAAAGAGCAACAACAAACTCAAACTCAACCCATTTCTACGCCCCAATTTGACCGCGAACGGAAACCCTTAGCTTATTGCGTGCACGTTTGAATGCCTTACTCCTGCCAACAAGTTGATATTCTTCTCCTGCCACAACTTGAGTTAATTTAATAAATCTTGAACAACTGAATAAGCTTTAAATTAATGACCCTGTGAAGTTTATATAAATTATTACGTTATCTCAAGCGTTCGCTCGGCAACACAACGCATCGCAACGAAAGCGGTGCTGCCTCTTTCCTCATGCCCTGAGTTTATCAAGCCACCCAACTAGCAGACGGTTTGGTTTGAGCGCCACGTGTGGCACATTATGCCAACATATGTACATTCGTTTGCCACATGCCACACCAACCGCCATGTGAAATGATTTCTCATTTTCAATGCGAGGCGCCGCGGCGCAAGCATATTTTTCTGCCTGTACCAAAATCAAATTTGTATCAATTACAATTGCATTAACATATCATTTGTGAGCCTCTCGAATTTCGCAGCAGCGGCAGCATCATCAGGCGTAGCAGCTGCTGCAGACTCAAAATGACTGTTTAAATGCCGTTGCCAAGAAAAGTGGGTTTAACTTTAACACTTACATGTTAAATGAAGAAAACAAGGAATAATAATTAAAGTTAATTACACTGGGCTACAAAATAAGACTTTTTCTTATGAGATATTGCTGTCTTTTTCGTAATACCTCAGGAATTTAAACTAATTTTCGGTGGAAAGCCCTTGAAAAGATTACTATACATCAATAAGAACTGTTTAGGTCCTTTTGAAAAATGTACGATTTAAACATTAATTGAGGAAAATGTAAACTGGAAATTTTTCGTTTTATCTATGCCCACAGTTCTTGTTGACTTGTGTGCTTATTTTATTTTAAAGGAAAAGAGCAAATAAGCAAAGAAAGAACTAATAAAAAATTAAATAAATATATTAAAAACAAGAGAAAAACATTCAAGAAGAACTAATAATAAAATTAAATTTATATTTTTTAAGGGAGAGAAAAGCTTTAAAAAAGAATATGAAATGTGACTTAGTTGATTTAAAGTTTAACGTATCACTTATTCGACATATTCAACATATATGTAAATGTGCTTAAATCTTAATTATTATGTATTTAATGTTCGCCATATTCTAAACAATCAAATTAAGCTTAGTTCAATTTGTAAAGTCAGTTTATATGCACACATAATTGAGGTTTTCAATCAGAGTTCGTATCATGAACTTTGGGCACAATGTCAATGCTTTAACAAATTAACAAATTTAACCTTTGGGGCATACGCATACATACATACAAACATATATGCGAAAACTTCGCACCAGCTGCGGCATAATATCAACAAAAGGGTCGACGCTTATGTCGCGATGTGTGTGTGTGTGTGTGCATGTGTGTTTGTGTTTGTGGGTTAGCTGGAAATACCCAAGTAGATTGCTAACCAAACAAGGGCTGCATAGTTGCCATTGTAGTTAGTTAGCTGACGTCTTCTTGGCCTTGCCCAGTTCGAAAGCCAAGCCAAGTGTTTGTCCCAAGATGATGATGAGGAAGGGGGGAAAATGATAATGATGCTATGGCACAATTTCCATATGCGCCAGCCCTTCGCTTTTCGGGCTTAACTAGCCAAACTTGTGAGAAGTTTGCGTGCCAAGTTGGCATAACAGCCAAGTCAAACAAACGAAAGCTATGGCTGGGAGAGAAGACTACATACGGACGTATATAACTACACCTACAGATTCTTACCCATTGCTATAACAGAATCCAAGCAAGACGCAGCCCTCAACTATGGGTTCTTGGCTCATCGCCGCGCTGCGGTTGCGGGCCAAATATAGACAAAAAGTTGGCTACCACAACTGCAGGCCCAGCCAGCAGCTAATAATATTGAATGAAATTGAATTTGCGCCGTTAGATTGTTGTACAATTATTAAACATGGCTCTGGAAATTGGCCGGATTTCGTTTGGGTTTTGTGTTTTTGGCAACAATTTGGCCTGTGGCCGTTTGCCAAGTTTTTGCTCCAGCCGCATACATAATTCAATTAAAATCTTTGCCACAAAATTCTCTGCACACGGAAATGGGGCAAATTGTAATAGTTGCACGATTATGCGGCAATTGCAAATTCTCAAGATTATTGCATTACTTCGAGCCATCTAATTTTGGTCGATGCGGTATGCTAATTGAAACTGCATGAAATACTTGCAACACTGACTTGATACCGAGTAAGTGGCAACATTGCTATCATATTGGGTTTAGTTAATATCTAAAGAAGTTCATTTTAAATGGAAAACTATTTAACGCATTTTCATTAAATGTTCAACTTTAAGTTTCCAACAATATGTAGCATTTTTATACTTTTAATCGGCTTAAAGATTAACTATTCTCAAAAAATACCTTTGCCACATTCCACATCAAAGTCAATGATGAGAAATCGATCTGTGACAAGTTCCTTTTCGCTTAACCTCATTACAATTTAATCATCGAATTGAAAATTGAATCTATTAATTGTCTGGCAACTTAAATTAGAGCAGAAGAGCGTTCATAGTTAGCCAAAAGCTGCATAGCTGCTTATACAAAGCATCATTTAAATTGAATTCACAAGCTGTAAGCATGGACATGGTGGTTGTGGGGGCTGTGGGAAGTAAGGCAAGCCACAGGACTCACCTCAATGTAAATATCCAGCTATAAATCCGCAAATCAAATGCAATCAATTCAAATTTCACACTTCAATATTCATTAGAAATTTATTTTGCATTTCACGACAGCTTTACTGATAGAAAACTAAAGCTCTCGATTCAACAGCAGCCAGCATGAGCTCAGGATGTGCACAAGCACAAGCACAAGGGTGGCCCGATTGAGGTGAGGGTAAGAGAGGGAGAGAGGGCTGCCTGGCAGGGATGCAGCCAAAACGTTTTTGATATCCTCAATGCAATTGAGCAAACTGCACAAACCAATATAAAAAATTGCAAATTTTGCGAAAAATTAGCTGCCAATTGTTTTCAATACCGCCAACAACTTTCTGCGCTGATAAATTGCAAACGGAAATTGTGCAAAACCAAGCAAGAAATTTCAAATTGTTCGACAGATGGAACAGCAGCAGCTGCAACTACTTGCCAACACAACTTTAATTCATGCACAATTTATAACAATTAAAGAGACCTAAGCAGCAGCAGCAGTAGCAATAACCAACTGCGACACAAGCGGCGTATACGCTATAATAAAAAAAAGAAAACTGTGGCTAATGGCAAAAGGTGTATAAATATATGTGAGTGTATGTGTGTGTGTGTTTGTATTGTGCACATAACTTAATTATGCAGAAGTGTAAACGTAGCCAGCAGCAGAGGACACATAGGGGTCTAACCCTCCGCCACCCGTTGCATTCCCTCTCCGCCACTATGCTCGTCTCTCTGTGCAGCTGGCAGACAATGCTCCGCTTGAAGTCTTTTCATAAGCTCAAAGTTCATAATAGGATTTAGTTAGTGTAGCTCGTTGCTTCTCATCATGATGATGATGCATGTGCCATGCCCAACCTTCTCCTTCTTGTCGTTGCTAGATTTTTTTTTTACTATTACAATTCGCACAGTGGATGACATCTAGAATCTAGATGCAGTGCTTAGCAACTTTCGGTGCTAGAACTTAATTTGAATACTAAAAAGTATATAAAATATATCAAACTATAATTTAAAGTATTATGTGAAACTCAAATACTTTTTTATACATTGTTCGTTCGAATAACTATGAATAGAATAAAAAAAATTAACAATTTTTTTTAATATTGCTTACCATTTGATTATTAAGCACATTTTTTTATTTTTAAAATATATTTTATTTATTATTCTTTGTATAGCAAAACATCGTTTTAGGCATTTAGTTTCAGTGTATAACCTTTGCTTTGCTGACTTGACTGAGTTCATACGCCACATGTCATCAGTGTGTCCTGCTGCGGCTGTAAACCGACTGGTCCTGCTTTTTAGTACCATATTTTTTCTGTCGTTTTTTTTTCTTTTTTCCACATACATATAGAAATTTTTTTTATTCATTTAGTGCATTTGCTACTTTCACTGGCAGATAAATTATGCACATAAGACTGAAAAAATGCAGGTCGAGACAGCAGGCTCCCAGCACTAGGCCAGCTTCTTTTTGCCCAGTTTGCGTTGTTGTTTGCCTGCCTGCATCTTATAATTCTTGCATATGAATAATAGCTGGCTAAATGTTAGCATGTGCTAATGGAAATGTATGTGCCACACACACAGCACAAAAAAGGAGCCAAACTTAAGCACAGGACATACATTTTTAAGGAGAAGAGACAACCTCAAAGCGCACACACTAAAACGAGGCCTTTCATTTACAGCCTCATTAACATTTGGTCTTATACAACATGCACGGCATAAGTGAAGTGCAATTTCAAGCGACTGCGTTATGTATTGATAAACATTAAAAGCCAATCAGCGTAATGGCTTGTGAAGTGAAGAGCCTTTACTGCCTCTGTCTCTGTCTTTCACAGTTTCTCTTTGCTTTTCGGTTACACACTTCATTTCCAGCAGCTCATAAAATTGCAATTGACTTTGAGCGCCACGTGCTTACACATTCAATATGTATGTGTGTGTGTGTGTGTGCGATGAAAAACCCTCTCTGCCACCTCTTTATCTGGTCATAAAATGGTGCAGTCACATACGCGCTTAATTAAGTGTATAAATTGATATTTGGTGCAATGCAGTCGTTTCCTGATTATGTGTCGAGTTAGCTGGATTACATAGTATTCAACTTTTATATACTTGTGTAAGGAAAAACACACACTCACACTTACAACCACTTGTGTTTAGTTCCTTTGAATAAATATACATATAGAACCCTCTTTCAATTAACGCTGTCAATGCAATTATCTGATAAAGCAAGTTCAAAGAGGTATGAATGAATGTTAACAAAAATTAGAAACAGGAAAAAGAAATATTTAAACTATTTACGGGTGTAATACAAAACTGCAATGATTGCAATTAGAAGAAGCTGATTCAATAGATCAACCAAAGATTTCATTACCAAAAACGTAAGCCTTAAAATTTTGGAAACTTTTCGTTTTATCTGCTTTATATTTAAAGTTTAATGCTATTAAGCCTTCACATCTCTAACTGTTAAGTGTGTTGAATACGTTTATGCTAAGTTTCCTAGTATTAGTCTCTCAGATTCTACAAAATGTATAGAAAACAAAATGGTTGTCTTTTTTGTTTTGGAAAATATATAGATGAAAAACACAGTTAAGTTGACACAATTTCTAAACTAACAAAGCACAAGTTTGCACAAACAAAAAAAGAAGTAAATACTCTCTAAACAAAAACCTCAAAAAACTTCTTCATAACACAGCTTACTTAAAAAGAAAACAGCTCCCTTTTGAGTATTTGATGCTGCCCACTTACGTTTAGTCTTATGCCAGGAAACTTGTGCAACAATACTCATTAAAGAACATATTAATTTGAGAGCGGCGTTGCAAGCATTTTGCGGTACATCAACTTTGATGGAAGTTCGTTTAAAACAATTAGAGATCTCTCAGTTGCTCACTCGAGGGAAATTATGGCAAGTACAAGTCGAAAATGAAAAACACAGCATAAGTTCGTCCAACTGGCACTAATAAGCGCTAATTTTGTTAGCCCAGAAACAGAAGCGGAAACATCAGACATCTCTGGCATGCCAAATTCGTTGACTTGGCTAACTGACGTGGCTCTTGTGAAGACGCTGGACTTTGGAGGCGCTGCCCGAACGATTTAACAAAGTCAGTGCAGCCCAGACACTAATTCCATTCATTAAAAACTTTTTATATGCCAATTTTTGCTGTTCTCTGGCCATTATGCAGTTACGCTCCAACTTTTCAAGCAGCGACATAATTCCCCTTTTTATTTTTCTATATATTTCTCCCATCTTTATTTTTTTGATGATGAAAACAAAGCAAGCAGGCAAAGAAAAAAAATATAAAAAATAAAATATGATTACTTACTTTCTGCTGCTACTACTACTGCTGCTGCTGCTGTACATCATCAGTCACATAATGAAGTTGCAGCTGGTGAAAAATTCTCGTAACTTGGTAACTTTTGAGTTTATGACTTGTCCGCGCATTAAGCATACTCTGCGAACGAGGCACAAACACGAACGAGGGAAAGAGACACGCGCTAGCAAATTAATTAAATTTCCCTTTAAGCTACGTGGTATGCTAAGCATTTGAGCTCTTTCTCTCCCTCAGCTTCTTGTCTTGGTCTAAAGTGTTGGTCTATTAGTGCAAATTGTTTGGCGAGAGCTTGACATAAATGTTTATGACTCATGCTCGCCAGAGTTGGTCAATTCTAGAGTGGCGTCAGCGCTGCAAAATTAAAGTCCTTCAACAAAGACTGTTGCGTTCATGTTGTCTCAGTTCTGACTAATGCGTTTACTTGAACGCAGAATACGACTGATGTTTATGCAGAATCTCGTTGAAAGTTGTTGAAAAACGTAGTTTACGGTTAACTTTTGAAGTTTGATTGTGTAGAAAAAGCTAGAAAATAGTATTTTTCCATTAAAAATATTCTTTTCCCATTATGAATATCCTGTTGTTCCCCGTAAGGTTAACCCTTTGTTGTGTAACAAGGTCAATGAAAACTTTTTATTTTCAAACTGACGACCGAATCTATTTTAAATCTTTTTTGAAAAAATGTTTTGTTTCTATTGAGATTCAAAGTTGTTTATGACGCGATTGATATTATATTATATTATGTTCCACCAATCATTTGCTTTATTTATTTAATATTTAACTTAAAGCAACAAAATGTTCACTGCAATGTGAGCTAACCAGACCTCAAAGAGTACATAAAAATCGCAGCAGGTCATCGTCGTCGTAGTTTCTGTATAGAGGAGGCAGACAATTTTTCAGTGCTTTAACTACAACTCGAGCAAGAAGGAAAAAGCAGCGGGCAGGCCACAACGGAAATCGACGTGTAATAAATTTAAATTTATGTTGCCATTTAAAACAACATAAAAAATTACTATAAATTTATAACCCACGCAACCACAAAATGTGGTCAGCCGGACAATAAAAGTGCGGCAGATACGAAATGAGTGCGAAAGCATAAAAAAAGAAGAATTGCCACCCGTTTCAAAAAAGGGAGCATAAATAAATCAATTTAGACATAGAACAAAAAACATACGAGAACTATTCGATAAAATAGTTGGCCCATTTAATTTTCACAGACTGTCAATTCAATTGAACTTCAATTTTGTGTGCCTTGTTGCTTTTTGTATATGTGTGTTTGGGCAGCAAAATGAGAAGCGTACAAAACGAAATTAGAACAATTGAATTGTAAATATCAGAGCAGAGAATAAAGAGTAGGAAAAACTGTGACAAGGCTAGAAGGAAAACGATAACGACAGCGACTTTGACCAAATTGCAAATGCTTGTCACGTATTTTACAAATTCAGTGCGACGACAACCGTACCGTGTCTTTGTAGCTTGTATCCGTAACAGTATAACCGTAAGACGTGCATATGTATGTATTGCCCCACACACATACACACACAAACATGAATTGGGAGGAGTGGCAAGGGTTGCATTGTGGATTGTATGTCGCAAGCCCCATCGATTGTTCATTGATATCTTTTGCGGCTTTTGGTCAAGGGAACTGCAACACAGCAGCCGAAGCAGCCCAACATTAGTATGTAGACCATGTTCCCATGTGTGGCAGTTTGAGCCATCGAGCATTTGGCTATGACATTTTTGTGACCATAAAACAAGCCAAAATTATAGTTGGACTGCAGCTTTAAAAATGTCTTCGACAAATGCAGTTAACCCAAAATTGCACTAACCAACTACGCAACTAACAAGGGAACAAACAAAATACGAATTTTTGATTTATTTTGACTTCTGACCAAAATATTAATTCGAAATTATGTGGGACGAGTAAACAATTTCAAAAAAAGACTGCAAGCCTGCTATTACATTATTATTGTTTGTTTAATAAAATTGGGAAATTCAAAGATTAAAGAATTAAAGTTAAAAAAGGCACATTATATTTTAACAATATATGAAGATTGATTTAATTTTTGATGCAACAACTGATCTATTGTGAATTCATTCTCATCTTTAATAAGTTGTCGTCGGCAATGAATGGTCGTATACGTGATTTATTCTTACAGAGTTGAGTCGGGAAAATAATGGAAAATAAAAATTCTCAGGCATCTTTTCACAACACTTACAACATGGACGAACAATAATAATAAAAGCCTGAGCTGAACAGAAAAGACGAATGGGCCGCATGTTTTAATGAATGGGCTTTGGGGTAATATGAAAAGTAGTTAAATAATTGTGCGTATGTGTTTGTTTGGCCAAGTGCTTAATGGAGTTAACGCATTGCAGCTGCAAAAAGTTGCATTTGTTGCGCGTTTTAACGTAATGTGTGGGTCATAAGCTCTGCACCTGCGAATGGATTTAATGCCCTTACATGAAGCACTCACAACATTCGCACACTTTCCACACTCGGCATTCCTCTTCTGTTCTGTCGAGTTCTGTTGTTTAGTGCTAAGGTGACTTAAGTTACGCAAAAGCTGTTAAGGTATTTATGGCCAGCATGAGCGTGCCAGGGCAAGGTGTGCCAAGATCCGGCCCCGTCGAGTTATTATGTCTTTTCTGGCTGAAACACAACCTCGGGCTTGCTTGCTTGCTTGCTTGCTGCTGCTGCTTCTCCTGCTGCCTTCCACTGTTGATGTTTACAGTTTGGAGTTGTGATAGTTTCCAGTTGTTTGCCAAAGTGCGCTTAGCCAACCTTAGTTTGTGGAGAGACGATAAATGCAACGGTAAATGTAGAAGAGCTAAGACAAAGCATTTGGATGTTCCAAGACCTTGAACATATAGTTTAAGTTGAAATATAATATCGTATTCGTTCAGACAATATGCTTGATGTTAAGTTTACAGTCCTATAAAGTTCGAGGCTTGGTTAAGAAGGATTACGGTCCTAAAACTTTGTAAATTCGTGTTTCTCAAATGTAATATAAAGGTCCATTTTCGTAAAAATCATTTATTTAAAGTTAAGGTCTTTGTTCTTAATCTCACAAAGATATTGAATTGTGCATCTAGGTGCTTTCCTATTTTCGCTCTATGAAAATTTGATTTCGAGATTAGTCTCAGTACGCTGTTAACCATTTCCTGTTAAATTCAACTGATAATTATATTTTTCAGAAATATAAGCTTAAAATTCTAGACAATCAAATTAATTAAATATTTTAGGCTGAATCATTCTTTTCCATTTACCCACCTTCTTTTTGGGGCAGTTGCTGTAATTTGATTAGTTGACCAAGTTCTGTGACTTTTTGCCACGCAATAAGTTGCTGTCTTGGCAAATTTATACAAATGCCCACAAAATTGACCTGCGGCCGGCCGTCCCCCCGGCAATTATAACAAATTATCAACTTGCTCACACGAATAGCATCGCACACACAGACACAGCCTCCGTTTAGAAAACGTAACGCACACACACACACTAGACAGACATTAATTATTCATAACTTGAACTGTGTTTCGTTCACCAAAGCTAACTCAGGTTAGAACTGGAGGGTTGAGACTGTGTCTGAAGGCCTCCCTGCTTGTTGTCTCCATTTCCATGACATTGTCTTTGTCTTTGGGGAAATCGACTTCTGCTGCTGACTTCACTGGGTGGATGGGATGTGTCTGGACGTTAGACTGTGAACCGAGCAGTCTGTGCACCTGGACTGCGGTTTACGCCAACAGCTTCAGTTTAATGTCTTCCAAATGTCAAGCCCAGTGACCTGCGGCCAAAACGTTTTCTGTCAAGGTTTAAAGTTTAACTTTGGCTCAAGTAAAAGCAAAATTTCTAGAGTAAATCACTTAAAGTCTACCTAAAAATTGCTGAGAAGTTTATTACGCAATGATCGAAATCCGTTTGTTGTTTCTGTATTTCAGTTACATTTAAAAAACTCGAAATAAATAAATAAAAATGTTTGTGGCTAGTAAACGGCTTAGTCTTTTATAGTATATACTTTTTTATATAACTTCCCAATTTGTATTCTTCTTTTTTTTTCCTAGCTGAGTTTATGTGAGTAGAGCCTTTTTACTGGCTTGTGTTGCCTGCGGTAACATGGCGTATACCTAATTCGGCGTATTGCCCTTTCACCATCTTAATTATGTGGCAAATCTGACTATGGCAGCGGTCATCCAGTGCATCCAATAATCCATTCACTTCCTACTTGCCGCAAATATGCAGCGATGCAGGCAATTTGCGAAATTCTTCTTTACATTCTATCTCCGTCCCTCACCCATTGTCTGTCGCCATCACTGCTGTATTGCATTGCACTTGCGGCCACTTGCCCCCGAATCCAATGCCAGCATTGTGCGAAAAATGTACGAAAATATTTACTTAATTACACAATGAGGTTTCCGAAATGTGGACGCACGTTGCATGCTCGCTCGGTCGCTGATTATGTGCCATGTTGTGCATAATTAAGTATGGATTCCATTATGCTATTTGGCCAACAGTATATTAACTATGGAATTTGTAAAATAAAAATAATAAACCTGCTCATTTTATGAATGCAGATGCAAAAAAAACTTGTGTTTTTCAGGAGAAGTTTAAAATTCTCGATTATACAATCATACTCGCCTGTATATTTGGGATTAGATACGAAAACAATTTGACGTTATTCAACTTCAAGCAATTGCTGTTTATGGCTGGCAAATTCATCTTGAATCTGAGCATCGTAGCTGAGTTAAGCGCTTCATAAACTCGTCGCTGATTTAATGATATTAAGTTAAACGTCATAAAATGCTTGCGTTAATGTTGTTCAGTTAACATTTTTATGCTTGGCCCCCACAAGACTCAAGTGGCAAACTGGCAAAATTGCTGCCAACGAGCCAACAAAACATGAAAAGCGAAAGAGAAAGATAGAATGAGAAAGAGAGACAGAGAGGGAGAGAGGGATGAAGGGTGAGTTTTTGAGACCGTTTTGTGAGCTGACAACAAACGTTGCTCTATGAAAAGTATGACATCTGTTGTTTGCAACATAATAATCATTATAATTTATTTTAAAATGCAACTTACGCGACACCGACTCGCAGTTGTGTCGCAGTTGAACGAGTTGATGCTCTGCATGCTAAGCAGCAACAGCAGCAGCAGCAGCAGGACATTTGAGCCATGAGCTTGCCAGCTAGCTGGCTGACTGTTTTATGGCAATGAAAGGGGCCTTGAGTTAATTAGCGCTGATTTTGTAGTCTTTGTGTATTCGCACTGCGTTGATTACAACTGCAAAATAAATACGACGACTATTTATTTATTACCGAAACAGGTCACGTCACAGAGCGCACAAATAAAAATCGACACCGTAACCGAAACGGTTACTGATACTCGAATCCACTAAAATAAGCCACCCGAAATTTTGCTCGTTTCTCGTTTCCCGTTTCTCGTCCTGTGTTTTGCCCATTTACAATTAGGCCTTGTTGTCGCTGTCGTTTGTTTCGTTGTTGTTGCAAAACCAAAAAAGGTAAATAACAGGAAACATTTTACACTAATTAGCGACACACGCAAATGGGCGTTCTTTGGTGATGATGGTGTAGAGGGGAGCCGGGGGAGGGGGAGTCAGTCGGCTCTTGTCGCAGCACTTGACTATAAAAGTCACTGCCATAAGCCTAATTATGTTGTACGAGTTGTCGTCAGAGTTGTTCTGCTCCAAGCCTCATTTGTTGGAATGGGATACGGGAGGTAAGAGCGATTCTTATGCGGTCTTTTGTGGGAGCTGGCGGAGAGTGGGGCGCATCTTAATTTGCATTAATTAGACTTGTAGTCGGATTAGCTTAAGTGGATCAATTTAGTGGACGCAACTTAAATAAGGAATTTTCTGTTTTACTTTGTGGATTACACAATATTTTTTTAACAACAAAAAACAAATAAAACTTGCAACTCCAAAATAAATTAAATCCAGTTTTTCTTTTCTAGTTTAGATTTTTAATTTACTGCATGAATATGTAAGAATTTATTATTCTGTAATTTGTTAAATATCAACGTTTAATCCTTAAAAAAATAATTGAAATAATACTAAAAGCTCCCACACAAAATACCGCAACACAAATCAAACAACATTCAAAATAGCTGAAACAAGCCCCAAATAATTTCCGCAAAAACAAAATATGTTGAAAATACATTAAACAATGTCCCAAAATGTCGACCGCAAAACATGCGAATTCAGTTTGCCTCTCTCTTTCTCTCTCTGTCTGTCTGTGTGTCTGTCTGCAATGCAACATCAGTATCCAGAAATGTGCAAAACAAATTGTAATTAAATTGACAATCGTCAATGCTGTCAATCGTTTCTTCCCTTTCCCACTCAACTACTCTGCACATTGCAGCGTGCCACAAAATGATTTGCGCGTTAATTATGGCAAATGGCCGAAACAGTCGTTGGCTGTTGGCCATTTGCTGCCCACTGACAAAACTCAAATGGCAGAAATCAATGACAGCGTGCCGCGAATTGTGGTCTCTTGGCCATTAGAGCAATGCCTTTTCCAGCTTCAGCTGCAGCGATTAAACATTATATATACATACATCTATATATATAAAAATAAGTCTGAATTTTTTCTGACGATATAACTCCAGAACGCAAGAACCGATTTCCACGGTTTTGCATTCGTTAAAAATTTCTGGGGGTCCGTGAGGTTTATGACAAACCAAATTCAGGAAAATGTTCAACAGGAATGCAGGAAAACCGGGAAAGTTTTAACACCCTTAACAAAAATCCTTAATCAAGTAACCATTCGATTACATGTCGTTACATTGTTTGACAGGTTCTAATTGTAATCTGTTCAGTTTCGAGGTTAAAGTTATTCGGTTGTTAACAGTTCAATTGGAAACACGTTAATTGTGCAAACTTTTATTAAATTTCAACAGCAACCATTTGTCTTAAAGGTGGTAAGTTGATCTGTGTAAACTATGTGCATTGTGCATTTGATGTTAAATTCACCAGTCAGTCCATAGTCTGAAATGCTTAAAGGACGACGTGCGAACATCGGCCGCCGCACAAGACATGCAAGCCAGCAACAAGTGTATACACTGTTGATGATAGGTTGTATGCGTTTTATCTTTTACTTTGCAAGTTTGCATGAAGCCGTCTTCTCGAATGATGTTAGCTTCAAATGAAGTCATGCGAAAGCAATTATTGTATTCAAGGATGTGTTGAAGAAAATGGTTGGGATTGGGATCACTTCCATCGAACAATGCTTTTAGTGGGTGTGTAAGTAATGGTGTAAGTAATGGATCCAGTTTGACTATTCCACTTGCGCAGCACAATCCCGCCGTTTCTCTTTTAAACTTTAGCGCATTGCAATATCGACATACAGTCGTCATTGGTCCAATATCTAAATTGTCATCATCACTGTAGTTCGCAGTGGGATCATATCGGAATGCCAAGCGATTGTATGGTGCCAATGATCTTTGCGTACTTAATCGAGCATTATATTTTGGCTTTCTTCGCTTAAGTTCTGTCTTTACACTGCTTGCTGTTACTTAATGAAATAAAAATATTGCTTTTCAAAAATTTCATTTTTCATCTTTTAATCCCCAAACGTAATGTTAAAAAAAACGAGGTGGCGTAACGAAGTTCGCCGGGTTCTCTAGTATGTATATAAAATTGTGTCAAACTGGCCACACTGTGGCTCTCTAAAACTCTGACCTCTGACCCAAATGCCGTTTGCTTTGTGTTGGGGGTTTTTTCTTTTACCAAGCAACTGCTAAAATGTTTAAAGAATAAAAATGAGTTGCAGGAAAAAAAAATCTATTTCAAGCTTAACATTTAAGAAAGAATCAGATGATAAAGCGCTCGTATCTTACTTAATTCGAGGAGCCAAAGTGAATAGTCGGGCCAGACATTTCAACTAAATATATATATATATATCTCGGCTAAGATTTATTTGTACCCTTATATGACTTTAGTTTCATCACAGCCTTAAATTCTTGAAGTCCAATTTCAGCACTCGCAATTCATTCATTTCATTTCATATCTGCCCATCAGACTTTATACGTAAGTGTGTGTCTGTCTCGCTGTCCGTCTGTCTGCCTGAATGTCCGAGTGACCCTCGACGCAGTCGGGCAATTTAACTAAAATAATCCCCATTGCATAATTTCATAGAGCAGCTCAACAGAGCAATTGCGAGTGCATATACTACAGTCAGGGGCCAGGCCTATGAGCGACTCTACACAGACATAAACATATTTTACGAGAGAGTCATGTGCGGGAATGCGTTGTGGGTGTGGCTGGGCATGCTTATGGTTTGTGTGGGCTTTGCATTTTAGCCCAAAAAAAAAAAAAAAAAGAAGTGGCCCGGCTGCTGCCCCAGAGCCTAACTAGCTGCCACTTTGGACTGTCATCATGCGTCGCTTTGAGCAGCTGTTGCTCTCGCTCTCTCACTCTTTCATCTTCTCCGCTTATCACTCTCTGTCTTGTTCTCTCTCTGTTTCCTGCATATTGTGGATGTGGATAACTTTACTACGGCACGACCTCGAAAAACTGTAAAACGCTGCTGTCATTTCAAATTTATGTGACTTTTGTGAGCCAACTCACACACATACACATATGTATGTGTGTCTGCATGTATATGTGAGCATAGACCCCTTGTTGGGGCCTATATGGCTGCTCCAGTTTGCTCTCTTGCCAGTTTATGATATGGCAATGGCGCAAATACTTTTGCTAATTTTTCCTTTCCGGAAATTAGAGCATAAAGTTTGCTCTTAAAACTTGCGACCCAAAACACTAGATGGAGCAGACGCAAAAGCAAAAGTACAAGCAGTAGAACTTGAAATACAAGTAACAGTACATATGCCATCAGTCCCACCCACTCCCCTTAAAACCGCGCACTTAACACTTTTGCATAAGAATCCCAGCTGTAACAAAAAATGAAAGAAAATGCAAAAAACAAACAGTTGCAGCAACCGCAACAAAAATGTATTTGCTTTTGGCAAAGTTTTCTGTGTTCTAAATACCCTATATAAACACGAACACCCAGGGTTAATTGCTTTGACAAAATTTTATTATGAAAACTTTTGTCTTTCAGTTTGTTTTTTGTCGAATACTTAATATATTTATAAACAAATATATTTTAAGATAAAATCTAAAATTTAATTGAATTAATGTAAATAAATATTCTTAAAAAGAATACACGAAAAGCAATATTATAAAGTACCAAAACATTCATTTCTTGATCTTATATTTTAAATTTAAAACAAAAATATTTTTGTTATATTTACCATTGCCATTAAATGTGTGTTGTCAGGGCTTATAGTCTCCAAGTCCAGCACTTACGGCATTTAATGCAATTCGCACTTATTTGGTTTATTATTAACACCAACACACACTGTACACTGCCGAGTGTTGTAAAGTTTTTCTCTTTGGGGTTATTGTTGCACTGCTTCCAAATCCTGTTGCCGCTGCCTGCTACCTTCCGCCCTGCTCGCTGCTGCTGATGCACTTTGCTCCGTCTCAAAGTAAAAGTTATGAGTTGAAGGCAAAGTTTATGCATGCAGTTTGGTGTTTTTTCATGTTGTAACTGTTTGTTGTTGTCTCGCAGTTGTCAGGAAGCTTTAATTACAGTTAAGCTTAAAATCATATGCAAAGTTTTGCAGAGTTTACTCGTAATTGTTATCAATGTTGGGGCTGTGGCCAAAGTCAAAATATGTTAACCGAACAAATCTATAATTTTATGAAATCTAGCCAATTTTCTGAGCTTACAAACGAAAACTCTGTTTTACGATAAAAAATTACAGGAAAACAAATAAACAGAGCGTGACAATTCCATAATTTACATTATTAAAAGCTATTTCTATGAGCCACATAAGAATCCACTTGGGGAAAATTATAAATATTTATTTGTAAAATTATTATTCCAACTATAACCCATCGGCATGCATAAACGCATTTTTCGGTTTAAACAATGCTTAACAAAAAAGCTAACGAAATGAGCTTCAAGCCACGTAATAATTTCATTATCTGCATAACCGAAAGTGATTGGCAATACGAGAGAACTTTTTTATGATATCAAACAACATAGTTCATGAGCAAAGCCTGTTTTTACCACAGAATATAACAACAGAAGCAACAGTAGCCGTAGCAAATGTCTCATATGCATATTACGTATACGCCGCATGCATGCATCATCATCATCATGCAATATTCGCCATATGCATTGGCGGAAATTGGGATTTGTGTTACTTTATTATTGTGCGCTTACACACAAACACACACTTATACATGCCGGCGTTGCAGTGGAATTTTTTATTGACACAACGGAAATGTCCGCAGCATATGCAGTGGTCGCCATTTTTATGCGCCGCGTTCATTTCCGGGCATATGGAGGGCGTGAAAAATAAATTAAAAAACTCTCACAACTCAATCAAAATGCGTAAGTCAAAATAACAATAACAACCAGCGTGTATGTTGAAAAAAAAGACGAAAATCAAAATAACAATATCAATAATAATAATAATAACAGCAGTAGGCATATGACTGCGCCTGTAGGTATGCAACAGTTTGTGACATCGTATTATTGGCTTTATAGGGCTACAATCGCTCACTTGGCTTAAATCAGCAACTTTGCGAAACAAACTTTTGGCATACTTTAAACTTTAAACTTTAAACACACTCAATTAGATAGAATAAAATGTTTAGCCAACTTTTTTCGTTTTTTTGGGGCAGGACACAGCTTGACCCAACGGTCCAAACGGTCAAACTTTTTGACTAGCTGCAAAAATGTTGGGCAAAAGTTTTCCTTCACATTTTTTGTTTTTTTCTAACAACTTTTGGCAATTATCTTGTGAGCCACGCTTAGCTTAAAAGATACAGATACACTCTATAAAGTAGCTGTATCGGACTCGATTCAGCTGCAGCTGCAACTTGTCAACAACAAAGCTGCCGCCAGCAATTGTTGCACTACTCGTTTTTGATGAATGCCAAAACAAGTGACGTTAAACAAACAGAAGCAACTTGATAATATTATTTTTAAAATAAAAACTCTGACACACTTTGCAAACAAAGCCTCTGTGCTTCAATAATGTGCCGCACTTTTAAGCCTTTAAGTGCATTTTTGATGGGTTTGGCTTAAAGTTTTTCTCAGGCTTCTGCCAAATTTTCATCTAACTCAAATATTCAGCACATTTAAAATACTTTAATAAAATGCAATGTGTAAAATATTTTTCTCAATCAAACTTCTTTATTCAAATATTTGAGTGCAAAAAATACTATTTCAATCCTAAGCGGATTTATTTGTAAATGCAGGCGAATAAAGCAAACATTTTATGTAAATTCTCAGCAAATATAATGTAGGTAACCTGCCTCAAGCACTGAAATAAAATAAAACAAAATAAAATGTATTTCTTTAATTTAAAAATGTCAACTATTAATTGAATTCCTAGCACTTACAAACAAACAGAAATATATATTATTAGGCTTTAGCTAGGCAACGAAGAGAAAATGCTCTACGTTCTCTTCAACAGCTTGGAAAGTTCCAGTCGTTTGCTAAGAGTGAATTGAAGAGCGCATACAATGCGTTCATTTTCGAACATAAACAAGAAGCGACAGTCTGTAAGGCAGGCAGCATATGCTAGCACACACACATAATCACACACACGCACACACCTTGAACAGTATATTGGCTTGCATTACAAAGCATGACCGAAAGGTATTTGCAAAAAAAAAAAATACGCCGAAAAGCACACACAAACGCACAGATGGGACAATACAAGTACACAGGACAGCGACAAAAGTTGCAATGGCAAACCAGCAACAACAACAACAAACAACAGTGCAAAAAAAGACAAAACAAGTAGAAGAAGAAGAAGACAACAGAAGCAACTCCACACCACACAAAAAGCAAAGCAATGCAGCGGAAAACAGTTTGCTGTTGGAAAAATGGGGTCAACATGGCGTATGCTCGATGTTTGTTTTCGTCTGTTAAATGAGCCCGTCGAATGTAATGCATCACGCATACACGGACACGCACGCATACGCACACGCCCACACCCACACCAACACGCATGCAAATGATAATCAAAGGCAAAGTAAATTCTGTGAAACATCAAAGCTTACACATGCTACATTTGTCTATGAGCCTTTATGTGCTGCATACTTTTTGGCGCATTTGCCTGACTTGGCAGTTTTTAAAAGTCTGCCATCTGGTTGGCTTATGTTGTCGACTTTTGTCATGCCACCACCAAAAAAAAACAACAAAAAAACGTAGTAAAAAAGTGCAAGAAGCTGCAGAAAATGCAAGCGAGAGAGAGAGAGACGGAGAGAAAGAGATAAATGCATAAAAACTTGTTGAGATTTATCTTGCCACACGCGACGGACGCAGCAGCGGCGGCGACGGCGACAGAAACTGCTTGCTCTAGCTGTAGATGCAACTGCATTAGAGCATACTTCATGCCGCATATGCCAGTTTATTTATGGCGCAAATGTGACTTGCTTCCTCTGCCTGCCTGCCTGACTTTCTGACTGTCTGCTCTTCTTGGCTGGGGTGTTGAGCATTTAAGCGCCTTAAAGTATGCAACGCATTTCTTTTATGCCACATTCTTGACACTTGTTGTGGCACGCGCTCCACTCATATTGTTTTGCACGCGTTGACTGGCATTATGAAAATCTTTGTCCTGCCGCACCCAAACACACACACACACATACTTGAGTACCAGAGTAGTTGTAATAATATTCTGAGCATCACCATATGCATAATTGAAGGACTGGTTCACAAGGGACAAAGTTAAACATGCAACTAGGTCAAAAGTTTTTTTTATACTTAAAACAATTCTTTTTTATTTGTTAATGTTGTGGAAGCTGCTTAGTTCACTGACATGAAAGAAGATTCAAACTTTTTAAATGCAAACTGTTTCACCTAGTTACATACAAACATATACTTATCTTAAGGTTTGGGTGGGTTTTGAAAATTTTCTCCACATCATCATTATCATTATTAATTTTTTTTTCAAAGAACAAAAACACTTTATAATATTATAGTTGAAAAGGTAAAGTCGCTTAATACATAAATGCTAGTAGCTTAAGAACATAATTATATTAATGAAAATGAAGCAAATAAATTGAATTGAAAATATTCAAATTGACTCCAACGCCAAAGAAAGTGAGTTAAATAAATTTATCATTTTGTATACAAATACATCAATTACAAACTGACAAGTTTTGATACGTTCCACATTAGGGTAGGGTGACCAAATATTTGTTTAGAATAGTTTCAATACAATTGCGTCTTCTTCTTTGTTTACAAACTTCTATAAAAATACGGAGAGCAGAATCTTGCAATTAAATCTATGCGCGCATTCAATCTTTCTTTGCATCAATTATAATTGTTTAGGTATTATTTGATAATAACAACAGCTGATTACGAAATCAACAATCGTTGCACTAACGAAACTATCAGTTAACTTTTTTGAAGATAACTGAAAATTTAACAATCGGTTGGAATTTCATACTGATTTTTGTATGTACATATATTGAGTTTATATATGCTGCATATATGTATGTATTTAAAATTGATGCTTTAAAAGTTAGCTTAACAATCATCCTCTCTAAACAAAACCCATGGAGTCTTCAACTCATGCTGCTTACCACATCCTTCTAATCGCATTTGTTTGTTTTCAGAGTCAGAGAACGTGCCCATATTGCATCTATTGAATATTTTTTGCCGCTATTCGCTATCCAGCATGAAGTGGTATTGCAGCCGACGCGACGTTGCCTATGTGTGTCGCATCCGACGGCATGTTGATAAAAACAATGGACCACAATGTGTACAAAACAAAATACCAAAATTGTACAAATAAATACACAATGCAATGCAGCAACAAAACGAAACGAAACGATAAATTCTGTATAGTATATAGCACACGAAATATGCACTCATCGTGGGGTTTTGTCCGGGTGTCCTGATATGGCGTGAAAGCGTGTTCTGAAAACCGTCCATGTTGTTCACCAAGTGCTCGTCTATGGATTAACAAAGTGGCATAAGTTGCAACAACATCAGCAGCTAAAGCTACAACGAACTACGAATGGTCTACATTAGCAGGTTGAAAAATGAACATTTATAGAATATTACTTATATTATATTAGTTTAATAAGACAATAAAAACCAATCTATGCACTAAAAAAGAAAAGCTAAATATAAAAAATGTATTTGATTATGAGTTAAAATAACATTTTAACATATATTTATAATAGTACACCTAAAACAGTCTAAATAAGAAATTGTTAAGACAATCGACAGATTAAGTAGACTTGCAGCAATGCTGAGTTGCAAGCCATCGGCAACGTTTGAAATATAACCCAAATATGCAAAACTGTTGCTGCCAGAAGATAAAAGTGGATAGTCATGCCGCACAATTCGAACTGAAGCGAACCGAAGAGCCAAACAACTGTTGAGTGCTGTCCGGCAAACGCCCCGCAATTTGTATTTGTTAGCATTTAAATAACCGGAAGCGCACTTCGCCTCCCACTGTAAAGTACCACACGAAGGAGAGAGCGAATGGAACAGCTTCGAACAGATCTACAA
This sequence comes from Scaptomyza pallida, assembly GCA_018152965.1. NCBI lineage: Eukaryota > Metazoa > Arthropoda > Insecta > Diptera > Drosophilidae > Scaptomyza > Scaptomyza pallida. The sequence continues at coordinate 993,428 of JAECXP010000226.1, forward strand.
AACCAAATGCAAAAGCGTTAGCAAAAAAAATAACCATAAAACAAAATACTTGCAAAGTGCAGAGTACAGACTAACGATGGGTTGATGGGATGATAGAGGGGGCATGGGGGGATGGGGCTGGTGGAGCGCTCAACACTATTTCGCTCAGCTATCAATAACACTTAAAAGCTTTTTTAAATATTTGCTGGTTTTTTGTGTTTTGTTTGTTGTTGTTATTGCTTGGCATTGCCATTCTGTGCATTTGTTAGTTTTGCTGTTGCATATTTATTATTTTCTCTCTTTTTATTTATTAGTGAAAAAGTGTTTTTCTTACTCTATTTTCGATATATTTAAAAATGCAATATTGCTCGCGTCCAAATGAAAAATGTGCTACATTTTCTGTTGCTTCCCCGCACACTTGGGAATATCACATGCAACTAGTTTTGTGTTTTTGTGGAGCACATCATGCAATATTTGCCTGGATTCATAGGTATTTATTTGAGTGTGAGGGGGGCTGTGTTAAGCAATGCATTTGGGAAATGTATTGACAAGCCACTGGAGAATTAAGATTTTATATTTAGCAAAGCGTTGATAAGTATTTTAAATCTTTTTATAATATAAATATTTATGTTGATTTTGCTCTTAGAAAAAAACAATATTCCTGCATCGCATTGACCTAAAAAATTGGTATTAAATGTTTTCATTTTATCCTGTTTTTCGCTCTAATTTAAAATACTTTAAGTATAGAATTCACTTGAAAATATCTGTGTGCAATTATTTAATGCCAAACAGCGAACAGAAACCGCAGAAAAAAACCATTAAATTCCACAAATAACTAAAAGATTTTATACAAAGAAGTGTTAGTAGACGAAAGTGATCGGCTATGCTCTACCCTTAGCTTGATTTCTATGGGAAACAATGAAATATTCAAAATTAAAATCAACCTTGAATAATTATCAAAATATGTACATTCTTCATTTAACTATTACAAACACTTTTACAAAGCTATTATACCCTTATCAACTGCGCTTTATTGCATGTAGAGAATAATAACCAACAGTGTTGTGGCATGCAGCGAGGCACAAATTAATCAAATTATAGCCCAGTTTTTTTTTTTTTTTTTTTTTTTTGTATGAGTGTAACCACAAACTTTTTGCGTTTTCCGAAAACAAACAAGAAAATATTTTAATTAATTTTTTTCTTTTTTTAATTGTGGAATAAAGTTTATTTGCATTCTCGGAAACAACATTGCAAACACATGCCGGTCATTAAGTAGACTTATGTAAACATCATAATAAAAAATGCACAAAAAATGGCAAAATCTTTTAATTTGGCAAAAATTTATGAATATTAAATTAAATATAAAACCCATTGTTTCCACTGTTGATTAATTCAACTGAAATGAGATTGAAAAATGTTTTGGCTTTGGCTGCTATCTTTTCTCAGATCCAACATATTGTAATAGAATTTACTACCACAATTCAATTAGAAATTGACAATAAAGTCCACATACCAACATACATGCATGCATACATACATAGATGAGTGCAGCTAATCTAATTGTACAAAGCAAACCATATGCAAACTCAATTAGGCTCAAAAGCAGCAGCAGCATCAGCATCGAATGCAGTTTAGCTTAGCTCGGTTTAGTTTAGCATTTACACCAACAATTACGAGGCGTTGTGTGAGCTCAAACCGAATCGACAGTCGGTCAACACCTGCTGCTGAACATGAATCCATCCAGAGGATATTGAGGGTCAGTTGAGGGGGTGTAGGGGAACAGTGGTCAGTCGTGCGTGTGACTGCAACCTTTGACTGAAAATATTTAGACGGTTGAAAGCATTCGACAAAGATGTTGCAAAAGGATACGTAGGACCAGGGACAGCACCTAAACTGGCAATTAACTAAAATGTGTATCAGCTTTTTGGCACGTCTCCACAAGTGTCTGTATACGTGTATGTGTGTGTGTGTGTGTCTGTCTATCGTTTCGCTTGGACCACCCGACCATTTTATCTGACCAAGCAGGTCAAGCATCAGTTCATTTTATTGACATAAATGTTTATGTTTATTTGTCTGTGTTTAAGCATTAATGTTTATTGTATTGTTACAGCTACAGCTAGTGCTACTGCTACTGCTGTTGCTATTGCCGTTGCTATTGTTGATGTTGTGCAAATAAATACGACAACAACAACAATAATAAGTACTCCAGCACACAACAAGAGTCGAGTGTGTGTATTCATACTCATTACAAGTGTCCGCTTGTGTGTGATACTCATTTTGGCATGAATTTCTAATTAGATTTTTGAATTGATTTAATTAAATGTTTTTCTTGTCATAATTAAGTATCATGTAATTATATTAATTTTATTAAATCAAATAGACGCTTTTTTGTGTATATTCTCATTTTATTGCTATTATTTACAATAACAAATAGCTTTAAGCCATGTTTTATGTAAAATTGAATTCAGGATAACAAAAATAATAACTAATAAATGTTTTATGTATAATTGAATAGCGAAGCAATTCTATTCATTAGCTTTTTTATAACCATAATTTATTTAATAACGTTAAATAATCCAAAACAAGAATATTGTCGTGGCTCGGACGTTCAGTTATACGACTTTTCAATACCAAAACAGAAACAATGAAACTCTAATTGTAAAACTTTGCGCTTTTCTGGGTAGCTACAATCTTCAACGGTTAGAAAGCAATATCCATGGACAAGATTTGACTTAGGATGTTCATCAGCTCTAACCTTGGAATAGGAAATGCAGGTTTTGTAATGATGAAGGAGAATTCTTCTTGCTTACTACAGCAGAAAGAAAACGTTTTGAGTACGACGGCTACTGGTCCAGAGTTCACTTGGGAGTCATTTTAATCCTCTTGAACTTAGGTTGTTAGCCAAGGGATTGAGATGATTGTTAAGCTTGTCGATGTATTAACTACTGTTGTGCTCCATACCCTTTGGCAAAATAAAAGTCGTTGTGCAGTACTAAATTAATAGCATAGAATGAAGAGTAAAAGATTTCTCACAGCATTTTATTCTGTAAGATTTGCACATTTTCAATCTAAGATTTAAAACAAAACTGGACCCTTTATTTGCATCCTATGACGCTTACAAAGAAATTATTAAAATTTTAATTATTCTGGAAGAACATGATGAATAAAAATCTAGAGTAAACAAATTTAGTAGAATGGTAGCTGGTGACATTCGCCATTTCAAAGCTAATATCATTAAAGATTTAAATATTTCACTTCCGAACTTATTAGCCAGTTGCCTCACCATAAATCTGCAATCTCAGCTTTTGAGGCTGACTCAATAACAACCATTTTTACACACACGTCAAAGCATCCCACAGTCGGTTGCTGCAATCGACTGAAACGTTTTTACTATAGCATTGAGCTTTCTTTTCATTGTTGGCCGCCTGTTGGAACTTGGATAACGTACAAATAGCTTTCAGCGCAAATGTTTGTTGTAAAGCTTAATTGCAGCTTAGTAAGTGTACTAGCTAAGTTTTACCTCTTATACACTGTAAAGGTGATTTTTGGAATATGTGTTATCTTATAAAGTTCATTTTAGAACACACACATATCTTTATTATATAAGAAAAGAATAACCCAACACTAGCAATGCCCAAAACACAAAAACTCTTATTATTAAGAAGTAGGTTTGCAAATAATTTGATCTTAAATAAACTTAATGAATTTTTAGACAAAGAGTAAAGCGAAGAAAAAATAAATGTTCCCACAATTTTTTTCGATGCGTACTACTTGACGCTTAGTCGGATTAAGCATTCAGCATCCGATTGTATAAGAAACGAGGCATTAACAGAAATAAGAATCTGCGTAAATTTAACCAAAATCTGTTAAAAAACACAATTATTACACGGGCTGTCTTTAAAACAAAGATATTGTAAAATTTTAAAATTGTTAAAATTATCCTTAAGATTCGTACCACATCACGTTGCAACAAATTATATTTTATCCAACCATTTTCACTTGAGTTTTCCACCAAATGTTGCAAATTGCTTTGTAAGCAGAAATGCAAAGATCTCAGGGAAGCATCAACAATTAGACTTAATTCATATCAAAAACGCTAATTATGCGCAAATAATAAAGCAGGAACACACATGAAAAGTGGGAAAAAGTGCGAATCTTGCATAAAAGTAAAAGCTATGCGTAAACAAAAGTTCCAATGAGAATCACATGCGAATATGTGTAGAACGTTGAGCTTAGAAGGGCAAATTGCAATTGCCTGAAAGGAAGAGTTGCCAAGAAGTGATGAAAAGTGATAAAAGTAGCTGATTCAACCAAATCAAGCACTTATATGAATACATATAGGGAAAATATAAAAACACAATGTAACAACACTTAAGTCATAGTATTTTGTTGCCTGTTGTCCATTCTCAAATTTTTAAACCTTACAAGTATCTGTAAGAATCAACAATGAAACATTATTATAAAAACATCTGAGGATATCAAGGCCAAGGCTCAAGCTCAATTCAAAAACATTTATGAAAGTTTTTCAAAAGTATATTTTTTCCCTGGTAGTATACATTTAAATGTGTTTTGGTAAGTTACTTAAAACTTATTATCCTAAAAGAAACTCTTTTCGATAAAGCCAGACTAGATAATACTTTTAATACTTTTCTTAACGACGGAGAGTGCTTGCATGTGTGGGTGTGTTTTTGCGCAAATACAGACAGTCCATGGAGTACTGAATATTTACTTTAATTATACCCAAAACATCAATGCTTCATATCATCATTGTATTCTAACGGATTTAAATTAAATATACACAGCTACAATGCAAGGGCTTAGTGCTATGAAGGGCATTTTGAATTTTCAGTTGAAATTCTGTATAACAAACTTCCATATTACGAATATATCTATATAACGATTTTTCAACTTAACAATGTTCTTTTTAAAAAAAAATTAATATAACATTCAAGCTGGAGAGTTTTCGAATTTTTGTTTTTACAAAATGTTAATTTATTCTGAATTGATGATAACTTTTAGAATGAACTCCAAGAAAAATCTAAATAATTAATTAAATATTTCTGTAGCTTATTCGTAGATAAATTTATAGTTTAATTTCTATTTTTCAACTACAAATATTCAAAAAGTATCAACATAATTATAGCATAGCTTATTGCCCTAGCTTTGTGGCATAACAAATTTAAAATGAAAATCAAAAACTTCGCGTGTGTTACAATAAAAACAATTGCACAGACATGTGTGTGTGTGTTTAAAAATCGCGCGTCACGTGCATGTGCGAATATGTTACGCTGTGCACTTTATGAATGAAACATATACAACTGGTATTTCAATGCTTCTGGCTGGCCCCACAGATACGAAAAAAAAAAACGGCAGCAACAGTCGGTGGCCAGCACCTTGGCGACTGCCAAACGTCGGCTTCGGGCTGTTTCCACCAACAGTAACCGAAAGCATGGCGTGCCGCCCGTGGCGCCACTTGGCAGACTGCAGGACACATGCGCAGCGCCAGCGCAGCCAAAGGCAGAGTCAGCAGTTGGCGAACATAGGAGTCTGAGTTGGTGTCGGAGTCGCAGTCGCAGCGCCTGGCAACATTTGAATTTTGAATATGAATTTTGACACTTGATTATCAGCAGCGTTCGCAGTTCGCGGCCAGTTGTAACTGTGTGCAGACGCGTCGGGGCAATCGGAAAGAAAAAAAAACTTTTTGCCAAAAAGCGGAAAATATAAATCTACGTTAGTGCAACGGAAACTCTTTCGCCATTTTTCGGCAGTGAAAGTGGCTAAAAAAAACGACTAAAAGAAAGAAAGAAAGTTTCATCCTTCAAAGTTCGCACTTCAGCTTGTTTCAGTTGGTTAATGTGAAATCCAGTTTGCCGTGGAATATGAAAAAAGGCTACCTTCATGTTTTGTTAATTCTGCAATATGTGTGGCCGGGCATCGCTAGTTTCTCGGAGTTAAATAATTGTAAGATGCACTCCAAAAGAACTAAAACAGAGATTTACTTTCTTAAGCTGCAAGCAATGTTTATTCAAAATAAAAAATCAAAAGCTTTATAACGCAGTCGAATTTGATAATTTTTATTATTATTATTTTTACTTCTAAGGATTTTGTTTTTTGTGTAACACAAGTCTTAAACGGGGTAGATTTAAATTGCGTTTGTAGAAAAAAAAAAACTCAATTTAACAATTTTTAAGTTTTTAGCTTTAGTATAACATAAAAGCAGATGAATCAAACTTATGAATGAAATGGTGAACAAAACAAAATGGTTTGCCGGCTAAGCTAGACGAAGAGAAATATAACACTAAAATACTTTCACAGTCTATTCTGTGTTTATATCTTCAAGTCCTTTATTCGATTTTTTTTTTTTTGGGTTTAAGGAAATTATACTTTGCAGCTAAGGTAAATAAGAGCCGTACCAGTCTTTCGGACCGGTCTTGCTTAAGGCAATGTTAATCACATAAATATTTTTAGGCGGTCGAGTATCTCATATCATTCATGGTTTTGTCGCATCCCCGACTTAAGGTGATAACCGGCAGATTGGGTGAACAAAACATTGAAGAAATTATATTATTATACGATTTACGATGATGGTAACAATACATGTCAAAGAAAACACATAACAAAAATTTGTTGATATTAACCTTATGTTAAGACTACTTTAGATTCCCACCACTTATGACCAATAAACGCTGTCCGCAAAGCCTAATAAACTGTAAATTACTATCTGCAAGAACAAAAAGTGTTGGGGGGCATGTGAAAGGCATTTTCAAAAGCTGTTCAACTAATTGAGCAACGTGGCAACAAACTGCTTAAAATACTAACGAAAAACGTACTGATATAAAAGTGCCGAACAACAACAACAGCAACAATAACAACAAATATGGCTGACGGTCCTTACAAGCGGAAGTCTTACGGTTCTCTAAGTGAATAAACTGTGGCCAAAATATATTGCAGAGAAGAGGGCAGAGAAACACCAACTGCAACGACGAGCGACTTCCGTTTGTGGGTCTTGCTACAACCCTGCTCAAAAATGTAGCCGCAAGCCACAAAAAAAAAAAGTCGGATGAAAAAAGCTGGAAAATGAAAAACAAAACCAATGCAATATCAGTAAGGTTGCCAAAGTATTGATAAATATATCAGAAATTGTTGCTCGAATCAATGTGTCAAGAACTGAAAATGCAAATAAACATGGAAAATATATTGGCAGGCTCGCGGACGCACATAACAGATAGATATGGTATTGGAAGCGACAGTATTTTTATTTTGCCTTTTGTTTTTTTGATTTTTACTTTCTTTGGCACCGCATGTTAGATGTTAGCTGTGGTTGTGCTTTATGTATCTTGAATATTGTAGTAGTTTTTTGCAATGTGAAAAACAATGTAAAATAAAATGTTGTTAGTGTGCAGGTGTTTGATGTCTGACCAAACAGCAGGCAGACATTGCGTGCTGACGTATTTCGTTACGCGATTTCCTTGCTTGCATTTCGCCAAATGGCAGACAGCTGAAGTGTCTAACAGACAGGACATTCACTTTCCGTTTCAAGTTCAACGGTGTGAGAGGCATGCAACAGCAACGGCGATGACTACTCCAAGTTGTTGGAAACCTGTGGTGTTGTCTGTTTATGTGTCCGCCCAGGCATTGATAAATCGCACTGCAAGTAGAACATGTAAATAAAACAAATTAATGTTAAAACAAAAAAAGAGGAAAATGAAAACGAAAACAGTCAACGGTTTTGAGACGTGGGCAACAAGATTTAAAACGATATTTTGTTGATTATTCAACAAAAACTAAGTAAAGTACATTTAATTTGAATTATACAATAACAAATCCGTAATGTTTTTTATTTGCATGATGACATCATGTATTACAGTTCTGAAAATCCAGTGAAACTTTTTTCATAAAATTGGTTCACAGTCTTTAATAAATTTTCATAATTGATCATCTTCGTCGTATTACGTTTGGGTGTACAAATTCATAAAAACACGATCAGCTAACATTTTTTTAAATGAATATTAAGTCTCGAGTTTCTTTATATTTCTAACAATATATATGTAGCTACAATCTGAACAATTTCATATTTTATATGTCGAGATGCAAATAAACATCTTAAAAGACAATTCAATCAATGCCAATATTCTTCAATTGTATAAAGAAAAATCCCTTTTTTCTGTTTACAGTTTCTTACTTTTAAACTGTCTGGCTTTCTTTTGCTTACAAAGCCAAAGCAACAAAACATTTAGTAATCAACCAACTTGCCGTCGTAATGTTGCCCACCAAACTTTGCCAGACATGCCATATACACATATTGTATATATGTTTGTATATGTTCATATGGTAAAAAGTGTTTAGACGTTGGAATGTTTCAATATGCAAACATGCAATGGGCAAATTGCAATAACTACAAACCCGAAACGGTCCAAACAACACCGGCGTTTTGCCCCGAACCTTAACATAATCGCAAATTATAGGCTATATAGCATGGCATAGGCTCCCTTGAAGCTAGTTGGCAGCACAAACGACACACACACACACATACACACACTCCTACACACTGTAAAATGTTCGAATAAAAAGGTAGCGCGAACATTTTGCCGCCTTTTTATACATTTCTACGTACTACCGAGGGACTTTTTTCTTTTCTATCCCCTTCACAGTGTGTTTTTTTTTTTCGGGTTATTATTTGGTCATAATTGTAATTTAGGTATTTGCTGTGTGAGGCGTCGACGAGCCGCAAAATCATGCTACTACTTACTTGTTAGGCATGTGATGTGATTTTTTTTATGGTTCGCATTTCTCTCTTCTTTTTTATTTTGTGGGGCGTGATGGTTTGCTGTTATGGCCGGCAAGTTGACGCCAATGTGTTTTTGGCTGCCCCTTCAAACGAGTTGAAGGCGTTTGGGAAAGGGATGGCTACCCTTAAATTATCAGTTAGCGTCAAATGCGACGCAAAAGTTGCATAAAGTTGACGCTCTTAACATTGTATTACATTTAAATTGGTTTCTCCGAATTGAATGCAAATTGAGTGCAGTTATTCGTTGTACAGGATTCTTATCTATTTAATAAGCTTGCAAATCAATTATACTTGGTCGCCTCTTAATGTTTAAACATATGTAAGGGGAATGAGGCTAGTTGGGTCACTGTAAAGCATTATTAAATAAAGTAAAATCGAGGATGGCGTCAAAATATTCAAATCATTTCGCCAGTTTATATTAAAGTTAAAAACTCGCAACTCACTGAAATTTCATATTAAGATTGGGATGGCTTTGGGTCACCCTTACAAATATCTAATTAAGCTAATTTTTAGATTATTTGCTGTTAACACAATAAAATTTATGGGCGTGAAGAAAAAACATCATCATCTTTGCCTAGCTCAGCGGGCATCTGGCAGACTTTAAAGCATATTCCATGGGCTTTTGACACTTTGCAGACACTTGCAGAAATGTAAAAAAAAAATAATTATCGTAAATTAATGTGGATTAGATGTGACAAATGCCGAGCAAATAAAAAATGTGTTTAGTAAGAACAATTTTAATCTTAAAAGGAAAAGAGATACTTTTTTTTTTTTTAATTTGCCTACAGAGCCACTTTGATTTTTTAAATGTTTTTTACAATTTCAATTATATAACCGCTTTACTTTTATTTCAATTACCAAATGCCAAATGTCGAAAAGTAACATTTGTGAGACTCACATCGAAAAACATCCCTTCACACCTCGTGTCTTTATCCCTTCATTATGCTTGCGCCATTTAACATCATTATGGGCAGCATCGTAAATGTCAACCACTTGGCTTAACGACCCATCCCTTTGAATGATTCCAGCGGATCCAAAATTCAGTGGCCCCATCAACAATGTAACGGTGCCCGTGGGACGCGATGCTCTACTCACCTGCATCGTACACGATCTCGTCAGCTTTAAGGTGGCCTGGCTACGAGTCGACACCCAGACCATATTGAGCATACAAAACCATGTCATCACTAAGAACCATCGTATTGCTATCTCGCATACGGAGCATCGAATATGGCAGCTGCGTATACGCGATGTACATGAATCAGATCGCGGATGGTGAGTACAGTAACCTTTTCTTTTTATACCCTTAACCCATGTAATGGGAAAAAAGCATCTTCGATCCATTACCGAGTTGGTTTGGGATGTAGCCAATTGCTTAACACTCTTCGCTCTAAGTTAGTCCGATAATCGGCGTTCTACTATAAGTATTTTCATAATGTATTTTGACTTAAAGTACCATTTGTTTCCGCACACTCCACGAACTTTCGTCGGACCACTCACCGATTTTGGCTGAACTGCATACCACGCCGTTAAGAAAACCTCAACGATCACGATTACTGGCCCACGGTGCTAACATAAATGTATTCAAAGCTCATCTTGAACAGCTGAGCGAGGTTAATATGCAAATTCTAGCGGCGGTAGATATCGATAATGCCATCAGCCTTTTCATGAGCAAACTAAACCAGGCTGCTGAGCTTGCTGCACCCAGAAATCGGCATGACACAGGCGCTCACAGACCTCTACAGGTACCACCAAGAATTGCGGCTCTGCTTAGTCTGAAACGTAGAGTTAGAAGGGAATATGCAAGAACAGGAGATCACCGTATCCAACAGATACACAATAGGCTGGCCAACTGTTTACATAAGGCCCTTGCCCGAAGAAAGCAGGACCAAATAGACAGTTTTCTGGAAAACTTGGGCACAGACGCCAGTACAAATTATTCATTGTGGCGTATCACGAAACAGTACAAAGCTCAGCCAACCCCAAAATCAACTATTAGAAACACGACGGGTGGCTGGTGTCGCACGAGCCTGGAAAAAACTGAAGTCTTTGCTAGCAACCTTGAGCAACGTTTTAGGCCTTATGATTATGCGTCAGAAAGTCAATGTCAACAAGTTGATGAGTACTTGGAATCTCCATTTCAAATGTGCCTGCCTGTTAGCCCTGTAACGTTGGCAGAAGTAAAGGTCCTAGTATCTAAAATGTCACCAAAGAAAGCTCCTGGGGAAGACCTTCTGGACAACAGAACCATTCGACTTCTACCAGATCAAGCCTTGCAGTTCCTTGTGTTGATATTCAACGGTATTTTAAATATTGGATACTTTCCGAAAGTCTGGAAATCGGCGAGTATAATCATGATACTCAAGCCTGGAAAACTGCCGACAGACGTGGACTCGTACAGGCCTATTAGTCTACTCCCATCCCTGGGCAAAATTATGGAAAGGCTGATCCTTAACAGGTTACTTACTTTCGAGGATGTTACCAGAGCGATCCCGAAATTCCAGTTTGGCTTCCGCCTACAGCACGGCACTCCTGAGCAACTACACAGAGTAGTTAACTTTGCGCTAGAAGCCCTCGAAAATAAGGAGTATGCAGTTGCTGCCTTTCTTGACATACAACAGGCTTTTGATAGGGTCTGGCACCCTGGGCTCCTGTACAAAGCGAAAAATCTGTTCACGCCGCAGCTGTTCCAACTTGTAAAAAGTTTCCTGGAAAAACGCTCATTCCACGTCTCTGCCGATGGGTATAAATCGTCCGTCAAAACTATTTCCGCTGGTGTCCCACAAGGTAGCGTCCTTGGCCCTACGCTGTACTCCATCTTTGCTTCGGATATGCCAACTCACACACCAATCACTGAAGTTGAGGAAAAAGATGTCCTAATTGCTACCTACGCTGATGATACTGCTGTGCTCACAAAAAGCAAAAGTATCTTGGCAGCCACTTTTGCACTGCAAGAATACCTGGATGCATTTCAGGAATGGGCTGAAAACTGGAATGTGCGCATTAACGCCGACAAATGCGCCAATGTGACCTTCACCAACCGCCGAGATAGCTGTCCAGGCGTCAGTCTCAATGGCGTATAAATACCTAGGTATCACCCTGGACAGAAAGCTCACCTTCAGCAGACACATCACGGTCTTAAGGTTTACGGAATTGCGGCAAAAAGTAACCTTAACAAGATCCGAATTATACAGGCGAAAGTTTTGAGAAGGATCTCTGGGGCTCCTTGGTATATGCGTACCAGCGACATAGAACGCGATCTCAAGGTGCCCAAACTCGGCGATAAGCTGCAGACCATTTCCAAGTCCTACATGGAAAGGCTAGATGCACATCCTAACAGCCTAGCCAGGAAGCTCGGAGCTGCTGCTATCAATAATGCTGACCCTCGGACGAGAGTCAAAAGAAGACTCAAGCGACACCACCCTCAAGACCTGCCGGACCGGGTTTTGACGTAATATATCAACTTAAACAACAACAATATTTTCCTTAAATGTACATATGTATATGTTAAATTATTAGTCTTAAGTTACACTTAAGACCTATTGAAGTCAAATTTATTTAAAAGACTGATTAGATTAAGCTGCCACTTGGGTAGCAGTGCGCTAATCAAATAATAAAAATGTACTTAAAAAAAAAAAAAAAAAAAAAAAAAAAACCATTTGTTTCGAATTGCATACTTACAGGCTGAATTTAAATAACAGATGAATTATTCATTAAAATGATTTTTATATTAAAAGCATGTGTTTAGGCTGGGTGATAACATTATAATAGCAAAGAAACAGTCGATTTTTAAGTATTAAAAATTGTTAATAACGTTTTACAGTTTTTAAGTTTCTATATTCTGATAAAGTCCTAGGATTCGTCCTTAACATCTAGAGCTGAGGCAGCTCTTCCACTTGGAGTGTGCCCTCGGCAGGAGCCTCCCGAACCAACCGGGCGTATGGCCTGAAAGTGGGTCGTGGCAGGTATGGTGGCCTCTCATGAGCCAGAGCCATTGCGAAGACCGAAAGCAGCAGAAAGATAATTGCGAAGTTCATTCTGATTGGATTGTCAAAACTTGTTTGATGCTGATCGAAGCGAATGCTGTGTCTTTTATAGCGGCAGCTTTTCCTTTCGATTCACAGTTTATTAAGAGGGATTTTGCGTAGGGGGACTTACCGTTTCGATATTGGGTGATGTTTTGAGGCAGAATGAAAAAGTACGTAACATAGCTCAATCAGTATGAATTGCATGCGTTGCCAATAATAAGTCGAGGTCTTATCAGTGTTGAGCTAAGCTGACCTGAACATAGGGGAAGTATTAAGAATTAGTAAAAAAATTAAATTAATAAATTTAAATAAATTACAGGGGGACAACAAAATTAATTGTTATAGGAAATACGTAATATGGAATAGTTATTTAATAAAAACATAGCGTAGCTTTTAGGAAATTAATAAATTATATTAAAATCTTCATTATATGCTCGACTTTATTAAGAATGTAATGACTTCGCCCTTTTTCTGACTATCTGCTTCAAGTGAGAGTATACAAAAAAGTGAAAGTATATAAAAGTTATAATTTTAAGCAATGATTGTTAATGTTTCGTCGCTTATAAGCTTAAATCGCATGTAGATCGTCTGTTTGCCTTTACCTATGTATATTTATTTACTCCAGTCGTAATTCTGACGCCTGAAGTCTCAAAATTTAGTTTTTAAGTGGAGTTCTGGATTGTGCAATTGGCAATACTCTGAAAAAAAACTTATTTTAAGCAAAGCTTACTAAATTTCTTAAATATATTTTAGCTTTAATCTTAAATCAAATCGTCAGTAATTGAGGTAAGATGTATTCGATTGCCAATCAATCTGTTAGGTTGTAAGTAAACTGAAGACAGGCAAAAAAGAGCCTAAGGGTAACAACAACAACAGCAATGGCTTAAATGCATTATACAAGTTACTCCTTTATAAAATTCCTTAATTTACCATAAACAACCGGCATCGATAACTGATCCTCGCGTATTTTTCCGAAAGCCTGGTCTGCTGATGGAGCTGTGATTCTTTCGGGAGTTCTATAAATCACGAAGTGTCCTAGCAATAAGTATGGTAGCACCAAAAGTTGCCAATATCACAAACAACATAACGCATAAGCTGAAAGTCTTTGCAAATTAAAACTTTGGGGTTTGACACGATTAACAAATTATTTTCATTTGCAACAAGTACAAGCGATTAGGATTGATTGTTGTGAATAAGTTACAGTGAAGCACCGAAGTATGTATTTTTAAACATACTTAATAGCTACAATATCATCAGACCACAATTATAATTATCCCCATGGTTTGGTTCACCAATTTAGACAAATTTGACTTCTTAGAAAAAAGCTAGATAGTGCTATTGATTTGATTGCAGTTGTACATAAAAAGTAGTACAATAATATATAATCTAATTTAATTTAATTATATTATTTATGACGCCGCAATAAAGTAAAGAAAAAGTACCAAAGACACAGAAGGTTTTAGGTATTAACAGTTTTTAATGATAATTAAGTTATTAAAGTTTTTATATTCTGATATAGTCCTTGGATTTGTCATCGACGTCTAGAGCTAAGGGATCGTCTCCACTTGGAGTGTGCCCTCTGCAGGAGCCTCCCGAACCAACCGGGCGTATGGCCTGAAAGTGGGTCGTGGCAGGTATGGTGGCCTCTCATGAGCCAGAGCCATTGCGAAGACCGAAAGCAGCAGAAAGATAATTGCGAAGTTCATTCTGATTGGATTGTCAAAACTTGTTTCATGCTGATCGAAGCGAATGCTGTGTCTTTTATAGCAGCAGATTTTCCTTTCGATTCAAACACTGATTAAGGGGGATTTTGCGTAGGGGGACTTACCGTTTCGATATTGGTTGATGCTTCGAGGCAGATCGTAACAGTACGTAACATAGCTTAATCAATGTGAATTGCAGTCGAGGTCTTATCAGTGTTGCGCTAAGATGACCTGAACATGGGGGAAGTATTAAAAACTAGTAAAAATCAAATGAATGAAAACAAAACGCAGCGTACTGGAAATGAATATGTTATATTGAATAAATCATCATTTGGAAGTTTGTTTTATATATGAAAGATCGTCTTTATTAAAAATATAACTAGATTTTGGACAAGATCCTTTTTCGGTTGCAGTTTTCATACAGGTGCAAGATCAGAAATTATATGATATTCTTTAAAATGTTTTTAATGGAGAGTGGATGATTTGTTTTCTTAACTTGTTTGTTTAAAATTCATATAAAAGTTTAAATTTTGAGCAACGAAATAAAGTCATTAAGGTACAAAAACATCTCAACAACCTTTTAAGATTTTTTATGTTCACTGCGCACTGAGTTTAATCTACGATTAAAAGCAATTTTCCCATAACAAATACACTTTTAACAATCATGACGCAGGATGTATTTTTTTATCTTTATTAAAAACTCGATTGAATTTTTAATGCAATCACATAATTTTTGTATTATAAAAGTTTCTGTGCACTATTTTTCTTAGTCGTCAAAAAACGTAAGTCGCATGTAGATCGCCAGAGTTTCAAAAATCAGTCTTAATGGGATTCCGAGTTAAAATTTAAATACAATCCGACTAATACTGTCGAAGTTACAGCGTTTCAAACAATAGGCCGTGATAGCTAATCTTTACGTATGAGTAGAAATCGATTTTGCATTCGACCTAATTTCTTTTCGAAAGTGTGATCTGCTAAAGGAGATGTGATCCTTTTAGGACTGCAATAAGTAAAAAAAAAAAATTGTACACTGTGCAATAGCACGAAATGTTGCTAATTTCCCTAAAAACATAACTCATATTGATTGGTTCACCAATTAAGACACATTTGACTTCTTAGAAAAATATGTAGATAGTGCTATTGTTTTGATCGTAGTTGTACTTAAAAAGTGGTACAATAACATCTAATTTTATTTAAAATAGTTATATTATTTATTTCACTGCAAGAAAGTAAAATAAAAGTAACAAAGACACAGAAGATTTTTAGGTATTAACAGTTTTTAATGATAATTAAGTTATAAACGTTTGTATGTTTTGATAAAGTGCTTGGATTCGTCCTTAACATCTAGAGCTGAGGAAGCTCTTCTACTTGGAGTGTGCCCTGGGCAGGAATTGCTTCTCGAACCAACCGGGCGTATGGCCTGAAAGTGGGACGTGGTAGGTATGGCGGCCTCTCATGAGCCAGAGCCATTGCGAAGACCGAAAGCAGCAAAAATATAATTGCGAAGTTCATTCTGATTCGATTCACAAAGCTTGTTTGATGCTGATCGTAACGAATACAGTGTCTTTTATAGTTGCCACTTTTCCTTTCGCTTCAATTGCGAATTTGTTAAGGGGGATTTTGCGTAGGGGGACTTACCGTTTCGATATTGGGTGATGTTTTGAGGCAGATCGAAAAAGTACGTGACATAGCTTAATCAATAACAAATTGCATGCGTTGCCAATAATAAGTCGAGGTCTTATCAGTGTTGAGCTAAGCTGACCTAAACATAGGGGGAAGTATTAGAAAAATGTAAGAATCAAAAATTTAAAAAAAAAAATTACAATTCATCACAAGGGATCAAAAAAATTTGTTATTGAAAATTTCGTAGTATGGAATAGTTATTTAATGGAAACATAGCGTAGATTTAAGGAAATTAATTAGTTATATTGAAAACTTCATTATATTGAAGTTCGTTATATGAATGTTTGACTTTATTAAGAAAATAATTACTTACATCATCTTTCCGACTACATGTTTCAAGTGAAACTATATCATTCTTTGTGGATTATAAATGTTTCGTCGTTAATAAGCTTAAATCGCATGTAGCTCGTCGGCTTGCATTTTCCTATATACCTTTATCTACTCCAGTAGCATTCCTGAAGCCTGAAGTCTCAAAATTTAGTTTTTAATTGGAATTCTGAGTTGAGCGATTGCTTTGAAAATAAACTTATTTTAAGCTAAACTTACTAAATTTGTTAAATATATTTTAGCTTCAATCTTTATTCGTAAGTTATTCCAGTAAGATATAATCGATTGCCAAACAACCTTTTAGGTTATAGGAAAAATGAAGACAGGCAAAATAGAGTCTAAGTTTACAACAATAACAACAACAACAACTTCAATGACGCAAATGCATTATACAAGTTACTTTTTTTTTAATTTCCATGATTTGTTTTAAACGACCGGCCGTGATAACTGATCCTAACGTATGACTTTGAATCGATTTAGTGTCTGACCTTATTTCTTTACGAAAGCCTGGTCTGCTGAAGGAACTGTGATCCTTTCAGTGTGCAATTAATCACAGAAATATCCTAGCCATATGTGCGATAGCACCAAATGTTGCCAATACCCCAAATAACATAACTCATAAGCTGAAAGTCTTTGCAAATTAAAACTTTGAGGTTTGAAAAGATTAACAAATTATTTTCATATGCAACAAGTAGGAAAAATTTGTCAAAACTAGTCGGTACATGCGATTATGATTGATTGTTCTAAATAAGTAACAGTTGTAAATAAGTAACAGTGAGGCACCGAAGTTTTTTTAAAATTACATAATAGCTACAATATAATCTGACCACAATAATCCCCATAGATTGGTTCACCAATTTACACGAATTTCTTAGAAAAAAAGGTAGATAGTGGTATTGTTTTGATCGCAGTTGTACATAAAAAGTAGTACAATAATAAATAATTTAATTATATTATTTTTGTCGCCACAAGAAAAAATAATAAAAGTAATAAAGACACAGTCGATTTTTGATACATATTAACAGTTTTTATTGATGTTTTACTAAGTAAAGTTTCGTCCTTAACATCTAGAGTTGAGGAAGCTCCTCCACTTGGAGTGAGCCATCGGCAGGAATTGCTTCTCGAACCAACCGGGCGTATGGCCTGAAAGTGGGACGTGGCAGGTATGGTGGCCTCTCATGAGCCAGAGCCATTGCGAAGACCGAAAGCAGCAGAAAGATAATTGCGAAGTTCATTCTGATTGGATTGACAAA